>CAWUFW010006231.1:600000-1187529 GCA_963921515.1 Calotriton arnoldi
TGTATTTATGAGTGACTGTATGGATGAGGGAGTAGATTTGTGTGTAGACCTATGAATCAGTGAGTGGGTATGTAGTAACTGGTATTGGTGTGTCTATGGTTTCGAGAATGGCAGTCTGTATTTTAGAGTGGGTGTACCAAAAGTTATATTAGGGTGTGAGGAGGTGCATCAGATTATCACGTGGATGATCTCATCAGTGATGTCATCACTGATGTCATTTGAGATGTCATCAGTGATGTCATCAGTGATGTCACTGACCATGTCATGAGTGATGTAATATGTGACGTCATCAGCAGTGGATTGCGGGGGCGCGAGTTATAGTTAGCTCAACTAACTATAACGGCCGAATTTCTCTGGTTTTGTATGAGTGAAATGTCCAACCAACTATAACATCTCTGAAACCTATGGTTTTTTCAGTGAATTTCTAAGGTTTTTTAAATGCTAATTTCTAACTATAACGTCCCTGAAACCACTGGTTTTTTCAGTGAATTTCAAAGGTTTTTTAAATGCTAATTTCTAACTATGCCTACAGAGCTAGGACATGTGCAGAAAGAGGAAGAAAGTCAGTCTCTCTCTCAGTCAGTCAGTCTCCCTCTCTCTCTGTCAGTCTCAGTCAGTCAGTCTCTCTCTCTCTGTCAGTCAGTCTCTGTCAGTCAGTCTCTCTCTGTCAGTCAGTCTCTCTCTCAGTCAGTCTCTCTCTCCCTGTCAGTCAGTCTCTCTCTCTCTCTCTGTCAGTCTCAGTCAGTCTCTCTCTCTGTCAGTCAATCTCTCTCTCTGTCAGTCCGTCTCAGTCAGTCAGTCTCTCAGTCAGTCAGTCTCTCTCTGTCAGTCAGTATCTCTCTGTCAGTCAGTCTATCTCTGTCAGTCAGTCAGTCTCTCTCTCAGTCAGTGTCTCTCTGTCAGTCAGTTTCTCTCTCAGTCAGTCAGTCTCTCTGTCAGGCAGTATCTCTCTCTCTCTGTAAGTCTCACTCACTCAGTCAGTCAGTCACTCTCTCAGTCAGTCACTCTCTCTGTCAGTCAGTCTCTCTCTCTCTGTCAGTCAGTCTCTCTCTGTCAGTCAGTCTCTCTCTCAGTCAGTCTCTCTCAGTCAGTCAGTCTCTCTCAGTCAGTCAGTCTCTTAGTCAGTCAGACTCTCTCAGTCAGTCAGTCTCTCTCTCTCTCTGTCAGTCTCTCTCTCTCTGTCAGTCAGTCTCTCTCTGTCAGTCAGTCTCTCTCTGTCAGTCAGTATCTCTGTCAGTCAGTCTCTCTCTCTCTGTCAGTCTCTCTCTCTGTCAGTCTCTCTCTCTCTGTCAGTCTCTCTCTCTCTCTCTCTCAGTCTCTCAGTCAGTCAGTCTCAGTCTCTCTGTCAGTCTCTCTCTCTCTCTCTCTGTCAGTCTCTCTGTCAGTCAGACTCTCTCTGTCAGTCAGTCTCTCTCTCAGTCTCTCTCTCTGTCAGTCTCTCTCTCTCTCTCTGTCAGTCAGTCTCTCTCTCTCTGTCAGTCAGTCTCTCTCTCAGTCAGTCAGTCTCTCAGTCAGTCAGTCTCTCTCAGTCAGTCAGTCTCTCTCTCTGTCAGTCAGTCTCTCAGTCAGTCAGTCTCTCTCTGTCAGTCTCAGTCAGTCAGTCTCTCTCTCAGTCAGTCTCTCTCTCTGTCAGTCAGTCTCTGTCAGTCAGTCTCTCTGTCAGTCAGTCTCTCTCTCAGTCAGTCTCTCTCTCTCTGTCAGTCAGTCTCTCTCTCTCTCTGTTAGTCTCAGTCAGTCTCTCTCTCTGTCAGTCAGTCTCTCTCTCTGTCAGTCTCTCTCAGTCAGTGAGTTTCTCTCAGTCAGTCAGTCTCTCTCTCTCTGTAAGTCTCTCTCTCTGTCAGCCAGTATCTCTCTGCCAGTCAGTCAGTCAGTCTCTCTCTCTGTCAGTCAGTCTCTCTCTGTCAGTCCGTCTCTCTCTCTCTCAGTCAGTCAGTCTCTCTCAGTCAGTCAGTCTCTCTCAGTCAGTCAGTCTCTCAGTCAGTCAGACTCTCTCAGTCAGTCAGTCTCTCTCTCTCTCTGTCAGTCTCTCTGTCAGTCAGTCTCTCTCTCAGTCAGTCAGTATCTGTCAGTCAGTCTCTCTCTCTCTCAGTCTCTCTCTCTCTCTCTGTCAGTTTCTCTCTCTCTCTCCCTCTCAGTCAGTCTCTCTGTCAGTTAGTCTGTCAGTCAGTCTCTCTCTCCGTCAGTCAGCCTATCAGTCTCTCTCTCTCTGTCAGTCTCTCTGTCAGTCAGACTCTCTCTGTCAGTCAGTCTCTCTCTCTCTCTGTCAGTCAGTCTCTCTCAGTCAGTCAGTCTCTCTCAGTCAGTCAGTCTCTCTCTGTCAGTCAGTCTCTCTCTCAGTCAGTCAGTCTCTCAGTCAGTCTCTCTCAGTCAGTCAGTCTCACTCTCTGTCAGTCAGTCTCTCTCTCAGTCAGTCTCTCTCAGTCAGTCAGTCAGTCTCTCTCTCAGTCAGTCAGTCTCTCTCTTTGTCAGTCTCAGTCAGTCAGTCTCTCTCTCAGTCAGTCTCTCTCTCTGTCAGTCAGTCTCTTAGTCAGTCAGTCTCTCTGTCAGTCAGTCTCTCTTAGTCAGTCTCTCTCTCTGTCAGTCAGTCTCTCTCTCAGTCAGTCAGTCTCTCTCAGTCAGTCAGTCTCTCTCTCAGTCAGTCTGTCTCTCTCTCAGTCAGTCAGTCTCTCTCAGTCAGTCAGTCTCAGTCAGTCAGTCTCTCTCTCTGTCAGTCAGTCTCTCTCTCTCTCTGTCAGTCAGTCTCTCTCTCTGTCAGTCTCAGTCAGTCAGTCTCTCTCTCTGTCAGTCAGTCTCTCTGTCAGTCTCTCTCAGTCAGTCAGTCTCTCTCAGTCAGTGAGTTTCTCTCAGTCAGTCAGTCTCTCTCTCTCTGTAAGTCTCTCTGTCAGTCAGTATCTCTCTGTCAGTCAGTCTCTCTCTCTCTCAGTCAGTGTCTCTCTGTCAGTCAGTCTCTCTCTCAGTCAGTCAGTCTCTCTGTCAGTCAGTCTCTCTCTCTCTGTCAGTCTCACTCAGACAGTCAGTCACTCTCTCAGTCAGTCACTCTCTCTGTCAGTCAGTCTCTCTCTCTCTCTGTCAGTCAGTCTCTCTCTGTTAGTCAGTCTCTCTCAGTCAGTCAGTCTCTCTCAGTCAGTCAGTCTCTCAGTCAGTCAGACTCTCTCAGTCAGTCAGTCTCTCTCTCTCTCTGTCAGTCTCTCTCTCTGTCAGTCTCTCTATCTGTCAGTCAGTCTCTCTCTGTCAGTCAGGCTCTCTCTCAGTCAGTATCTCTGTCAGTCAGTCTCTCTCTCTGTCAGTCAGGCTCTCTCTCAGTCAGTATCTCTGTTAGTCAGTCTTTCTCTCAGTCTCTCTCTCTGTCAGTCTCTCTCTCTCTCTCTCTCTCTGTCAGTCAGTCTCTCCCAGTCAGTCAGTCTCTCTCAGTCAGTCAGTCTCTCTCTCTCTGTCAGTCAGTCTCTCTCTCAGTCAGTCAGTCTCTCAGTCAGTCAGTCTCTCTCAGTCAGTCAGTCTCTCTCTCAGTCAGTCTCTCTCAGTCAGTCTCTCTCTGTCAGTCAGTCTCTCTCTGTCAGTCATTCTCTCTCTCTCTCTGTCAGTCAGTCTCTCTCTCTGTCAGTCTCAGTCAGTCAGTCTCTCTCTCTGTCAGTCAGTCTCTCTGTCAGTCTCTCTCAGTCAGTCAGTCTCTCTCAGTCAGTGAGTTTCTCTCAGTCAGTCAGTCTCTCTCTCTCTCTGTAAGTCTCTCTGTCAGTCAGTATCTCTCTGTCAGTCAGTCTCTCTCTCTCTCAGTCAGTGTCTCTCTGTCAGTCAGTCTCTCTCTCAGTCAGTCAGTCTCTCTGTCAGTCAGTCTCTCTCTCTCTGTCAGTCTCACTCAGACAGTCAGTCACTCTCTCAGTCAGTCAGTCTCTCTCTCTCTCTGTCAGTCTCTCTCTGTTAGTCAGTCTCTCTCAGTCAGTCAGTCTCTCTCAGTCAGTCAGTCTCTCAGTCAGTCAGACTCTCTCAGTCAGTCAGTCTCTCTCTCTCTCTGTCAGTCTCTCTCTCTGTCAGTCTCTCTATCTGTCAGTCAGTCTCTCTCTGTCAGTCAGGCTCTCTCTCAGTCAGTATCTCTGTCAGTCAGTCTCTCTCTCTGTCAGTCAGGCTCTCTCTCAGTCAGTATCTCTGTTAGTCAGTCTTTCTCTCAGTCTCTCTCTCTGTCAGTCTCTCTCTCTCTCTCTCTCTCTCTCTCTCTCTCTGTCAGTCAGTCTCTCCCAGTCAGTCAGTCTCTCTCAGTCAGTCAGTCTCTCTCTCTCTGTCAGTCAGTCTCTCTCTCAGTCAGTCAGTCTCTCAGTCAGTCAGTCTCTCTCAGTCAGTCAGTCTCTCTCTCAGTCAGTCTCTCTCAGTCAGTCTCTCTCAGTCAGTCAGTCTCTCTCTCAGTCAGTCAGTCTCTCTCTGTCAGTCTCAGTCAGTCAGTCTCTCTCAGTCAGTCTCTCTGTCAGTCAGTCTCTCAGTCAGTCAGTCTCTCAGTCAGTCAGTCTCTCTCAGTCAGTCAGTCTCTCTAAGTCAGTCTCTCTCTCTGTTAGTCAGTCTCTCTCTCAGTCAGTCAGTCTCTCTCAGTCAGCCAGTCTCTCTCTCAGTCAGTCTGTCTCTCTCTCAGTCAGTCAGTCAGTCTCTCTCAGTCAGTCAGTCTCTCTCTCTGTCAATTGGTCTCTCTCTCAGTCAGTCAGTCTCTCTCTGTCAGTCAGTCTCTCTCTCAGTCAGTCTCTCTCTCTCTCTGTCAGTCTCAGTCAGTCTCTCTCTCAGTCAGTCTCTCTCTCAGTCAGTCTCTCTCTGTCAGTCAGTCTCTCTCTCAGTCAGTCAGTCTCTCTCTCTGTCAGTCAGTCTCTCTCTCTGTCAGTCAGTCTCTCTCTCTCTCTGTCAGTCTCAGTCAGTCAGTCTCTCTCTCTGTCAGTCTCTCAGTCAGTCAGTCTCTCTCTCTCAGTCAGTCAGTCTCTCTCTCTCTCTGTCAGTCTCTCTCTCTGTTAGTCAGTCTCTCTCTCTCAGTCAGTCTCTCTCTCTCTCAGTCAGTGACTCTCTGTCAGTCAGTCTCTCTCTCAGTCAGTCTCTCTTTGTCAGTCTCAGTCAGTCTCTCAGTCAGTCAGTCTCTCTCAGTCAGTCAGTCACTCTCTCAGTCAGTCACTCTCTCGGGCAGTCAGTCTCTCTCTCTGTCAGTCAGTCTCTCTCTGTCAGTCAGTCTCTCTCTCAGTCAGTCAGTCTCTCTCAGTCAGTCAGACTCAGTTAGTCAGTCTCTCTCTCTCTCTCTCTGTCAGTCTCTCTCTCTCTCTCTGTCAGTCTCTCTCTCTCTGTCAGTCAGTCTCTCTCTGTCAGTCAGTCTCTCAGTCAGTCAGTCTCTCTCTCTCTGTCAGTCTCTCTCTCTCTCTGTCAGTCTCTCTCTCCCAGTCAGTCTCTCTGTCAGTTAGTCTCTCTCTGTCAGTCAGTCTCTCTCTCAGTCAGTCTCTCTCTCTCTGTCAGTCTCAGTCAGTCTCTCTCTCAGTCAGTCTCTCTCTCAGTCAGTCTCTCTCTGTCAGTCAGTCTCTCTCTCAGTCAGTCAGTCTCTCTCTCTGTCAGTCAGTCTCTCTCTCTGTCAGTCAGTCTCTCTCTCTCTCTCTGTCAGTCTTAGTCAGTCAGTCTCTCTCTCTGTCAGTCTCTCAGTCAGTCAGTCTCTCTCTCTCAGTCAGTCAGTCTCTCTCTCTCTCTGTCAGTCTCTCTCTCTGTTAGTCAGTCTCTCTCTGTCAGTCAGTCTCTCTCTCTCTCAGTCAGTGACTCTCTGTCAGTCAGTCTCTCTCTCAGTCAGTCTCTCTCTGTCAGTCTCAGTCAGTCTCTCAGTCAGTCAGTCTCTCTCAGTCAGTCAGTCACTCTCTCAGTCAGTCACTCTCTCGGGCAGTCAGTCTCTCTCTCTGTCAGTCAGTCTCTCTCTGTCAGTCAGTCTCTCTGTCAGTCAGTCTCTCTCAGTCAGTCAGTCTCTCAGTCAGTCAGACTCAGTTAGTCAGTCTCTCTCTCTCTCTCTCTCTGTCAGTCTCTCTCTCTCTGTCAGTCTCTCTCTCTCTGTCAGTCAGTCTCTCTCTGTCAGTCAGTCTCTCAGTCAGTCAGTCTCTCTCTCTCTGTCAGTCTCTCTCTCTCTCTGTCAGTCTCTCTCTCCCAGTCAGTCTCTCTGTCAGTTAGTCTCTCTCTGTCAGTCAGTCTCTCTCTCAGTCTCTCTCTCTGTCAGTCTCTCTCTCTCTCTCTGTCAGTCAGTCTCTCTCAGTCAGTCTCTCTCTCTGTCAGTCAGTCAGTGTCTCAGTCAATCAGTCTCTCTCAGTCAGTCAGTCTTTTGTCAGTCAGTCAGTCTCTCTCTCTGTCAGTCAGTCTCTCTCTCAGTCAGTCAGTCTCTCTGTCAGTCAGTCTCTCTCTCAGTCAGTCAGTCTCTCTCTCAGTCAGTCAGTCTCTCTGTCAGTCAGTCTCTCTCTCAGTCAGTCAGTCTCTCTCTGAGTCAGTCAGTCTCTCTCTCAGTCAGTCAGTCTCTCTCTCTGTCAGTTAGTCTCTCTCTCTATCAGTCTCAGTCAGTCAGTCTCTCTCTCTCTCTCTCTGTCAGTCTTAGTCAGTCTCTCTCTGTCAGTCAGTCTCTCTCAGTCAGTCAGTCACTCTCACTCAGTCAGTCTCTCTCAGTCAGTCAGTCTCTCAGTCAGTCAGTCTCTCTCAGTCAGTCTCTCTCTCTGTCAGTCTCTCTCTCTCTGTCAGTCTCTCTGTCAGTCAGTCTCTCTCTCAGTCAGTCAGTCTCTCTGTCAGGCAGTCTCTCTCTCTCTGTCAGTCTCTCTCTCTCTCTTTCTGTCAGTCTCTCTCTCTCTCTCTCTCTCTCTCTCTAAGTCAGTCTCTCTGTCAGTCAGTCTCTATCTGTCAGTCAGTCTCTCTCTCAGTCAGTCAGTCTTTCTCTCAGTCTCTCTCTCTGTGAGCCTCTCTCTCTCTCTGTCAGTCTCTCTGTCAATCAGTCTCTCTCTCAGTCTCTCTCTCTCTCTCTCTCTCTCTGTCAGTCAGTCTCTCTCAGTCAGTCAGTCTCTCTCAGTCAGTCAGTCTCTCTCTCTGTCAATCAGTCTCACTATCTGTAAGTCAGTCTCTCTCTCAGTCAGTCAGTCTCTCAGTCAGTCAGTCTCTCTCAGTCAGTCAGTCTCTCTCTCTGTCAGTCAGTCTCTCTCTCAGTCAAGCTCTCTGAGTCAGTCACTCTCTCAGTCAGTCAGTCTCTCTCAGTCAGTCAGTCTCTCTCTCAGTCAGTCAGTCTCTCTGTCAGGCAGTCTCTCTCTCTCTGTCAGTCTCTCTCTCAGTCAGTCTGTCTCTCTCTCAGTCAGTCAGTCTCTCTCAGTCAGTCTCAGTCAGTCAGTCTCTCTCTCTGTCAATCGGTCTCTCAGTCAGTCAGTCTCTCTCTGTCAGTCAGTCTCTCTCTCTCTCTGTCAGTTAGTCTCTCTCTCTGTCAGTCTCAGTCAGTCAGTCTCTCTCTCTGTCAGTCAGTCTCTCAGTCTCTCTCTCAGTCAGTCAGTCTCTCTCAGTTAGTCAGTCTCTTTCACTCAGTCACTCTCTCTCTCTCTGTAAGTCTCTCTGTCAGTCAGTATCTCTCTGTCAGTCAGTCTCTCTCTCTCTCAGTCAGTGTCTCTCTGTCAGTCAGTCTCTCTCTCAGTCAGTCAGTCTCTCTGTCAGTCAGTCTCTCTCTCTCTGTCAGTCTCACTCAGACAGTCAGTCACTCTCTCAGTCAGTCACTCTCTCTGTCAGTCAGTCTCTCTCTCTCTGTCAGTCAGTCTCTCTCTGTCAGTCAGTCTCTCTCAGTCAGTCAGTCTCTCTCAGTCAGTCAGTCTCTCAGTCAGTCAGACTCTCTCAGTCAGTCAGTCTCTCTCTCTCTCTGTCAGTCTCTCTCTCTGTCAGTCTCTCTCTCTGTCAGTCAGTCTCTCTCTGTCAGTCAGGCTCTCTCTCAGTCAGTATCTCTGTCAGTCAGTCTCTCTCTCTGTCAGTCTCTCTCTCTCTGTCAGTCTCTCTGTCAGTCAGACTCTCTCTGTTAGTCAGTCTTTCTCTCAGTCTCTCTCTCTGTCAGTCTCTCTCTCTCTCTCTCTCTGTCAGTCAGTCTCTCTCAGTCAGTCAGTCTCTCTCAGTCAGTCAGTCTCTCTCTCTCTGTCAGTCAGTCTCTCTCTCAGTCAGTCAGTCTCTCAGTCAGTCAGTCTCTCTCAGTCAGTCAGTCTCTCTCTCAGTCAGTCTCTCTCAGTCAGTCTCTCTCAGTCAGGCAGTCTCTCTCTCAGTCAGTCAGTCTCTCTCTGTCAGTCTCAGTCAGTCAGTCTCTCTCAGTCAGTCTCTCTGTCAGTCAGTCTCTCTCTCAGTCAGTCAGTCTCTCAGTCAGTCAGTCTCTCTCAGTCAGTCAGTCTCTCTAAGTCAGTCTCTCTCTCTGTTAGTCAGTCTGTCTCTCAGTCAGCCAGTCTCTCTCTCAGTCAGTCTGTCTCTCTCTCAGTCAGTCAGTCAGTCTCTCTCAGTCAGTCAGTCTCTCTCTCTGTCAATTGGTCTCTCTCTCAGTCAGTCAGTCTCTCTCTGTCAGTCAGTCTCTCTCTCAGTCAGTCTCTCTCTCTCTGTCAGTCTCAGTCAGTCTCTCTCTCAGTCAGTCTCTCTCTCAGTCAGTCTCTCTCTGTCAGTCAGTCTCTCTCTCAGTCAGTCAGTCTCTCTCTCTGTCAGTCAGTCTCTCTCTCTGTCAGTCAGTCTCTCTCTCTCTCTCTGTCAGTCTTAGTCAGTCAGTCTCTCTCTCTGTCAGTCTCTCAGTCAGTCAGTCTCTCTCTCTCAGTCAGTCAGTCTCTCTCTCTCTCTGTCAGTCTCTCTCTCTGTTAGTCAGTCTCTCTCTGTCAGTCAGTCTCTCTCTCTCTCAGTCAGTGACTCTCTGTCAGTCAGTCTCTCTCTCAGTCAGTCTCTCTTTGTCAGTCTCAGTCAGTCTCTCAGTCAGTCAGTCTCTCTCAGTCAGTCAGTCACTCTCTCAGTCAGTCACTCTCTCGGGCAGTCAGTCTCTCTCTCTGTCAGTCAGTCTCTCTCTGTCAGTCAGTCTCTCTCTCAGTCAGTCAGTCTCTCTCAGTCAATCAGTCTCTCAGTCAGTCAGACTCAGTTAGTCAGTCTCTCTCTCTCTCTCTCTCTCTGTCAGTCTCTCTCTCTCTCTCTGTCAGTCTCTCTCTCTGTCAGTCAGTCTCTCTCTGTCAGTCAGTCTCTCAGTCAGTCAGTCTCTCTCTCTCTGTCAGTCTCTCTCTCTCTCTGTCAGTCTCTCTCTCCCAGTCAGTCTCTCTGTCAGTTAGTCTCTCTCTGTCAGTCAGTCTCTCTCTCAGTCTCTCTCTCTGTCAGTCTCTCTCTCTCTCTCTGTCAGTCAGTCTCTCTCAGTCAGTCTCTCTCTCTGTCAGTCAGTCAGTGTCTCAGTCAATCAGTCTCTCTCAGTCAGTCAGTCTTTTGTCAGTCAGTCAGTCTCTCTCTCTGTCAGTCAGTCTCTCTCTCAGTCAGTCAGTCTCTCTCTCTGTCAGTCAGTCTCTCTCTCAGTCAGTCAGTCTCTCTCTCAGTCAGTCAGTCTCTCTGTCAGTCAGTCTCTCTCTCAGTCAGTCAGTCTCTCTCTGAGTCAGTCAGTCTCTCTCTCAGTCAGTCAGTCTCTCTCTCTGTCAGTTAGTCTCTCTCTCTATCAGTCTCAGTCAGTCAGTCTCTCTCTCTCTCTGTCAGTCTTAGTCAGTCTCTCTCTGTCAGTCAGTCTCTCTCAGTCAGTCAGTCACTCTCACTCAGTCAGTCTCTCTCAGTCAGTCAGTCTCTCAGTCAGTCAGTCTCTCTCAGTCAGTCTCTCTCTCTGTCAGTCTCTCTCTCTCTGTCAGTCTCTCTGTCAGTCAGTCTCTCTCTCAGTCAGTCAGTCTCTCTGTCAGGCAGTCTCTCTCTCTGTCAGTCTCTCTCTCTCTCTTTCTGTCAGTCTCTCTCTCTCTCTCTCTAAGTCAGTCTCTCTGTCAGTCAGTCTCTATCTGTCAGTCAGTCTCTCTCTCAGTCAGTCAGTCTTTCTCTCAGTCTCTCTCTCTGTCAGCCTCTCTCTCTCTCTGTCAGTCTCTCTGTCAATCAGTCTCTCTCTCAGTCTCTCTCTCTCTCTCTCTCTCTCTCTGTCAGTCAGTCTCTCTCAGTCAGTCAGTCTCTCTCAGTCAGTCAGTCTCTCTCTCTGTCAATCAGTCTAACTCTCTGTAAGTCAGTCTCTCTCTCAGTCAGTCAGTCTCTCAGTCAGTCAGTCTCTCTCAGTCAGTCAGTCTCTCTCTCTGTCAGTCAGTCTCTCTCTCAGTCAAGCTCTCTGAGTCAGTCACTCTCTCAGTCAGTCAGTCTCTCTCAGTCAGTCAGTCTCTCTCTCAGTCAGTCAGTCTCTCTCAGTCAGTCTCTCTCTGTCAGTCAGTCTCTCTCTCTCTGTGCCTGTCTCAGTCAGTCTCTCAGTCAGTCAGTCTCTCTCTCTGTCGTTCAGTCTCTCTCTCTCTCTGTCAGTCTCTCTCTGTCAGTCAGTCTCTTTCTCTCTGTCAGTATCTCTCTGTCAGTCTCTCTCTGTAAGTCAGTCTCTCTCTCAGTCAGTCAGTCTCTCTCTCTGTCAGTCTCTCTCTGTCAGTCAGTCTCTCTCTCAGAGTCAGTCAGTCTCTCTCAGTCAGTTAGTCTCTCTCTCTCTGTCAGTCTCAGTCAGTCAGTCTCTCTCTCAGTCAGCCAGTCTCTCTCCGTCAGTCAGTCTCTCTCTCAATCAGTCAGTCTCTCTCTCAGTCAGTCAGTCTCTCTCTCAGTCAGTCAGTCAGTCTCTCTCAGTCAGTCAGTCTCTCTCTCTCTGTCAGTCTCTCTCTGTCAATCAGTCTCTCTCTCAGTCAGTCAGTCTCTCTCTCAGTCAGTCAGTCTCTCTCTGTCAGTCAGTCTCTCTCTCAGTCAGTCAGTCTCTCTCTCTCTGTCAGTCAGTCTCTGTCAGTCTCAGTGAGTCAGTCTCTCTCTCTGTCAGTCAGTCTCTATCAGTCAGTCAGTCTCTCTCTCAGTCAGTCAGTCTCTCTCTCAGTCAGTCAGTCTCTCTCTGTCAGTCAGTCTCTCTCTGTCCGTCTCAGTCAGTCAGTCTCTCTCTCAGTCAGTCAGTCTCTCTCTGTCAGTCTCTCTCTCTGTCAGTCAGTCCTCTCTCTGTCAGTCTCAGTCAGTCAGTCTCTCTCTCTGTCAGTCTCTCTCAGTCAGTCTCTCTCAGTCAGTCAGTCTCTCTCAGTCAGTCTCTCTCTCTCAGTCAGTCTCTCTCTCTCTTAGTCAGTCTCTCTCTCTCTCTGTCAGTCTCTCTCTCCCAGTCAGTCTCTCTGTCAGTCAGTCTCTCTCTCAGTCAGTCAGTCTCTCTCTCAGTCTCTCTCTCTGTCAGTCTCTCTCTCTCTCTCTGTCAGTCAGTCTCTCTCAGTCAGTCTCTCTCTCTGTCAGTCAGTCAGTGTCTCAGTCAATCAGTCTCTCTCAGTCAGTCAGTCTCTCTCAGTCAGTCAGTCTCTCTCTCTGTCAGTCAGTCTCTCTCTCAGTCAGTCAGTCTCTCTCTCTGTCAGTCAGTCTCTCTCTCAGTCAGTCAGTCTCTCTCTCAGTCAGTCAGTCTCTGTCTGTCAGTTAGTCTCTCTCAGTCAGTCTCAGTCAGTCAGTCTCTCTCTCTGTCAGTCAGTCTCTCTCTCAGTCAGTCAGTCTCTCTCTGAGTCAGTCAGTCTCTCTCTCAGTCAGTCAGTCTCTCTCTCTGTCAGTTAATCTCTCTCTATCAGTCTCAGTGAGTCAGTCTCTCTCTCTCTCTCTGTCAGTCTCAGTCAGTCTCTCTCTGTCAGTCAGTCTCTCTCAGTCAGTCAGTCACTCTCACTCAGTCAGTCTCTCTCAGTCAGTCAGTCTCTCAGTCAGCCAGTCTCTCTCAGTCAGTCTCTCTCTCTGTCAGTCTCTCTCTCTCTGTCAGTCTCTCTGTCAGTCAGTCTCTCTCTCAGTCAGTCAGTCTCTCTGTCAGGCAGTCTCTCTCTCTCTGTCAGTCTCTCTCTCTCTCTTTCTGTCAGTCTCTCTCTCTCTCTCTCTCTCTCTAAGTCAGTCTCTCTGTCAGTCAGTCTCTATCTGTCAGTCAGTCTCTCTCTCAGTCAGTCAGTCTTTCTCTCAGTCTCTCTCTCTGTCAGCCTCTCTCTCTCTCTGTCAGTCTCTCTGTCAATCAGTCTCTCTCTCAGTCTCTCTCTCAGTCTCTCTCTCTCTCTGTCAGTCAGTCTCTCTCAGTCAGTCAGTCTCTCTCAGTCAGTCAGTCTCTCTCTCTCTGTCAGTCAGTCTAACTCTCTGTAAGTCAGTCTCTCTCTCAGTCAGTCAGTCTCTCTCAGTCAGTCAGTCTCTCTCTCTGTCAGTCAGTCTCTCTCTCAGTCAAGCACTCTGAGTCAGTCACTCTCTCAGTCAGTCAGTCTCTCTCAGTCAGTCTCTCAGTCAGTCAGTCTCTCTCAGTCAGTCTCTCTCTGTCAGTCTCTCTCTGTCAGTCAGTCTCTCTCTCTCTGTGCCAGTGTGAGTCAGTCTCTCAGTCAGTCAGTCTCTCTCTCTGTCGTTCACTCTCTCTCTCTCTCTCGTTGTCAGTCTCTCTCTGTCAGTCAGTCTCTTTCTCTCTGTCAGTATCTCTCTGTCAGTCTCTCTCTGTAAGTCAGTCTCTCTCTCAGTCAGTCAGTCTCTCTCTCTGCCAGTCTCTCTCTGTCAGTCAGTCTCTCTCTCAGAGTCAGTCAGTCTCTCTCAGTCAGTTAGTCTCTCAGTCAGTCAGTCTCTCTCTCTCTCTGTCAGTCTCAGTCAGTCAGTCTCTCTCTCAGTCAGCCAGTCTCTCTCCGTCAGTCAGTCTCTCTCAGTCAGTCAGTCTCTCTCTCTGTCAGTCTCGCTCTGTCAGTCAGTCTCTCTCTCAGTCAGTCAGTCAGTCTCTCTCTGTCAGTCAGTCTCTTTGTCAGTCAGCCTCTCTCTGTCTGTCAGTCAGTCTCTCTCTGTCAATCAGTCTCTCTCTCAGTCAGTCAGTCTCTCTCTCAGTCAGTCAGTCTCTCTCTGTCAGTCAGTCTCTCTCTCAGTCAGTCAGTCTCTCTCTCTCTGTCAGTCAGTCTCTCTCTGTCAGTCTCAGTGAGTCAGTCTCTCTCTCTGTCAGTCAGTCTCTCTCAGTCAGTCAGTCTCTCTCTCAGTCAGTCAGTCTCTCTCTCAGTCAGTCAGTCTCTCTCTCTCTGTCAGTCAGTCTCTCTCTGTCAGTCTCAGTCAGTCAGTCTCTCTCTGAGTCAGTCAGTCTCTCTCTGTCAGTCTCTCTCTCTGTCAGTCAGTCCTCTCTCTGTCAGTCTCAGTCAGTCAGTCTCTCTCTCTGTCAGTCTCTCTCAGTCAGTCAGTCTCTCTCAGTCAGTCTCTCTCTCTCAGTCAGTCTCTCTCTCTCTTAGTCAGTCTCTCTCTGTCAGTCAGTCTCTCTCTCATTCAGTCAGACTCTCTCAGTCAGTCTCTCTCTCTGTCAGTCTCAGTCAGTCAGTCTCTCTCAGTCAGTCACTCTCTTAGTCAGTCTCTCTCTCTGTCAGTCACTCTCTCTCAGTCAGTCAGTCTCTCTCAGTCAGTTTCTCTCTCTTAGTCAGTCTCTCTCTCTCAGTCAGTCTCTCTCTCTGTCAGTCTCTCTCTCAGTCAGTCAGTCTCTCTGTCAGTCAGTCTCTCTGTCAGTCAGTCTCTCTCTCTCTCTGTCAGTCTCTCTCTCTGTCAGTCTCTCTCTCTCTGTCAGTCTCTCTCTCTTTCTCAGTCAGTCTCTCTGTCAGTCAGTCTCTCTCTCAGTCAGTCTCTCTGTCAGTCAGTCTCTCTCTCAGTCAGTCAGTCTCTCTCTCTGGCAGTCTCTCTCTCTCTCTGTCTGTCAGTCTTTCTGTCAGTCAGTCTCTCTCAGTCAGTCAGTCTCTCTCTCAGTCTCTCTCTGTCAGTCTCTCTCTCCCTGTCAGTCTCTCTCTCAGTCACTCAGTCTCTCTGTCAGTCAGTCTCTCTCTCAGTCAGTCTCTCTCTCTCTCACTCTCTCTCTCTCTGTCAGGCTCTCTCTGTCATTCAGTCTCCCTCTCTCAGTCAGTCAGTCTCTCTCTACCTCAGTCAGTCAGTATCTCTCTCTCTCAGTCAGTCAGTCTCTCTCTGTCTGTCAGTCTCTCTCTCTCTGTCAGTCTCTCTCAGTCAGTCAGTCTCTCTGTCAGTCAGTCTCTCTCTCAGTCAGTCAGTCTCTCTCAGTCAGTCAGTCTCTCTCTCAGTCAGTCTCTCTCTCTCTGTCAGGCTCTCTCTGAGTCAGTCAGTCTCTCTGTTAGTCAGTCTCTCTCTGTCGTTCAGTCTCTCTCTCTCTCAGTCAGTCTCTCTCTCTCTCAGTCAGTCTCTCTCTCTCTCTCTGTCAGTCTCTCTCTCTCTCTGTCAGTCTCTCTCTGTCAGTCAGTCTCTCTCTCAGTCAGTCAGTCTCTCTCTCTCTCTACAACATACCTTAGAAACATTGCCAATATAAGGTCCCAACGGCGAGACCTATTGGCGATGCCAATGCTTGTTTTTTCTTTTTTCTTCCGGATTCGCGCACCCAGCGCGAATTTGGACTTTAAAAAAAATGTTTTTGGGCTGGGGGTCCTTGTGGGACCCCATGAGCAGGCCTAGGGGGTCAGGGTGTTCCTACCCTGCCCCCTTTTCTTGTTTTTCATCTTTGTTTAACTGTTTTCTCATGACTCTGGTTCAACCTAGTCCCAAGATGGCTGCCAGCATTTCCTGGATGAAGTGCTGACAGCCAATCCGATTTCATGATGACATGTGTGGTTAGGCTCCGCCCAGATATCGATATTTCTTTTTCATTTCTTTTTCCTTTAATATTTCAAAAACTATTGAACGGATTTACACCATTTAAAAAAAGGGCTCTTTCTGAACCAAGGTCTACCTTTTTGCCAAATTTGGTGAAATTCCGTTCAGCAGTTTGGGCTGTAGCTTTGTCTAAAGTTTCCTACGGAAATTAACATGGGGAAAACGCATTTTGGGACCCCCCTTTTTTCTCGGCCCCCGCTTGACGAATCACCCCGAAACTTTCAAGACAGGAGCTGACCGGAGCGCCCCACTAGTTTTGAAAATTTCGCGAAGATTCGTCAACCGGCGCCAAAGTTATTGGGAAAAGAAAAAACGCTTTTTGAATAGAAACGAGGTCCTAACTATAACTACCTACTGGCGACCGCCAGTAGGTAATATACTAGTATACTAGGCATGGGCAAAGTTAAAATTACGTTGACATAATTCACATAATTTTGGGAATTTTACGACTGCTACATGAAATTATGCACCCTTGAATGTGCAATTTGTGGTACAAATTTCCCACAAATGCATGTGAACAACAGAATGCGAGCAGCAGTTGTTCACATTACATTTGTGTAAATGCGTACTTGCACCAAAAATTGACACATTTCACACTACAACATAGTACAAAATGATCGATTTGCATTTCACGTAATTAACGCAATTTTGTGCAATCTTGCTGTTTTTTTGTATATTTATTAGTGAAAAGAAAAAATTCAGCAGATTTTGCACTCCCCTATATATATATATATATGACTAACTATTTCCAAGTGAAAGATAGAAAATGCAGTATTGATTGCAAGCAGTGGTAAAGTCAATCCGTCTGACTTTTGATTAGTGAAGTGCTTGGTAATTGGTGGGTGAGTAGGTGTAAAGTTATTTAAAGCACTGGGATGAACTTTATATCCAGACCTCCATTTGGTGAAAATAGAGGCAGTGGAGATTCACCCTTCACCCACAAGGTTGGGAAACGTCCCCCTTTATGAGTTGACCAAGGCAACGTTTTAGCCACTTGACCTGACCTGACCCACTTGACTTGAAATTGTACATTAAACTATGTTTCCAGCTTAGTGTGTTCCAGCCTTTTGGTTTTCCAAGGTAGAACACTTGACAGTGAAAAGGTGGGGACTAGGGTGACGCTCAAGCTCTGGAAGCAATGTCTATGGGGGTGTAAGACCAAGTTACATAGCTCGATAGCAGGAGATGGTGCATAATGTTCAACTCAGAGTCTGATTAGGAAACATGTTTCAGGTAGGGTCTCAGATGGAGACCACAGCCAAGCGGCAACAGCCCACCCATGGTAAGTTGCTATAGTAGGAATGGTTTCTCACTGCCGCAGAATTCCACTGAGGCTGCGATTTAAAAAACAATTACTTTGCAGTATCGCACTTTGCACAGTTAAAAACAAAGTATGTAAAGTTTCAAGTTGCTCGGGTCTGCAACCCCTTTTTAAAATGCCAAGTAGCTAAATTTCACAGAACATGCTGTGTAATTTGCATTCTTTGAATTCATAATTTGTTTTACCAAGCTGCATGGTTTAGAGAATACTGCCCAATAATTTCATACTCCATTGCTGCCTAATTCCATTGGCCCTACATACAATTGATCAAGTGGAATCAATATTAGCATGTTTTGAACATTTTATCACAATATACTTGTTAATACTGATTATTATAAATAAAATTGATGTAAAATAAAAAAATCCAGAAATATTTACCTGTGACTTTTTTTACAAAGTTTTATGAAGCACACTGCATGCTAATTAACATTTAAAGAAGACTCATGTAATACCTAAATAGTGTTCACTGAGTAGTAATCAGCAAATAATTCTGAAATCACACAGCAGGTTGGACCTTTCTGCCAAAAAATGAAACCAAAATAGTGGGTATATTCTTGGGGTAATCAGCAAATCTTTCTCAAAACATCAGGAGCAATTTCATCATGTTAAAAAGAAATGATGCTGGTGCAGTTTGGATGTTTATTTTCAAATCATCCTCAAATCATCAAGAACAACTGGACCTTATGAAGTAATCATATACTCATTCTTAAATCCTCCTGAAGTCATCAGGAATAGTCACACCTTGTGAAGTCATCAGATACTCATTTTTAAATCCTCCTGAAGTCATCAGGATTAGTCACACCTTGTGAAGTCATCAGATACTAATTTTCAAGTCATCCTCGAATCATCAGGCTCAAGTTTCTAAACTTTACAGATGACTTCAAGAGCTTGATGATGTCTGATGACGTGAAAATGACTTCTGCAGTAGTTGGATGATCATCCAATGACTGGAATGACTCCTAAAGTAATCCTGTTTGACCTGGGAATGTACGTCTTCGTTACACGCTGAAATTCAAAGGCCTAAACAGGCGATACTTGGCAAGTTAATGAGCTCGCAGTGTGTGTCTCATGTGGTTACAAGGATAAAAGGAGTACTTATCAGAATGATTACCCTAGTTAATTTTCGTTTCTAAAGGCCCCGGAGAAGTTGCCTACAGGGAGCTTGCTACATGAGGGGAGAGCGCAGCTGAAAAAATCAGGAACATTGAACATGTTTAAGAGATAGGGGATTTATATTCTCTTAATTTCAACAAGACAAATCTCATACTAGTGACACCAAGGAATTATCTTTAAAAATTATTGCTGGTGGTCATGGACATGTGAGGAATAATTAAACACAGGCACAGCACATAAATGGAGGATTCCGTGCTTGAGAATTATTATTACAATTTAACTGGGCGTGTTTAAGAGCAAACAGTATGCTGTTTTTTCATTAGAATTTAGTAGTAAATAATTTTGTAGCATTTCTATAGCGCTTTCCTACCTCTTGTCGAGGCTCAAAAGCGCTTAAGAACTTTCATCTTTCCTTTCTCCTTTGAGAGTTCGTGCTCGGTTCTATTTAATTGCATTTCGTTTCATGGCCAATTACGCTTAGCAAGCGATTGTTAGCCTTCTGTACTACAGATCCACAAAAACAGCTCTTGGGTGCGTTTAGAAAAAGGTGCACAAAAAAGTTCTAATTTTCATCCATTTACTGTACGTATGGTCCTCTACTTACACGGACCGTCTATCAATCCGCCTAACGTCCGTTGTCCGTTGCTGATCTTTTAACGGATGTCTCAGACCCTTCATGTTTGCACTTCCGGGTCGCATAAAATAACCCGTCCCACAGCTGATCCGATTCTTGGAGTCTTCTGGGAGTGGGCGGTCCTTCGAATATGTAAAATTTCACATTAATTCGGAGCGTTTGAGTCAGCACTGTGACTCCTAGTGCACGACACAGAATTGCGAAGTGCCGATTGGCTGCAGTGATCACGGTGCCTCAAACCAGAGCCGCCCTCAGGCATTTGGTGGGAACATCCAGTACAGATCAAGTTTGGAGCTGGACGATTTGGTTGGAGCTCTGGCTGTGGGGAGTTAGTGGCGGTGCTCCGAGTCTTCCCCCGTGGTGTGCGGCAATCGGATATACTGGTGCCGCCTGCGGTTGTGGATTTTAGGTGCGGGGGGAGGGATGTAAAAGAGAAAGCAGCATGCAACTGGGCAGATTTTTAGAAGTGAGCAATGGTTGTACCTGGACCCCTCGGCATCCGCTGCGTTCAGGACTAGCAGCAGGCCAAGCAGTATTTATGGCTGCTGCCCACACCTTCCAAGCGGTCAGACATGGCAGGTCGTGGGCAACAATGTTTTTTTTTTTAGTCACTTTTTAGGTTTCACTTAACAGACAGGTTGTGATCTGTCTGCTGTCGATAGACTTTTGCGATCAGGGCTGGCCATCAGCAGCGCCCCGGGCGCGGCTACACCTCACTGGTCGAAGTGGGCGGGATCTGAGGTGCACGACGTGACCATACTTTTTAAAATTTAATAATAACAGTTCCCTCCCAGGACGGTGAATTCCGTGAGTTGAAATGTAAGGCAGTCCACTGCTGTGAAATGGAGGGACAGAGAGCTAACCAAGTGTTATATGCTTAAATAAGATGGTCCTGTCCAATTGTAGGGTTTAGAGAACAGGTTTATTCCAATAGTGGAGTACAGCACCAAGGACCCACACAAGCGACTCCCATCATCAGCCTCCAGAGATAAACTGAATCACTAGAGCTTCAAAGAGCCTAACATTCTAATGTGCTAAGCAACCAAAGTAATTGAAAGATACAACATGGAGAAGCTTGCCTAAAAGAGCAAGCACAAGGATATAACACACCTTCCCCTTCAAAACAATAAATAAAAAGAACAGCGATAAGCATTAGACAGTTAAAACATTGACCTAGAATAAAGCATAACAGAATAAAGATGATAAAGAAGATGTCATGCAAAAAAAATAACATAGTCTTCAAGATACTTGGGCTTGAACCTTAGTCTCGTACGTGACATCTCTATGAGATTAGAGCCATCAGGTACAGAAGATTCTTTAAACAGAGTTGTCGATTCTTCTGCCAACCCTGACTCTACATTACTTTCTTGCACTTTACTTTCCTGCACCTTCACCTGCTCAGACAAAGCAGGAGCGTCACCCAAAAAAATCAAAGATTTCGCAGTCATCTTGAAGATTCCCCTCTAAGTGATCTTCATTTTCCGCAAGCTCAGGTTCTACAGATGTATTGAATCACAAAGAGAAGAGGAAAAGAAATAAAATCTAATGATAATAGGTGTCAGAGAGTGAATGAAAGGGAAAAGCACCCTGTTTATAAAACTGCCCTCACACACAGCAAGCTGTGTCATGCTTCATCATAGGGCTGCTAACACACCTCCGTGTTAATCCAACACTGGAGGTGGAGCAATAGGGAAGGGAAGACAATACAACATACAGTGTAGAATCCAAGGTGAGAAATAGTGCAGAAAAAGTGATATAAAAACTGGTCATAGGGAATCCATTTTACAATTTTAATATTAGTTCCCCTATCCAGAATTAAAACAGATAGTGGATGCTACGGTAGAGGAATTTATAATGAGACTCCACCTGCTCCACTCTGCATAGGTGTCGACATGTTTCAACCGGCAATGAACAATGCCCCGGCTTTCCTCAGGACTCTCACCTCTGTGATCCTGGGTGATACCACTCCCTTAATGAATTCAAAACTAAAAGGGGGTATCTCCTTTCAAGGAACTCTTCGCATGTAAAGAGGAACCGAGTTTATGTAAGTCTATAACTCGAAATGGCGGGGTAGAAGAACAGCCTCCTAATAGCACTCTTGCTTGCAAGGTCAGCTGTTGCCAATCATTGTCGTCTCTCCGGCACGCCGCGTATTGAGCTAAAGAATGATGATGGATTCAACCCAGATCTGTGACTGGGGGTGAGGGTCTGAAAAGTTTCAGCGCTCCGTCCATCATCTCCTTGTGTTTGGTATGATCATGAACACCAGAGTTGGCAATGACCCATTCAGGAGACAACTCATTAAAAGATTGTCTGCCTCTCAACAGAGCAAAGGGTGTGACACCTGTAGTGGAATGAGGGGTATTGTTGTAAGACCAAATTCTATCACTCACTACATTTTGTACCTGTAGCCCAGAAAAACATGCCAGTTGAATGGAGCCTTTCAAAATACGATTTACCCTCTCCACTAAACCATTACCTTGTGGACTATAGAGAGCAGTAGTAAGATGCTTGACCCCAATATTATTTAAAAAACATCTCATGTTGTTTGAAACAAACTGCACTCCATTATCTGACACCAGAAATGCAGGAATGCCTTCTGAACGAAAGAATTGTCTTAAAAAAATCAATCACATTTTTAGTGTTAGGTTCTCTCAAAAATTTAAATGAGACCCACTTTGAGAAATAATCAACCACCGTCAAAATGTATCTATGCCCACCATTCAATCCAGCAATGGGACCACCAAAATCAAGTCCTAATTTCTCCCAAGGTCTCTGAGGAAGACTGACTGGACATAAAGGAGAATTATGAGTGCGAAGAGACTTCTCTGCATGTCCACACTATCTGCAGCTCTGAGCAAGGACCAACGGCGGACCACAATAGCCGCACCTCTCTGCTTGGTTCCTGGTATGGTAGCTTTAAAGATATTAAAGAAGGTGTGCACATACAACTCCTGCACCTGCCGTTGAACAAACGTGGAGCGGTGCACTCCCATAACGTCTTTTCCAATAACAAAGACTGACCAATTCAAACGTCATCAAACAACAAGAGCTCCAGCCAACGCCAAAGATTGAACTTCATCAGGGCTGAAAGGGTACAATATAAATAACATAAATATACACATATAAAAAGATTTGGCATAGTGTTTATACATTTAAGCAGACGAAATTACAGATTAGACAACGGACACACAGGACATCTGACAAGTATCAAATGTCCATTCAGAAGAGCGAACACACTAAAAAAAACACCCATACTGGACTAAGCCTAATAGCTAACATACATACTCTAATACCCAGTGCGATGCCCATGTATTGGTCACTCTAAGTAGAGCTCAAATGTAAGAGGTGTGCTAGGACCTGTATTTAGGCACAAACTACATAAAGAGTACTGGGCGTGAATCTAAGTGAAAAACATGTGCACGGCGTAATGGCACCTGTTGATCAACTAAAAGCTAAAGTGCAAAAAAGTGCAGAATCATTTAAAATACCTAAAACTGGTACGGAATTTATAAGAGTTTAAAAACGGCAGGAAGGAAGAATACTAAAGTGATAAATCGGTACTGTTCGGATGCAAGGGGGCCACGGGTCTGGGTGTGAAGGGACTATAACATACTAAATTCAGAGATTTCTGACAAGTACATACCGCATAGTCGTTGAAAGCTAGCGGGGATCCACTATCGTTAGTATCCCAAAGTGTAGGTTGAACGGTGAAGCGTGCGATGCGTCAGTGTTAATGGTGTCATCAGCGGAGCAACGTGACTGCTAAACTAATAGCACTGCGTCCAGTCAGGGCCTCCTTAATACGGACCCGGTCTGTAAACCTGGATCGGAAAAACAAGACATGTCAGAAAATCAATGCAATAACAAACTGAATCAGAAATGCTGGAAGGCCAAAGGGTTAATGAAACGAGGGGGTGTCCGATATCCCGAAAAGAAGGAGTGAGCGAAGAAAAGACAGGTTTAAATTGTAATTTGAGAACTGACATGAGCCTCCTTGTTGCCGGCCCGGTGTGTGGTCCCGAACCTGGAATGCATGCCATCTCAGCAAAACACACCGTAATAACAAATGGGATCAGGAATGCTAGAAGGCCAAGGGATTCATGGAACGAAGGGTGTCAGGTATCACGAGAAGAAAGAGTAAGCGATGAGAGGACGGGATTGAATTAAAATAAAATTAAAGAATGGAAATGGGCCCGGAAATACAAATCGGGACCCTTGTATATGTCAAGGGGTGACGCAAATATCCCAGTCCCCATCTGAAACTTAACCGTGGGCAAACTGCATTTCTATAAATAACATTGACTCCCAATACATGTTAACGAAAATCACAAGGCGTGAGCCAATAGGAGACACAAGTGGGACATATGGAGGTGGTATGTACCTGAAGCGCCGTCCGTCGGGAAAACTCCTTCCCGGATCCAAGGCTAGATGCGAGTGAACGCCCGAGACGCCTCTTTTAAGTTATGGCAAACCGCGGGAAAAGAAAAGTAAAGCCGAGGATGAAGAAAGACTCGTTGAGGCGGGGGGTGGATGGCATAAAAGCAGATGTCTCTGCTCATCAACCTGCATGTGATGTACGTGGTGGTGTTAGCCAGGACAGCTGCTACCGCGTCACGTATAATAGTCAGGGCAACCGGAAAAGGATAATAAAAACAATGAAACGCAGCCAATCACCCGAAGGGTGCCTAGACCATGCAAGGTCTTACTACTAAAAGGGGACTAGTAAAAACTAGTTGGAAAGTGCGGTCAGTATTGAAAGCCTCCACTGGGAGGAGCATGAATAGGGCGATGTTAAAAGGTATTTGAGACATTGTTACAGAGAAATCATTGTGGCGTCTCGTATGCGTATCGGTGCGTCACAATGATCATAGTTAGATTGATCAAAGAGATAAGTGACAAGTATATATTTTTTAGGAACCGTGTCCCGCAGCCGAATCCCTGCTATATTCCCTCGAAAGGGCATATTTCCTAAACCCACAAAAAAATCTTGGTGAGGGGCCTCCACGGCTAGGGCCTGACATGAGAGTGGAAATAAGTGAGAAAGTGGAAATAAAAACGGGGGCCCTCAATGGACGCCACAGTGAATCGGTCGGCCAAGGCTGTTGGGCCCCAATGCTATGCCATGGGGTATAATAAGAGTGTGGCACGAGCCATGGAATGCAGGTATATCTATACCGCGTGACCAGAAAAGAGCCAAGCCAGAAGTCAGCCCCCGTTGTGTCCATGCCGCATGGTCAAGAAAGAGCTAAGCCAGAACACAGCCACCATGATATAGGGCCTGGATGGAATACACCTCAAACGGCCACAGGCTGCAGAACCTGATGGGGTGCCTTGCTGTGCCTGATTATGTCAGGAAATAATGAAACTCATTGTCGGTGTTATGGCCTTTAGGGACAGACTGAAGTCTACAAATCCATTTGGATTCTGTCTGTCGCAAGATCAGTTCTCTGTCTCCTCCCCTGTTGTTGGACGGGATGTGGTCAATCCCACTAAAGCTGAAAGTGACATCCCCAGCATGTGCGATACGGTAATGCTCCGTCATGGGGTATCTGTTGTCACTGTTGATTAAGGTCTGACGGTGCTCTTGTATACGCATTTTGAGGCTACGTACGGTGCTGCCCACGTATATCATGCCACACGGGCATTCCAGAATGTACACCACATATTGCGTGTTACAGTTTATGAAATGCTTGATTCTGTGTACACAGGTGGTATTGTAACAAAAATCTTTACGTTTGTTCTGGCCAAGGCGGCAGATGTTGCAGTTAGTGCACGTGTAAAAACCCACCGGAGCTGGTGGCAGCCAGGTGGTGGTGGTTGCTTTCTGGGTTGTGATGTAACTGGGACACAGAGACCGCCTCAGAGTGTGTCCCCTCCTATACACTAAAGAGGGATTCTCATTAATGAAAGGGCGCAACGTAGGAATATCCAACAGCAGATGCCAATGTTTCCTGAAAGCCTTGAAGATTCTATCACTGTGTGCTGTGTAGTTGGTAACAAAAGCTACCTTTTCTCTAGACTGGCATGTTGTCTGTGCGTTTTCCTGAATGTTCCTTCCTTCAGTGTGTCAGACCTGGATAGGCTGAGTGCCCTCTGTTCCGCTCTGTCCAAGGTTTTACGATCATAACCCCTTTGTTGGAGGCGTTGTTTAATGTTGGAGATATTCTCCTTAAAGCTATTCTCCTCACTACAGCTACGTCGCGTCCGTACAATTTCGCCATATGGGATGTTGGAAATGACGGAATTGGCGTGGGCACTTGATGCGTGAAGTACGCTATTGCATGCTGTTGTCTTCCTATAGAGCGTGCTATGAACCATACCTTCTCTGACATAAAACTGGATGTCAAGGAAATCAATCTGCTCCTTGTGGTGTTGCATGGTGAGCTGAACATTGAAGGGTTTGTTGTTGAGATATGCCAGATATTCCTTTAGCTGTATCTCTGAGCTAGACCAAAGACAAATAATGTCGTCGATGTACCTCCCCCAGAAAATGATGTACTTTGTCCAGGGGGAGGCACATTTGTTCCAGGCATGCTCCCTCTCGTACCAGCCCATGAAAAGGCCGGCATAAGAAGGAGCGAACCTGGAACCCATAGCAGTCCCCTGCAGCTGATGGTACCATCTTTCATTGTGTTTAAAGAAATTAATGGTGAGGATGAGATCAATCATATCCATGATCATGTTGTTGTATGAGTAATGGTCTGCCCCATCTCTGTCTAGGTAGTGGCGGACTGCCAACATACCAAAGTCTTTCGGAATACAAGTGTATAGCCCTACTACGTCTAAGGTGACAAATCTTAACTCATCCGACCATGGAAATCCCTCAAATTTCACAAGAATGTCTTTGCTGTCTTTTAAGTAAGAAGGTAAATTAGTGACATGTTTTTGTAGTGATAGATCTACAAATTCAGACAGCCTTTCGGTGGGCGAGCCTACCCCAGAGATAATGGGTCTCCCTGGGGGGAACTTGCCTCCCTTGTGCACCTTGGGCAAGATATAAATGCACGGGAAACGTGCATTGTCAACATGCAAGTATCTAAACTCATCGTCAGTTAACAGACATTCATCCCTCCATTCAGAGAGTCTCTTGTTGATGGTGACTTGTAGCTCACCGATCGGATTGGAATTGACTGGTTCATAACACTGGTGATCGCTCAATTGTCGTGAGATCTCACCCATGTAATCCTGTATGTCCATAACCACCACGTTACCACCCTTATCGGCCTCTCTTATTACAATGTTTTTGTCATTTTGTAATCTCTATAGGGCTTCTCTTTCCCTCCTCGCTAAGTTGAAGGAGTGGCGTGGCGTATGTTTGCCAGTGATTTCCAACTTGCGTAACTCATGTGTGATATGTTCACCGAACTTGTCAATGTTGGGGTGATAACCACTATTTGGGACAAACTTGGATTTGCATCTGAGACCAGTTCCCTGATTACAGTTCTCGCTAAAATCTAAATCATTCAGGATAGCACGCACGTCAATCATCTCATCATTCTCTATGGACAGCAAAGTTTGGACCTCTCTTATCTCCCCAATAGTTCTTTGCACAGAGGGTGTGTCCAACACATTTGCAACAGGTTTAGGTGTTTGCTGCGAAAAAATTCTTTTAATTTGAGCACACGTAGAAATTTGTACAAATCAATGTGAACATCCACAAGATCCCCAAACTGTGTGGGACAAAAGCCTAGCCCCTTCTTTAGAACATTACATTTGTATACATCCAATTCTCTGCCTGATAGGTTGACAATCTGTAAGTCTAGATGCACCATAGGCTTTGCTATTGGACTCATGGTACCCCCCGTGGTGGGCACACCTGTCTGTTCGGGGGTGATGATGTTAACTAGTTCTTTTTTGGGCGAAGTAGCATTGAATGACTGTCTGCTCTTCCTCCCTGACCTCCCACCTCTCCTTGTCTTTTTGTACCCTTCTTTGGTTGCCTGTCGCCTATGCGCAGCCTCTCCAATTCCTTCTGGAAATTGGTGGCTCCTTCGCCTAAAGGGATCTCTGGTTGGGCTGTGTTTGAGGTTGTGCTCTCACTAGATGCCAGTGAGCTACTACTGGCCGATTTATTTTCAAAACTGTCTTCTCTACCCCTTTTTCTGTCTTCAGTGTTGTTGGGATTATCATATTTCTTGGCAAACATGTAAATCCTGCCATCTCTGTAGTCTCGATCATCTCTCTTGATTTTGCGCATCTTTTTATCTCTGCGATATTGTTGGTGTTCCTCTATGACCTTATTTAAAATGGCATAATTCTTCTCGACCAGATCCTTACACTCCATGGCCTCTATCTGTTTTTCTAAGTCATCTATTTCTGCCTGTAGCTTTTGCCCTTTCTCATTTGCCCTTTCTCATTTATCTTGTTTTATCAAGATTTTCATCATTGTGAATGATGCCCCTTCCAAATTGTGTTCCCATTCACCCAAAAAGTCCCCACTCAAGTCCTCGAAGGTTGGAAAAATTAAGATTGTAGGCCTCTTGGGATCTGCAGCTACTCAAAATGGTTTCAACCAAAATGTCCATACCAGGCCACCAGTAATAAAGACATAGTCTTTTCTTTGTTCCTGTGATGCCTATATGTCCTTCATGGGCCAAAGCAACTAATTTGTTCCTTAAATTAGCAGGGGGAATGAGTGAAGATCCTCTCATAATGAAATTGCCTTCCACACTTAACTCATCCTTGACTTTAAAATATGAAATGAACTCCTCCCCAACCTGACCTTCTCTGGGCCATCCGCTACATATGAATTTCTTAAGAGACTGTTGACATGTGTCAGAGGTAGATGCTTGTTCCCACTCAATGCAAGAAATAACATCTTCGGCTAAAACCAAACCATCCAATAAGCCCACAACAACTTCTTTTTCTTCTGAAATAAATTCATCACTACCAAAATTAGAAGGGCATCTTGAAAGAAAATCTGCTTTAAAAATTTTCCCTCCTGGAATATACTTCATAGTGAAAGTATAATCATACAACTTGGAAAACAAACGTATCAGCCTAGGACTGGCATTTCTTAGCCCTTTATCATTCCAAATGAAAACTAAGGGGTTGTGATCAGTAACCACAACAAACTCTCTCCCCCACAAATAAGTTGCAAAATGCTTAACACCCCACACGCATGCCAGTGCCTCTTTCTCGATGGTGCTGTAATTCTTTTCAGCTGTGGAAAGTCTTCGCGAAGCAAATGCGACAGTGTTCTCAATACCATCCACCATTTGACTGAGAATAGCACAGAGGCCTAAATTGCTGGCATCAACTGTGACATAAGACATAACATTGTCTGCATAAGGTTTAAGAGCAGGTGCATTGATGATTAAATCTTTTAGATTCTTGAAAGATTCTTGTTGTTCATCTCCCCACATGAATTTTTCATTACTTCTGATTAATTTCCTCAATGGTTCACTTACAAGAGCAAGATTTTGTGCAAAGCGAGAGTAGTACTCACTTAGGCCCAAAAAGGACCTCAATTGATCTTTATCAGACGGTTGAGCACAATCATGAATCGCTTTTAAAAGGTCTTGTTTGGGTCTAATGCCAGTGGAGGAAATTACATGTCCTAAATATTCAACCTCACTCAATAAAAATTTGCATTTTTGTTTCTTTTCCCTCAATCCATGTTTTTCCAAAATCCCAAGGACTTGGTCCAATTAAACAAGATGCTCTTGAACACTGTTAGAAGAAATCAATATATTATCTTGATAAGCAAGTACATCTTTGATGTTACCTAGCAATTGAAACATACGTTTTTGAAAAACTGATGCCGCGGACGCAAGTCCGAAAGGCATTCTGAGGAAGCGAAAAGCACCAAATGGAGTATTAAAGGCAGTAAGATCTCTAGAGTCTTTGTGTAGCTCTATCTGGTGATACGCCGCCCTCAAGTCAATAGTAGAGAAAACTTTGGTACCATTTAGTTGGGCCAACATAGCTTGGATACGTGGTAAAGGAAAACAATCAACTTGAATATTCTTATTTAAAGATCTCAAGTCAATGCAAAGCCTGAGTTCATCACAATTTTTTTTTAAAGCTACAACAATGGGAGAAATCCATAAAGAACAATCAATAGGTTCAATGACCCCATCAGAACACAATTTCTGAAGATGATCTTTCAACCTTTCTCTGATGCTTAACGGGACATGTCTCACCTTGTGTATTACTGGAACGGCATTAGGCTTAAAAACAATTTTATGTTCAAATCCTTTAACTGAACCAAGTTTATCTTGAAAAATAGATTGGTGTTTATGAACAACTTGATCTAAAGAAGTGATAGGAACATGCACAGCTTCAACTAAGGAAATTGGAACATCTGTACCAGGTCTCAGAACCATTCCAAATTTCCTCGATCTCTCCAACCTAGAATATTGTATCCTTTCTTGGCTACATAAACTTTTGAATGAATTAATCTGTCTTTGAATATAAGATCATCAGAAAAATAACCCATCATGTCAATCTCCTGACCTCCAAATGCTACTGTGTGGATGTCAGGAGGGAGTAATTTGATGCCTTCCCATTCATTAAAATTTTTTTTTATTTTATTCTTTTATAACAACAGATTTTATTGATCTTTCGTAGTACTAGATGGGCCGAGCCCAGCAAGCAACATACAGGTAATAGGCATATTGTAAAAGTTCTAGGCACTGTAAATGTCCCCCCCCAGAAGTCTGCAGAACTTCAGACCAGAAACAACCCCCCACCCCCCTCCCCCACTAACCACTCACCATACATACCGTAAGAAACATGATATAAACACATCGCATGAGTTCCCGTCTACATCTGTGTAACTCCATCACATTAAACTGGCAAGTCACTTACTACTAGCCGTTCAAGAGGGTCCCGGTGTTCTGGCTGCGTCATGAGGGACAAGTCAATGCCTCGGTATTTGGCCCACCCGGCCCAGATCTTCCCATGCTTCTGTGGACAGCCCCTTGCCTGAAACACCGCAATCTCAGCCAACATGCACCTATCCATGGCCTTTTTCCAAGTCGCTATACAGGGTGGGGATGTAGCCTTCCAGTGTTGTGCAATGTCTTGCTTAGCCAACGTGAGGCCCAAGAACAGAAGGTGTCTTTTATACCTGTTCCCCCCGATATCTTCTGTGCTGTGTAGGAGTGTCAATCTAGGGTCGGCTGGAATGTCCCATGCCAATACCCGCCCCATGCAGGACAAAACGCCCAACCAAAAGTGTTGCAGTGCCCCGCAGCTCCACACCGTATGGAGAAACGACCCCTCATCTGAGTCACAGCGGAGACATGCGGGGGACTGAATAGCCCCCATCTTCCAGAGGCGGAGGCGTGTGTAATATATTCTGTGGAGATATTTAAATTGGATCAACCTATACCTAGTGGAAACAGCGGAGTACCTGAGGCTGGCCAGCGCTTCGGCCCAATCATCATCCATCAGGGCGGGTATGTCCGCCTCCCACGCCGCCCGAGTCCGATGAATAGTGGTTTTTGAGTGTGTAGTGAGGGTTTGGTAAATTTGCCAGATTCTGTGGGCCTCCAGATCCCCCATCAACAACCGACCTTCCAACGGGTGAAACTCGGGTAGAGACGTGAGATGCCGTATCAGGGGGGACAAGGCGTGACGGAGCTGTAGGTACCTATGGAACTGCGATTTGTGGAGGTCGAAATCCTCCTGTAACTTCTGGAAGGATTTGAGCGTGGGCCCCTGCATAACATCTCCAAGCGTGGATATCCCAATGTCGTCCCACCTACGGAACCCCACTAGTGTCGAAACAGGCCGGAGGTGTGAGCCCTGCCAGAGGGGCGTCGCACTGGTCAGCCTGCCCCACCAACCCATATACCGGACCACCCGCCTCCACATCTGAATAACAGTCAGACAGGCCAGGGGAAGCTCCACCAGGGACGAGGAGCTGTACAAGAGGTAAAGCAGCGGGGTATCCGCCATGAAGAGCCGTTCCACCGCATAAGCCGGGTCTACCTGAGAACCATTCATTAATCACCAGGAGGTGCGAAGCCCAGTAATACGCCCGAACGTTGGCCGCCGCAATCCCACCGCAATACGTAGACTGAATACACGTTGCAAGCGCCACCCGAACCGCGCCCCCCCCCAGAGGAACCTATTCAGGAGCGCATTGATTTGGAGAAACCACGACGGGGGGATAGGATATGGGTAATTTTGCAGCCGATAAAGCAGGCGCGGCAAAGTCAGCCATTTTGAAAATGGCTGACCTGCCATATAGCGAAAGGGGCAGGTGGGACCATACCGTCGTCTCGTCGCGGACCGCGGGGAGCAGCGGAGCGATATTAAGCGACCACGCTTCGTTAGGACACCGCGTGATATATACCCCGAGGTACTTGAAACCCGCCTCAGCGACGATCAGTTGCGAGGCCCAAGTTTGAGACCTCTGCTCGCCGCATATGGGGAACAAGATAGATTTGGACGGGTTAGCGTAGAGCCCGGAAGTCTCCCCAAAGATCCGCAGGATCTGGAGCACCCGTGGCCCGGAGGCCCAAGGATCTGATATGAAAAACAGAGCGTCGTCTGCATATATCGCGATCCTGGCCGAGCACTCCGGCGACCAGTCCAGTCCATGGAAGGCAGAGTCCATGCGTACCCACGCAGCTAATGGCTCGATAGCTAAGGCGAATAAAAGCGGGGACAGTGGGCACCCCTGCCTTGTGCCCCTGCGAATGGGGAAGGGAGCCGAGCAATATCCGGCCACACGAACCGATGCGGTGAGATCTGTATATAATAATTTCACGTAGGCCCTAAAGCGAGGACCCAGGTTAACAGCCTCTAAGATCTTGAAAAGGTAAGTCCAGCTCAGCGAATCGAACGCCTGTCTATGTCTGCAAGCAAGACCGCCGCGGGGCGCCCCAGACGATAAGCCTCCGCCACGGCGTTATGGGCACATCTGATATTGTGTCTGGTGGAGCGTTGTGGCATGAAACCAGACTGATCCGGATGCACCAGATCCTGGATACACGTGCGGAGGCGGTCTGCCAGGACCTTCCCCAGCAATTTAGGCTCGAAATTCAACAAGGAAATGGGCCAATACGAACCCGGATCTTCGGGAGGGCGGCCCGGCTTGAGGAAGACTACGATTTCGGCGTGTCGCCAATCTGTAGGCAGAATGTGCTGCTCGGAGGCCTCGTGTAGTGCCTGGAGCAGATGAGGTCCGAGAGTCCCCATATGGGGGCGCATGAAGTCGCACAGGAACCCGTTCAGGCCCGGTGCACGTCCCGGGTGGGGGTTGGAGAGCGCCGTCCGCAGTTCGTCCAGGGAAATGGGTTTGTCCAGGGCGTCGCGTTGTTCGTCTGAAAGGCGGCGGGGAGGGATATTCGTGAAAAAGTTGTCTATAAGGGGTTCGGCAATTACCTCGCGTTCCTTATAGAGTGCCGAGTAGAAATCGGCAAAGGCCTGAACCACCGCCTAGGGGGAAGCGCACATATCCCCATCCGGGGACCTCAATAGGAGGACCTGCGTCGGGGACGCTCTGGCCTGGCAGAGCCTGTGGAGCATCTGGCTGGACTTGTCGCCCCATTGATAAATCCTATATTGGGTAGCCAACCAGGCCTCTTTGGCGCTGTCCGTGTGCAGCTGATGAAGCTGCTGCTGAACATGCAGCAGATTACGACGGGCGTTGGAGTCCGAGCCCTCCACCATTAGGGATTGCAATTCGACCTGTCTGTCTTCCAGGTCCTGTATCTCTGCCAGGCTGCGCCGCTTCTCTCCTGTTCGATAGCTTATGTCTGCCCCTCTAATTGTGGGCTTGAAAGCCTCCCAGAGGATGACCGGAGACGGGGAAGTTCCGACATTAAAGCTGAGATAATCGGCGATTGCCCGATGTAACATCTCCTGATACTCAGCGCTGCGGAGCAGCCAGGGGACATGTGCCACCGACAGGGGGCTCGACGGGTCTGCAGGCGCATCTTGAGTTGGACTGGCGATTGATCGGAAAGACCCCGGGGCATGATGGATGTACGTGTCACCCTGTGTATATAGCTGTGTGGGAGGAACAGATAGTCCAGGCATGAAAGAGTGGGGTGGACAGACGACGCATATGTGAACCCGGCTTCGGAAGGGTGAAAGGCCCGCCACGAGTCTGCCCAGCCCAGTGTATGTGCCAGTATGTTCAGTTTGGATCTAGCAGGGGATATATCTGGTGGTCTAGCCCGCCACCTATCTACGGGGCCCATGATGTCATTCCAGTCACCTCCCAGTATCGTCGGGCCACCCGGGAGATCTCCCCATAGCTGTGTTAGTTTGTCTATGAATGTCTGGCCTAGTGGTGGAGGGGCGTAGACACTGCCGATTGTGATCTGTTCACCGGCAATAATGCCAGAGATCACCGTAAAACGGCCACCCGGATCTAACCAATGCTGTGTAACCTGGAGCGGCACTCTGCGGTGAATAAGCACTGCCGTGCCACGCGCCCCTCTCGTGAAGCCGGAGTGGTACACTGTACTGAAACCATATCAGGAGAGGAAAGGGGCTTTAGTGCCCAAAAGATGTGTCTCCTGAAGCAGTAGGATGTCGGCCGAATAGTGCTTCGCCTGATGGAGCACCGCCCCCCGTTTGACCTTGTTCAGTAAACCCCGCACATTCCAAGCAAGAATGTTGAGTTTCCCCAACAGAGAATCACCCGCTGTGTGGGCCATTCCTAGTCCTCAGAGTGTATAGTGATAGCCGATGTAAGCATGACGGAGCAACGAAGTGTGTGCATGGTGCGTAAAACGTTCAACTGTCCGAGGACAGGCCCTCCGCAGTCTCTTTCCCAGCAGGGGTGGTGGTGTAGTGGTCCATCGTATTCTGCTTGGGGGCCGCCGCACCATGCTTATCTTTGCCCATGGCGACTGGGGGAGTAGACCGAAGGAGTCCGCACCAGATCGGCCCCTACTGCAGGCAGGGGTGAGGGGGAGGCAGCAGGAGAAAGGCGTGCGGCAATCAGCAGGGAGTGCCACCCCTCTCTGGATCTAGTCACAGGGCACCGCTCCGGCGTCACCAGCAGTCCCACATACAGAGGCCCCCGGTGGACACACGGGACCAGCTCCTCGATGTCTCCGGCGAGCCGGGAAGGGCCCGCCACCAGAGTAGCCCAGGCGCCGCAGGGCGGCCCCCATCCCAGGGAGAAGGCCGATCACGGATGGCACAGCCAGGCCGCCACGTGTGCCGCCAGTAGGGTAGTCTCAGGGGCACCGGCCACACGTCGTACCCCCGTCCTCTGGGAAACTGGCGCGGGAGGTAGCAGCGGGGCGCCGCACAGCAGGCACCGGACACAGGACGAGCCACTCACCAGCTAGCCTCAGGACCACAGGCGACGACAACACCTCAGCAGCAAGTAGTCTCCCCGGTATAACGACCTGGGCCGGATGCAGATGACGGTCGCCCCCAATCCGGGTCTCCTGGCACACCCTCACGTAGGCGCTCCCCCAGTGACGGACTTCCGCAGCTCCAAACAGGACAGGTGGTCCCTTATGGTGTCCGGTGCAGGCCAGGCAATGTGACGGTCCGAGAGCTCCGAGCCTCGTGTGGAGCCCCACCAGGCCCGCAGCGCAGTCTTCACGGGCGCCGATGCCCAGGGAGGTGGGGGATGGGCACTGCAATGGCGCTGCGGTGGCTATGCCGGCCGTCCGCTCGGCTGCTCAGCCTGCCCGCAGCAGCTGTGCTTTGGATTCACTCCACTACTCGTGCCCTCCAGGGGCCGCACCAGACAGGGCCGCCACAGCCGCAGCTGTCTCACCGGCGATGTAGGTATACAGCAGCCACAGCACAGCCTCCTCTGCTCTCGGCCTCGTGCACGGCCGCCGCCGGTCGGGAGCCAGCCGAGGCTTTCCCAACCCTCCACGCCACCAAACCGCGTCGGCAGGGTCGCAGCGTGTTCTGCGGCGAGTAACCCCCGTGAACAACAGCTGGGGTCAAGGATTGCGCAGGATACTGGCCCTAGGAAGGAGCGAACTGCGGAGCTCTAAGAAGACGCGTCCGCTATGTTCGGCACCGAAGCCACGCCCCCCCTTCCCATTCTTTTAAGAAAAATATATCTGAAATGATAGTAATTGGAGAACCAGAGTCAACTGTAACACTGGTAGAAACGTTACCATTTTTAATATCACAAACTGGATCACCTTTCTCCGAATGCGTTGAGGAATGTATCATATCTACAGACAAAAGAAGTTTGTTAGTCTGAAGATTATCAGTATGTACAACCGAAGACACATTCAAATCTTGAGTATCCAAACTCTTTACTTTTGACTTATTTGTGCAAATTTTTGTGAAATGTCCAGTTTTTTTGCAATTTGTACACATTTTTCCAATAGCTGGACAATTAGGTGCATTGGCTAAATGAAATTTAGAACCACATCTAAAACACTGAGTGTTTCTGTCTGTTTTTGACATCTGACTTATTGTAGAACGGTTTATTTGACTGAGAGGGATTTGAAGTAGATTTTTGTGAAATTTTGTTCACTGCTTCAGTGGTAATATTTTTACTCTTGCCTAACTCTTTAGAAGCAAAAACAGAACGTTCAATACCTCTAGCTATTTCTAAGGTTTCTGCTAATGATGGATTTCTACAACACAAAATTCTTTCTTGAACTTTATAATCATGACAGTTTACCACAATCTGATCTCTTAAATATTGTTCTAAAGGTCCCACAAATTCACAAGAAGAAGCTAACACTTTTAGTTCGGCTACAAAATTGTCAATATTTTCGTGTTTATGTTGTTTGCGAGTGTAAAATTTATGTCTATCTGGGATCATCCTTAAAATGTTTTTCTGATCTGCTGATTGCTTCAGTAAATTAATTCCAATCATCGGAAGGAGGGCGAATAATGGGGGGTTGATGATCGAAAATTCATTGACCCTCAGATCCCAAGCAATTGTACAACATAGCATTTTTCCTGACAGCTGAGAATTTTACACCATTAATAGCTATAAGATAACTATTAAAGGACTTATACCATTGACTCCATTTGATTTTTGGAATTCCAGGCTCAGGGAGAAACGGAGCAGGAAGAATGGCTGTATGAAGAGCCATATCTGAAGCAAGAGTAAACAAGCAGAAATGAAGGTAACACTAATGTAAATTAAGAGTATGCACAACAAATCTCAAGCAAATGTGCACCTTACAGCATTGTACTGAAAAGTTCTATGAATGAAAAAAATTTGAGAAGACTGTGCTGAATAGTTAATGAAAAAAATTAATGTAGTGAAGAATAAGTTGCGCGCACCACCGCATTCAGGGTACTAAAGAAGAAATAATTGCAGGAAATAAGGTGTGCGCGTCACCGCGCTCAGAGTACTTGTAGTGTATTTAAATGTAGACAGAGAGGTGTGCGCATCACCGCGCTGAAAGTACTTACAATATGAGTAGGCAAAGAGGTGTGCGCGTCACCGCGCTGAAGTACTTGTAAAAAGCTTAAATGTAGAAATGAGGTGTGTGCGTCACCGCGCTTTAAGTACTTACAGGATAGAGTTGAATCATAAAAATGACAAGGTCTCTACCTCAAAGAACTGATTATTTAAATGTGGAGTGGTGTGCGCGTCACCGCTCAGAAAGTTGCATGGAAGATGAATTGTAGACAAGATCGAGACTTGACTTGAAGGAGTCGTGGCGTTGCTAAGCTACATGAAACGTTGCACGTCCAGAAGATGACGTGAAAATCGTAGGTAACGTGCGGAGTCACTGAGGAGCGCTGGAGAAAATCGAGAAGGAGAACCCAGGAATGGAGAAGGCTTCGTCGCTTGGAACGTGGGCCTCCAAGTTCCAGCAAAGACGGTGAGATGTCACATAGAACGTGGGGTTGGTTTGAAAAATACCGAATAGAAGTCTCTTGACATCAATGAAACTCAACGTCCCACATAGAATGCGTAATACATTCAAATGATGCTGAAGGGGAAATCCCAGAAAATTGGCGAAAAGTCCAATTTCAAGTAAATCAAATCGAAACTGATGAATGTCTCCAAACAAACAAACGGAGATGGTGTGACAGCACGAACGCTCACCAGATTGAAGTATCCAGTCAGGGCGATAGTCACGAAGGTCTAGACAACAGAATGTCAAAAATAATGAAGAAACTGTAGGCAGTTAAAGTCTTCTCAAAGCAGCAAATAATTTCTTGAGGTTGCAGAGTAATATCAAATCCAAATTCGTATTTGAGTGAAAAGAAATAATGTTCAGTCTTTGCAGCAGGCAATACATCCAAAAGTTTGGCAAAATTGTAGAAAATGGTCCGCTGAGAATAAACACAAGTGAGAGATTGCTGAAATTTGTGAGGTCCTGGAAGTTGAAATATTAGTTGAAGGAAAAATAGGTGCAGCACGCAGGAAAAAGGTTCGTGGGTGCTGACTCCGCCCGCTCATCGCCAATTTATGTTATATGCTTAAATAAGATGGTCCAGTCCAATTGTAGGGTTTAGAGAACAGGTGTATTCCAATAGTGGAGTACAGCACCAAGGACCCACACAAGCGACTCCCATCATCAGCCTCCAGAGATAAACTGAATCACTAGAGCTTCAAAGAGCCTAACATTCTAATGTGCTAAGCAACCAAAGTAATTGAAAGATACAACATGGAGAAGCTTACCTAAAAGAGCAAGCATAAGGATATAACACCAAGCCTTCTTACAGGGTGTCTCCGTGCCTGAGAGAAATGTAAATGTGCGCAGTTGGTCAATCTGCAAATGTAAAGGGTGCTTGGAAGCTTGTATTGGCTTTAATTGATAGTCACCTGAAAATTCCAGATGACACAGATTTATTCTTTTTGAGAGGTTTTGCAAGGGAGCAGCGGTCGAAGTGGGGAAAAAAAAGTAGGGGAACTGTGGGCGGAGAATCAGGGCAGGAATAACCCAAGGATTGGGTCAGTGGGCGGAGTCAGAGGTGTGGCCAGAGAGAGGAAAACCTCCCAATTTTTAGTATTTGGCATTTCACTGACCAGTTGCAGCTTATTACGTTATTTAATATATTCCAAAATTGGGGTACGTTTCCAATCACAGGATTTCCCAAACACGCTTAAAAGTGGAATCACAAGCCATTTGTCTCCGAGCCATGCAGTTTCTGTCATCAGCACTTCTCCCTTTTTCCACAAGAGCAATTCAAACATGAATGGCAAATATTCTAGTTTGCAAATGTTTTCCTCATAATTATGGCTGTGCGATATAAAAAATATCTTTATAGTTTTAAAACAAAATTTCACATTTTAAACTTTGCACCCTCGGTAGTTACGATCAATGGTATTTATGTATATCCAATAAAGTTTGTAACATGTACAATAAAATGTCTTAATAATTCATAAAATGTTCAGGTTCCTACAGTATATGCCCTTGATCCTCATGATGGAAAATCTTCCTGTGCATCTAGTAATGTTCCTGATCCTAAGTAATAAATCCTATATCATCTTTAGAAAAGTCCAAATAAACTTCAATTGTGATTCACGGTGGCCTTAAACTTGATCCACAATTAATTTAGTTTCCAAATTCAATAACACACTTTTTACTTTATGAAAACAATTCATAGTAATAGGATATTATAATGATTGGATAAATTAACTTATCATTTGTTCCGCTATAAACATAAGACCTCTGGCTAACAAGAGTAAAAAAAAATTCTCCAAACATTAAAACCATAATATGCCACCTTCATTTTAAAAGAATATTATCAAAGCACATATTGAATTTCGTTTTTCAAAGCTCGGCTGTGAAGGGTGAGAAATTTTATCAAGTTGCAGTTCATTTGAGGATCTGACGGATCTAGCCCTTTTATTATAGCCACTCTGCATGTCCTTATTCCTCTGATGTTTAGGGCTTTTCTTAATAAAGTGACTTGTGCTTTATAAAGTTTGGGGCATATGCAGATTAAATGAATAAGATCCTCTTTTTTTGCTGCCGCAAAGTCGGCATATTATGGGCCCTTTATGTACCCAGCTTGACTGGTCCGCAATCAACAGTAATTTTCCAAAGCGTAGAGCCATCAGCTGTCTTCTTAGGTGTACCGAAAATGTAATACTTAAGTAAGGTGCAGGTGCCAGGGTCTTATAATTTCTAATCACCACCCAGGTGTGCGATCTCAGGCTGAAGGTGTTTTGATCGAGTAGCAAGGAGTGGATTTTTGCTGTTTTGTTTATGACTTGTTTAAAAGTTGAAAATTGGAGATTATTGTTCCATAGCTCGACCGTGCAGGAGATTGTTAATGCTTTGTGGAGATATTGATTATATACTGATTTTTTAATCATTTTCAAGTTCTGTCCAGAGGGCCTTATTGAGTAGGGAGCATGCTGTATTCTGTTTCAGTCGATACCAGAGCTTTATTGTGGTGTACATTCTCCCTATTGTTTCATTTATAAGCCCAAATTCAAGTCGCACCTGGGCTGGTGAAGCTGACTTATGGATTTGAAAGACCCTTTTATATGTTGTGACTAACAGTTTGCTCAGAAGTACAGAATCTTTAGTGTGTAAAGCAATACTGTATGTTATTGTTGGAAGCATTTTTGCTGCTAAGGATGGCCCCTTCAGGTTTTTTGCCAGGGTCCTAAAGGCGAACGTTAATGCACTAGTTCTCTGTGACATATAATTTTTCTGCTCTTGGTGGTTTAATCTATTATCCATGTAAAACTCCAAATATTTATAGCTGGTAACTTCCTCTAACGGTTTACCATCAAGCCAGATATTCTGCTTGGATGATTGCTGATAAGCATTGTTTTACTTTTTGATGTGTTAATTTCTAATTTGTTAGTTGTTATATATTCCATAATTTCTGCAAGAGACCTTCGGAGACCAATCTTAGTTTGGCTTATTAACACATCGTCTGCATAGGAAAGATGCAATAATGATAACTTTCCCAATTGCGGTGTATGAGTATTGATCTTATCAAGCCGTTGTGTCGGGTCAGACTTTAATAAATAAAAAAGGTGCGGCGCCAACACGCTTCCTTGTTTTAAGCCTTTGCTTGTATTCAGCTTTCTTGATAGTCTGGAGCCATCAACTAGCTTTATTCTTATCCATGTTTGGGAGTAGAAAGCAGTATACCTCTTAATATTCTCTCAGGGATATTCCAAGCTCTCAATTTTTTCCACAGGTGGTTATGATCCACACTGTCAAATGCTGCCTTTAGATCTATAAAGCAAAGGTGCAGTTGTTGTTTCTTCCGCTTGCATTTGTCTGCTATAAATGAGAGAGTTAGAATATTTGTGATCGTTCCGGTCCCTTTTCTGAATCCTGTCTGGTTAATCAGAATCAGGTAAAACTTTTAGACTAATCGATCGCGTCTGCCAAGATCAGAGAGGCATAGTACTTAGCTTCTATGTCTAATAGGAAAATTAACTTATAGTTTGACGGACTTGTTCTATCTCCTCCTTTGTGGATCAGTGTGATAATTGAGCCTTGCCAACTGGATGGTATATAATTTAGAAGCTCAACTTCTCTAAATAATATAGCAAGATGTTTTCTCCAGAAAGATGGATCGTATTTAAAAATTGCTTGAGAGATGTCATTGGGCCCTGGTGCTCCATCTTCTCTGCCTTTCCGTATTATATTTGTTATTTCTTCTGCTGAATAGGATAACAAATCTATTTTTCCCTTTAAACTGCAGATGCCATCTTTTCCGTAGCTGGATTTTTCTGCTTTTCCTATTGCCGTCGCTAGATCTTGTTGATAAAGACCACCCCGGTACTTCTGAGACAGTTGTTCGGGGATTGTGATCTCCATAAATCTTTTTGTTAGAAAATTGGCCCAATTGTGTTCTTGTACATTTGAGGTTAAATCCTTCACTGGCCTATTCAAATTTTTATTATTTCCCAAAAGGCACTGGTGTTGGTTCGCCTAGCACTAAATAGTAATTTTGACCAGAATCTATCATTTCTATTTCTTTTATCTTCCCAGAACTTCTTTTTATATTCTTTCCTCAACTGATGTTCGGTGTCCCATGCTGTTTGATCCGGGTCCTTGTTTTTAGTTTTCTGATGGCTTTCTTTAGTTCACGTTTCAGGGTTTGAACTTCAATCGGTAATTCCTTACAGTTTTCATTTCTTGGTACCTGTTTTTGTTTTCCCGACATTAATGATGTCAATTTTAATGTGATGTTTGCCCAAGCATGTAATGTGTTTCGACCCTCGTTCCTGCTCGCTATTATTAGTCCTTTTATTGTGTTTTGTAGCTCCTCTAGGGATTAATTTGCCCATTTAAGGTGCTTTAGATTGATTGACTAGATGCTTCGCTCCATTACTGGATTGACCTGATGTTTGGTTAAATTTAAGTTTAAGTAACAATGTTGATAAGAATGGTCACTCCTAGTGGTGTATTCGATGGAGAACTGGAAGAGAAATGGCATCAATGGTAATGAAATTACCGTATAATCAAGTCTGGATTGCGCCTTCACTCTATGATATGTGTATTTGGGAGGGGTATCTTCCGCTGATCTACCATTTATAACTCTTATTCCCAAGTACTCTAATGCCTTTACCAAATGTTGGCCTATGCGATCAGGACAGGTTGTCATTGGTTGATATTGAGGATGAACATTCCAGAATATATTGTCAGCGGCTAGTTTCTCGTCTTTGTCTGAGGTATAGATCAGATTAGAATTAAAGTCTCCTGTCAGCACTATATTTCAAGAGGGATAAGTGCATCTTATATCCGAGATTGTGGCAATTAATAGGGTGTTATGAGCTTTTTTCTTCCTAGACTTTGGGTGGGCATATGTGTTAATCAGCAGTACTGGTCTCGGTTTGTCTGAGGTCCATTGAGTAAATTTAATTATTTGCACATTAGGTCCAGGAGATGATATCTGTTCTGATTTGATGCTTAGCGCTGTGGACATAGACTGCCAGGCCCCCTTTCGGCCGGCCGCTTTTCTAGTTTTTTTCTGCAGTTATAGTGTAGTGTATGAAACCTGCAAGGGGTATGTTGTCCAATGCCCATGTCTCTAGAAGGGCTATTATATCGCATGTTTCCCATCCTCGAGGAGGCCTGCCATCTTCCAGACACTTTTTTTGCTCTGGCTATGTTCCATGAGAGGAGATGGATATTTCCATTGTTAAATTTACATGTTTGTCTTCCCATGGGTCAATCACCCTTAACGTCATTAAGGGTGCCTGGGAGCCAGCTCCATTGACTTTGATCTGATCCTGTGTTCGTCTTTTTTCCTTTATATGCGTCACATCTCGGTGGAATAGTTGGACTTCTTCCTTTTGCATTCTGCAACACCAAGTACACCTGAGACTTATCTTGCGTTTGTCTTGATCCTTGTTTTACTTTGTATGAGTAATTTTCAATAAGGGGTCCGGGGTAGCGTGGAATGGTTGGTGTGGATAATTTTATACCCCATGCTTCAAATTGTTGTGAAAAGTTCATAATGAGCTGGACTTCTACTTCTGACTGCCATGTAGTAAGCGTTTGTTCTTTACTTTTTTGTTTCCCTATTGAAAGGAATTCTACGGCCAGAAGGTTCGTTGAGTCTAAATGTTTTAAGGCTGGAATTTCTGCTAACAGTTTTAGTATGTTGCCCCTATTTAAAATATCATGCCGACCCTGCGATTCATATTCGGGTGTTAAAATTATTTGCTGCATTAGAGATTCATGCTCTTGATTTTTTCCACAAGATCAATCTTCTTGTTTGCCTTCCACTGTGCTTGACTTGTTTTGGTTTTGAATGTGAAATCTTAGATTTCCTTGTTGGGGCTTGCCTCCCTTTCTTCCATTATATGTTGGAGTATGAGATAAACGCGAATCTGCCTGTTTGATCTCTTTCTGCTTACTTGTTTTATTTTGCTCAGGGCAGCATGACTCGGTCTCTCGAGTTTTTACCCATGACAATTTCGGTTGTTTACCAAACACTATGCTTGACTTATCATGGTTTTGAATATGGAACCTAAGATTTTCCTGTTGAAACGCACTACCTTCTCTTGCATTAAGTGATGGAATATGAAATGGGGGAGAATCTGTCTTTTGGTTCCCTTTTTGCTTGTTTATTACATGCTGCTCTGAACAGCATGTCTCGATCTCTTCTGCCCTGCCTCCTTGGACCTTTTTTAGCCACCCTTGCTGACTGATACCCCCATTCTATGAGACTTTTTAGTTTGGGGCGTTACAGACTTGTTTCTTTCGCACTGCTCTTTCTAGCAGATCATTGGGCTTCAAATTTGTCCCGTGAGGAGTGGTATCTGAGATAATTGTTTTTGATGTTTGTACCATTCTTTCATATTGTACCTGTTCTTGTTGGTTTGGTACTATTTTCAGTATCTCTTTGCTTCTTTCTTCCCCAAGGGCTGTTGTCATTGCTCCTTTCCTTGTTATAGCCTCTGAACCTTCCCAGTTTTGTGTGATCGTTTTCTTCCAGTGGCCAGGGACTGCTGTGATTAGGGAATCATTTTCCCTTAATTTACTTTGATCAGTTTCTTCTAAGCTATCAATCACCGTTTCCCAATCCTTTTGACTTCCGCTTGTCATGTCATCAGTACTTGTTGAAATTCTGATTGGGTCCATCTTGACATTGTTCACTCTGATTGAACTGAATATAGGCAATACTTTAGCTGGTTGCTGTTTTGCCAATTGTAATGATTTATTTCTTGCTTTTCTTTCACGCTTATCTCTGTGTCTGGGACAGTTTGCTTAGTCTCTTGGAATACTGCCTTTGTTTCCCGATGTCTTTGTAGTTAACTTGATATTTTTATTGGCTTCTGATCTTCTTTTAGTGAGCCTTGTAGGGGTGTTATAGGTTGTTCTTCATGCTTAATGGCAGTATGCAAGCTAGAAGCTAAGTTAGATTTTTTGATGGTTATTATCTGTTCTAATAAAGCTGGTAAGAGGCTCAGTTTATCAATTATTGGGCTACAGGCACAGGATCCTTCCTGTGGTAGTTAAGTGGATTGAACTCTTGTTATTAGTTTGGTAAGTTTATCCAATTTCGTGTTTATCCCTGAAATATGTAGAGCTATGATATTCATTAGCTCAATTTGGATGTCCAGTTTATTGTCCAACTGCATAGTAAGTGCCTCTGTAGATGCCTATAAGGTGCGTAGTAATGTTGTGAAAAGGTCCAGATGACTGCTTGGGGTGCTAGGTTTTTCCCCTTGTGTTGTTTTTTATTCCAAGCTTGTTGGTCCATTTTGATTAACCAATTGACTGATTTCCTGTCTTGATTGAGTGAACTTATCATTATTTTGATCAGTGCATACGCCGGTTGTTTCCTTGTTGCTTTGTATTGAGATGTTATGGGTATCTCCACTCTCTGGCCCGATTTTTGCTTCTGTAACTTACGAGATGTCCTTGTTAGGTGTAAACCTTATTGAACTCAACCATGAGCTTTCTGATCCTCCTGAGTCTTCTTGCTCGGTCTGATGGACCTATGCTACAATTTTTAGCACTTGGGCTGTTTCCTATTTTACTATGGTCCCAGGAGTGGACTAAGTCAAATTTCCTTGGTCTTTATGTGGATTGGTTGTCAACATTTATGTATTTATATTTTTCCTCCATTATTCCCTTCAATCCCATGCTGAGATAGACTGATTGCTTCAATTTTGTTTTCTGACATATCATCAAAGTTGTTGTTTGAGCCCTTCACTGATTCTTCTATATGTGCTTCCTTGGTTGAGTTTGGTTTGCCGCTGCCATTGCCAACTTTTCTCAGTTCCTCCTTTTTGGTTACAAAGTTCGTGCCTACCAGGCCTACCAAATCGCAATCATGAGAGTGCGTCTGGTTGTTTGAGTCATTTACACTATGTGGGAGGTCATTTTGCATCTCTTTTAAGGTTGCACTGTAGGCTGTCCCTGAGGGGCTAACAGCGTCAGAAGGCCTGATATCTCTCCGGACATCGAGTATATTATAGCAGCGGGAGCTTTGAGGAAAGAGAATCTAGAGCTTGCGTTCTTTTTTTTGCTTTTATCTGTATTCCCGAACATTGTTAGGATTGGCGATATTAAAGGACTCCTTGGACTATAGCACAGGTCTTTTGTCTTGACTGTTTTTTTTATATTTTGCTTTTTTGCTCCTTGCTTCAAGTTATTGGTCTTCTGGCTCGGCGTCCGCCTGAATCTGCCTGATCTCATCCTTTCTTGTAAGATTCCTTAAGATGATCTGACACTTGCCTCCAAGCCCTGTCAGACCTATCAGTCCTGTGGCTATGGAGCTATATAGCTGTAAGATGCCCATTTCCTCTGGGGTTATGTTTGATTTATGTTCCTTACGCTCCTTGTTTCTGTATTATTTTTGTTATACTTGTCTTGAACAATAAGTTATGTTTCCCTTGCAAACAAATAAACTTCCAAATGTGATTGCTTTAATTTGCTTGAAGGCAATGGTAATCAGGCTTGTAGCTGGTAGAGAAGTAAATAGCTTAATTTAATTGATTTCTTGTAGTCGATGCTGCTCCGTTTTGGGTTCTGGGTTGAATTAGCCTTAACTTTAAACCTAGAGGGGATCCCCTTCACTGCTTTTAGCATAAAATGTATAGTCGCTGTATCGTCGCTGTTAGGGCTGCCGCCTAGTTGTGACTCCCACACTCTGCACCGTCACAATGCCCCCCTCACACGGTCCGTATCAGGGGAAGCCCAACAATGCGAGGCAAGGCAGGGCAATTGGGCAGAGGCAGCGTTGTGATTGCGGTTGGAACACAGCAGTGTATGACATTTGCCGCCCACACCACTGTAGCCACCACTTGCCGGGGAAAACCTCCTCCCGGGCTATCAGATTGTGGTCTATCAGGCTGTCGGGTCAGGGGACAGAAAGAAATGGTGGACACGGCGGCCAAATGACAACGGTAGCAGGGGAATCGAGCGGGAGCCGGCTGACCCGCAAGCCCCGCCTAGACCTAGCTGGGCTGCTTCCGCAAGGGGAGGGGGGTTGCGGGCTTTCTCTTAGCGAGACTCGCTAAGAGCCTCACGCTCGGCCAGAGATCTCCCCACCTCAAATCCGTTCTGTTTTTGTTGCCGATACTCTATGCCCTTCCGCCTGCCGTTCTCCTATCTCTGTGTCCTGAGCCCGAGTCCGGCTTAAATTTCGATCTCCGCCATCTCTCGGGGGCTCGGTCCCACTGCGGTCCTGCTGCGGCTGCTGCTTGCAACTTCCGCAACCTGCCGGAAGTACTCCCCACTCGATCCGGAAGCTCTCCAAAAAGCCAAGGTGCATTGTTTAGCATTGTCTGCTCTAGGAATCAAAAGTTACTAAAAACGTGACTTGTGTTGCTGCGAAGTGAAGGGCCCTTTGCAAAGGTTGACTGGTCACTTTTCTCATTGCTGCATTTGTATGTTACACTGGTACTAATGAGGCAAAATATTTGCAGAGACTTAGTATGTGTAAAAATGTCAAAATAATAAAGTATCAGAAAATGTACCACATTTTACTGCAGCCTTTTTTTGTTGCATAATTTAGTCAACAATGCCACATAATTTTGTTCTCCATTGCTGCATAATTCCAGTGGCCTCAAAGCAGGAACCACATGTTAAAAGTGCTTGTACATGAAGCAGAGAGATTGTGAAGTTTGCAAATTTAGTTTGGCATGACTGCAAGTCCTGCATTGCCGATCCATGCACGTCATTTGGGAGCAGTCAGGGATCGCTGCTGTGGCCTCTAGCTTGCTCCCTGCCAATCCTAGCATTTCCTTTGCGACCCCTTGCCTCAGAGGGGGCAAAGCCTTTGCCTCCTCTAAGGCCAGGGGTCGCAAGAGAAGTGCCAGGAGTAGCAGGGAGCAAGCTAGAGGTCACAGCTGTGACCCCTGACTACTCCAAATAACTTCCATGTGCCGATCCCTGGTGAGTTGTACTACTACTACTGAAACAAGGCCAATGGAGGTACCAATGGGTGAGACAGACTGGCCTCAAGGGTCCTGTGATCTCAGTGACAGAGTCACTGTGGCTCTAGGGTGTGCCGTCAGTGGCGGCCGGCACAGGTAAGAGCGGTGGGGCGGGGTGGGGTTGGGTTCGGGGAAGTCGACATACAACAGGATAAGTTAAATTAAATAAAACAATTAATAAAACCACTTACCTTGCGCTCGCCGCATTGCTAAGTCAGCGATGCGACGAGCGCAAGGTAAGTGGTTTTATTATTTTTTTTAATTTAATTTAACTTATCCCATCGTATGTCGACTTCCCCAACCCCCACCCCTCTTACCTGTGCCGACCGCGGCAAGACTGGAGGTTAACTTCAGTATGGATTGTGGTGGACAGGCCTTCAAGGTTAACCCACACTTGCCACTGCTAGGGTCCACCTGCAGGTGCTAAGACACCAGGGCTTCTAAGGTCTAGCTGTGGCTTCTAAAGTCTAGCATGGGAATGTGCTCCCTCAGGAGAGTGGTCTGGTGGACTGGTTATTTAGGCTGAACCTGGTTCCCCAGTTCCAAATTCGGCAGCTCTCGCCATAGTGTCACATCCCCTCCCCCACTGAACATCATACTGTCCCACTGAGAGAAACTCGCACTGCCTTCAGCTAAAAGCCAATCGTGCCCTCGCTATAAACACCTGGATGAGACGCAATTCAAATTATGCACTAGACAAAAGTAATATTCTGCCTGAAATCTTTTTTAAAACATCCTGGAAAAAGCAAACACTCATTGGGAATGCAGGATTAAGTAAAGCATGTGAAATGTAAGCAGGAACAACATGGTTACCTTAATGCATTTATACTCATTATTCAGAAATCAATCAGTGTTTTTGCCTGAAACATTAAGGACATGACTACAGGGCCCGGAAGGCACCCGTTTCAATGTCCATTGCTTATATCCTTACAAAACGTAAGCTGTATGGTTTAAGAAGACCACATCCCAGAACAAAGAGCAGAGGTACACATTTTCTAAACTCAAATAAGGAAAACAGCTGATAAGGATCACATTAAACATTTTTCACTCCACGCATCAACCAGGTATTGCAGTACCTCCAGTAATGGTGCACTTCCCCACTAGGGGAAAACAATGTTGTTCAAAGAAAACGAAAGCAGCGCTTCACTGGCAAACTCTTTAAAGTGGCGCTAATGTCTTTGGTTGTGAATAGCACCAATGTGACCTGTTTGCGACCAGTCTGTCTTGCTTTAGTTATTTATTTATTTTTCTTATTTTAAATTATTTTTCTCTTCGTCCTGGGGCTGCACTTCTGATCACAAAATGTCAGAAAAAGACAACATTTCCAGCAAAAGTGTTTCTTTCTTATTTGGATCCATTTCACAGGGGAACAAATGAAGGGTCACAGTTTTCAGCAAGTGAGGAGGAGCGAGACAGAGACAGAAAGAGAGGAAATAAGAGGAGGGGGGTAGCTTCCAGCGGCAGAGCAGGAGAAGTGACCACTGTCATTGTCTTTGGGCAAGAAGGAATAGATGGAGTCCTTTTCCTTCTCTGCCCACCTCGCCCGTCCCCAAATGGCCGAGCCTTATCTATAGGCCTTGGCTATTTCTGCAGTCCTGGGACTAATTTTTAAAATAAAAAAGTTGGGGAACGGATTCTATTAAATTAAAAAAGTAGGGGCACTGCTTGCCCTGACGATCCCTCCCACTTCGTCCACTGCAAGGGAGTAAGTGTGTGATTTTAAAAGGCGGTCATAAAAAATGCACTATGTACTGTCTGGCTATTACTAAAATCTATATTTTGGAAGAGCATTTTTATCTTAAACCTTTTTGCTCATTTTGTAGCAGCCTATCTTATACTGTGTGTAATGCAAGTTAAAAATAATGACTTACATATTCACAGTGCTTTCTGTCACAGACTGGGACCTCGTAGCACTAAACATACATACGTCACTATTCTCCACTGCACCAACCAGGATTCAATTCTGTGGCTCTCTGGATACACACACAGACCTCTGCAGTACATTAACTAATAAAGGTTTCATAATGTATGATTGTGAATTTACCACTGATTTACTTAACTTGCATTTATTTTTTACTTAGGCTGTATCTTATTTTATATGTAGTTACCTTAAGGTGAAAGACCAAAAAAAGTTACAGAATATTTTGTTTGTTTAGCCAAGCCTTTGACTTCGCCCCCACGCTCACTCACTGCGTCCCCTTTGGGCACTGCATCACCCTGCCTATACTTTGTTTTAATGCACTTACAGAGGGAGGGATGTAAAAGAGAAAGCGGCATGCAACTGGGCAGACCATTAGTGATTAAAGTGAGCAATGGTTGTACCTGGCCACCAGAGCCCTCGTACGCTGCGTTCAAGACTGGAAGCTGGCCAAGCAATATTTTTGGCTGCTGCCCACGTTTCAAGCATTCAGGAAGGTCCAAGGCTTGGCAGGTCACGGCCAACAGTGGGATTTTTTTTTTTAGTTGATGCTATTTTTAGGTCTCACTTAACAGACAGGTTTTTAGCTGTCTGTCGGCAATAGCCTATTGTGAACAGCCTTTACACCAGCAGTGCCCTGTGCAAAACAAAAATTGGCACACCTTATAAACAAAAGCCCATGCCTCATGATTTTTATTTTTTTTGCAGTTCTGTATAGCGTGAAGTCTGCCCAAGGGCATTGGATCACTTTACCATATCACCATTTATATTATACAATGTCAGGTTCTTTTTTTTGGTACGGGGAGATTAAGGGTTTGCACAGAATCACAGGACATTCATCTGACGCTGGGACTTGGACCTGGTTCCTCAGTTCCAAAGTAGGTAGCTCAGGCCGTTTGGCCACATCTGCTCCATTTTGTGTATATAAGCAGCATCAGTATAAATAAACTCTTCTTTAACTCAAAAACAACTTTCAGCAACACTGCAAGCTCCATTCCAACACAATAGGTACAGCACAAACAGCAGCACAAGCTTCTCTGGCACGCATGCCACACACGCAAATACAGTACACGGAGAAGCAATGCTACATCCAGACATAGCAGTTACAGTACGGTTAATATCATTATATTAGAACGCAGCACTGCGCCCTGTAGGCTAATATTCTATGGTTGTGTGAAAAATAACTGACCCACATAAATCATAAATGTAGCGTTCTAGCGTACCAACTGTATATTTCAGAGACTACAAGTGCCAAGTTCTGCATTAATGTACATTACTTATAAACATAATTATACTTATTTAGGTGAGATAGTTACCACTGAAAGTTATCTGAGCCAAGAGTTGCCTCTCGAAGCTTGCTGTTAAAAAAGAGGTGCTCACTGATGCTCAACATTTTTATAGCATTTCCACCACCCGTTGTTAAAGATGCACAAATTTGAAATTACATGAACCCTTAAGTGATCTACTCTCTCCCCTCTTAACATTGCGTGGCAGGAAGAAGATAAGAATGTAGATTCTCCAAGTCTGTGAAGAGAGAATCTGGATTTCATTAAAGACATGGAGGCTAGCATTATGCATAAGTCTTTTATTGCTACTCCATTGCAGCACTTCAAAGAAAAACATTAACCATACTGAAAATTATAGAACCAGAATGTCACTAAAGTCTATATAAGTCCCAACTCAGTAGCCATCTTCCTCTTTTAAGCTGCTCCGTCACTACAACTTGGATTAACTCGAAAAACTCAACGATCAAACAAAGACACTGGCACAACTTCTTCGGCACTGATACTCTCCACTCTTATTGTGCATCTGAAAAATAATATTGGTAAAATATAATCTGTTCCTCCAAAACATCCACACAAACATCCCACAAACTACTATTTATTATATCTCAACACATCCACTCCCTACTCAAAAATTATCCATACCTGAGAAGGGAGGGAGGGATAATGCTAGCTTCGTGTCTTTAATGAAATCCAGATTCTCTCTTCACAAAGTTGTAGAATCTACTTTTCATGTCAAGACCAGAGGCTAGCATTATGCATGTTCAAATCTGTGACAAAACAACAGATGATACATGTTTCATTGGTTTCAAACAAACCACACATAACTTAGGATGCTCGTCAAATTTCAGATAAAATATAGAAGAAGACAGGTTTCGTCCATCTCGTAATTTGAAAAATTACTCCCTCTGTATTATAAAATCGATTACTTACCTTTAAGGCTCGTACATCTGACACTCGTCTAAAAGAGATTAAGCATAACAAAGTTGCAACCTTACAAGACAGTTGCAGTAAAGATAAATACTTATTTGTGGTCCATCTTTCAAACAACTGAAATATCAAATTCACATCCCACAGACATATATATCTAAACCTAGGAGGTCTCTATAACTTCATCCCTTTCATCACTCTACAAATTAAGGTATCCTTCCTATTGAGCATCCTCCTACAAGAGCATGACTTACTGACACTGCAGACCTATAACAATTAATAGTCCTATAACTCATGCCTTTTTCAAACAACAAAGATCAAAAAAATTAGAAACCTCTATGGAAGAAGCCTCCACAGGATCTAAGTCCCTCTCCAAGCATCAACATACCCATTTCTTCCATGCTCCAACATAGCGCTTTCTAGTGCCTGGAGCCCATGACTCCCTGAAACTCCTGAGCCTGTTGTGAAAGTCCTGCAAACTGTTTTCCTCCCTTGAAATCTTCCAAACAAGAAGGCTCATAGCCCCTTCCACGACCAAAGGATGCAACTCCCCTTCTGGGTATGACAGCACCTCCTCTGAATCTGGGATCAAATAAGGCTCCTCCACCGCTAACTCAAACAACCCTGGAAACCAAGGTTGAGCTGTCCAAAAAGGAGTCACCAGAATTAACTGACATCTCTGCCTCCTCCCCACCAACAATGCCCTCTGTATCATCGCAAAAGGGAGGGAATGTATACCCCTGAACTAACTTCCAGTCCTGCTGAAATGCATCCACCTCCTCTGCTTGAGGGTCTAGTCTCCAACTGTAATAATGAAGTAACTGAGAAGTCAGGCTTGATGCAAATAAATCCACGTCTAGGAGACCCCACCCTTGTTGTATTCCATGGAATATAAGAACATTCAGCTTCCAATCGCTGTAGTACGAGGATGTTTTAAATTCCAATCCACTACTGTATTGGCTAAACTTGGAAAATACTCTGCTTGTAAACCTGTTTTCTGCTCCAGACAAAAATTCCAAATCTCCTTCGCAGTCAGATTCCTCAACTTGCTTCCACCCAATCGGTTTATATACTGAACCGCCAAAACATTGTCAATTTTGAATAATACATTGCAATTTTTAACACCTTCCTAAAACTCTGCAAAGCAAAAAGTCCTGCTCTCATCTCCAAACCATTCATGTGCTTGAAACTTTCTTTCCATGACCATCTGTCACATGTCTCCTGTTGACCAAGACAAGCACCCCAACCAAAAAGGCTTGCATCTGTCTCCAGCACGTAATCTGGACATACTCCAAAAATTGCCTGGCCATTCCAGATTATCTAACCAAGAAACTAGTTAGTCCCGTGCTTCCAAAGAAACTTGAATCTGGTCTCCGTACCATAATCCTCTCCTCAAACCTTACGCCTTTAATCTCTGCTGAGGCCTGTAATGAAGCGGTCTTGGAAAAAAACACTTGAATTGAGGATGAAAAACTATTACTCTCGCTAAAGATCTCAATGTAATAGACTTTCCTTAAAATCTGCCTGACTTCTGTCTTTATCTTCATCACCTTCTTTACTGGCAAACTCAATGTTGCAGTCACTGTATTCACCGGAAATCCGAGGAAATGCATCTAATACTGACTTTTCCATATTGATCAAAAATCTCAGAGATTCCAGAAGGGCTACTTCAAAATGAAGTTGCTCACTCAACTCCTCCTGATTTTGAGACATGATTAAAAAATTGTCTAGATACATTATCATACGACTCCTCCGTTCTCTGAGAAAAGCCGCTACTGGCCTCAACACCTTCGTAAAACACCAAGGTGCCGTCACCAGTCAAAAAGGATGTCAAGTAAACTAATAAAGGACTCCTAACCACCTGAACTGAAGAAACTTGCCACTCTCCTTAGCCAATGGAATGGTAAAAGAAGTGTCTTTGAGGTCCAGTTTGAACATCCAGTCGTTCCCCTGCAAAATATCCCTCAGCAGATGGATACCCTCCATCTTGAAATGCCTGTAATTCAAGTACCAGTTCAGATGTCTCAAATTTATCAGGGGCCGCCAGACCTTGTCCTTTTATCTTGACCAAAAATATTGTTCTCACAAAAGTCACTTCCTCTTCTGAAACCCTCTCTATTCCTCCTTTCTTCAATATCTCCTGTACCTCGGCCAATACCAACTTCTGTTGGGCTTCCTGAAACACCATCTGCCCTGGTTCCTTCTACTGTAAAGGATATTCTCTGAACTCTTGCACTGTATCTATGACCCATAGACCTTTTGTTAATATTCTCCAATTGTTTACATACTTCTGAAATCGTCTCCCTACCTTTTCGGAGAAGAACCAAAAACTGTCTTCTTACTTACCTTCAGATCCTTAAGTAAACTGCGCCCTTCCTCTGGCTTGGCGAGTTCTTCCACTTCTTCCTCGCTGAGGGTAAAATCCAGTTGTGGATTGAAACCCCCCTAAAGGAGCCTCACCATTGCAACTGATAATGGGACTTTGAAAATGATCGGCCAGAGAAACGTCCCCTTGCTCCGGCCTGATCAAAAACACTCTCCTCAGCGAGGACTGAGACATATCCAGACTGGTGAAAGTGGAAACACCCTTCACCAAACTATCTCCGAACAGTTACCCCTTAGAGTTCTCAGTTGGCTCCTTCTTTGCAAAGTCCCCTAGTCTAGGACTTATCCGCATCAAAATAGCTTTCGTCCTCTCTGCCATTAACGCAGCATTGGCGTTTCCTAAGAAACATATTGCCCTTTGTGACAAGCCACACAGCAAATCATTGTCCACCTGAACTGACTTCATTTTTGCCTCTTCAGCCATATCCAAAAATCTGGCTAAAGGCCCTATGATATCTAAAAACCTATTTTAACACTGTTTCAGTGCTCTTTCCAGACCTTTTCTGGGATCAAGTCCCAATTTAAACAAGAAACTTATACGGTCTGGGTCCAAGTCAAGTGTTACACATACTTTGTCTTCTACAACCAGACGGGAACACTCCGCTCTCATCATGGCCCTAGATTCCTTTTCCAAAGGTCTTTTAATCCAAAGTTTTATGAAATCAGCCACATGTGGCATTGGCTACCATTCGGTGCTTCTGGTGTGTCTAATCATGTCAGGACTGAACATGTCTACCCCCTGCGGATCCTTTACAATACCTTTAGCTTTCCTTTCTTTCTCAAGTTTATCATCGTCCATGTCCCAACCATCATTATCATAGTAATCTAGGATAAACTCATATCCATCATCCCCCTGGTCACGGGCGTAAACATTATCAGTTCTAGCCTGAGTCTCGTTTGTGCTGCTATGGACACCCTCTTTTGTGCCGCTTTGGACACCCTCCTCTTCTGTGGCGCATGGCGCACCTCTTTCCCAAGACAGAAATCTGCCATCCAACTCAATATTCTTCTTTTTCATCTTCCTTTTCCCATATCTTCTGTCTTTCCTTCCTTTGTCCTCATCCAAGGACCAATACTCCTCTCCTGAAATATCTACAGTCTGTCTTTTTCTTTTAAAAACTGTTTCAAACACCTCTTTCACAGAGGTTCTTACCTCGTGTACCCTCATTTTTAAGTTTTGCCTGCACAGCGCTTGCGCTGTGCTTGTGAAATCTATTGTTTTTAATTTAAGCTTAAAAGGGGCTTATATCCCGCCCCCTCTCTTTCCTGGCTTTTTATTGGTTCCTGTGCTTGTCACTTCATTTTCCTCCATTTCTATTGGCTGTAGGATATTTTCCTGCATTTGCCAATGCTTGTTCCTCGTCTCTTTCTCTTATCAGTTTCCCGTAGCAGAAATGCTGTTAACATCTGCTTTGGTGGAACCATTTTTTTAATAAAGTTTTTCCTCTTTCTGCTTTTTCGTCTTGCAGCAGATTTATATAGCGCAACCTGGAGAGAGTGAGTGATTTGCTCTGAATCACAGGATATTGCGCCGCCGCGACTCGGGTATCCCCAGCTCTCGAGTCAGCAGCTCTGGCAGCTGCTCCACATCCTCTCCACTCCAGTGATAATTGTCAGGGAGCTCTTTCCTTCGTCCCGGACGGTTATTGATAAAACAGATTTTTATTCATCACATAGGCAAAATGCCGTTACCGATACATTACCAACGCTTGTGTTAGGGCCTGTTGTTGCTCTGAGGTGGTGGGTGTGACCTGCGTTAGAACGCTCATGCAAAGCCCCCGAAATACTGCTTTTAGAATGACTCACTCCGGGCTCTAGCACCGTTAGCTTCTGCTTAAACTCCTGCCTAGACTCTGCGAAGTGCTGCTGCTTCCGGTTACATTGTGCACGCTGCGCCATCTCGAACTGTGTTCTGTTCTACAGTCTCTTTCCTTGCAACTTTTACCACAAGTGGATAATAGATACTTCTAAGCGTTTCCGAACTAGAGTATTCGAGGAAGTGAAAACAGAGTGCACAAGGGCCCAGTAGAGTGATACTTGGAAAGGTCTGTTTCTCATAGATTGACGAGATTTGGGGACTCACCTTCCAAAGTGTGCGTTATACAGTGCCGGTGATCTCTGGTGGCATAACAAGTCTGATTCACAAAGCACGCGTAAATGTAACCCAGACCCGCAAATCGCCTTTTTAATAAGCATAAAATAACTTCCGGAACTCACAAAAGTTATTTTTCCACACATGGAAGTATTTACTCACATGAAGATTTTCATGGGTGTCTTGGAGCAGGACTGCCTGAAAGCATTTGCCCACCCTCAAACTTAGACATGGGTATTCACTAACTTTCCCCCAAGACACTCCCACCCCGGAACATTTCAAAAGAAAGAGAAAGGAAAACCGAAAAATTGGTGGGGGTGTAAGGGAACAGGGTTCTAAACCCCAAAAAATATTTTCCGTGTGGAGTAAACAAAAAAAACAAATGCAGCTCCGCACACACAATGGCATTTTCCCATGCCCATGCGGAAATGCGCACTTTGTACCACTATGCATGCATCAATGCATCTGCGTAGTTGCAATTGTAAATTCACAAAAGCTTGCCAGGAGTATGGCTGAAACCCTACGACTGTCACAGCTTCCCCATGCAATGTCGTAACCCTCTTCTAGATTTATTGGTTTTGATTTTTTTTTTTTATTAAGAACTGTGCCCAATGAGTGTTTTTTTGGCTCATAAACAGCGCATGCCTTTCGAAGTAAGCCCAGCAAGTGAAACCGATGATTAGTTTCCAGTGGTCAGAATATGTTAAACTGAGATTCTTTTTTTACTGCCCTTGGTTGCAAGAATTGAATGCATTTTAGTCAATAAATACGGATAATTGTAAAATATGGATATTGTTTTACTTTAAATAACTCCTCTTTTGCAACTACAAAGGCACATAACCATAAAGAAGGATTTCACCTCTTCAGGCAGTATTCAGATCAGGCAGCAGCAAGGCCCATCTTATGAAACAGTGCTTTCAACGCCATCATTTGAGCAGGCTAGTGCAGATAGCACTTGCAACTACAAATCGTATGTCTTGTACCACAGTAGATAAGGTCTAGTACTAAATTCAGTGGTACTCAGTTTATCTTTCCCGGGAGGATAAAGTACTAAGACAGCTGATTGAAATCTTGGAGCTGCAGATTCACATCTTGGCAGTGTGAGATGTGTGTTTCTTCCAAGCTCTGTGTGTACCAGTGAGGGGCATCAAGCATCTCCTTTCCCTAAAAGGATACCTAGCTACACATTATGTGACCTTTTCAGCCATACAGATTGGAGATGCGTGGGGACTTCAATCTGCAGTTTGAAAAAAACCATAACAGAAGCACTGTTTCCTGGGTATCTTTCAATATAAATAATGCTTGGGTGGAAAACAATGTATAGCACCCTAGAAACAAAATAAAACCGTAGAAGTATAGCCAGAGGTTTAAATATCCGCCTCAGTATACTTTATAAGTTTTCTCCTTATTCCTGTAAGGGTTGGGGTGGACTGTGGGGCAGAAGTGACCACGGGACATGCAAAAGGTGAGTTTATGTTCTTCTAATCCGTCTTTTGACCCCCCTTCAGGGAAAAGTTATACCAAACAAAGTCAACACAAACGTCCCGGGACAAGGCAACAAATGGATGTGGGACAACTTCCTCCACTGTTACTCCAGCTCTTCTTCAGTTTCTCGGGGTCTTGTGGCAGCTGGGAGTCTATGGCGTCTCTCTTGGCCCAGGGTGCGGGGAAAAGAAAGAAAATAACAAGCCTGGGTTAACGCGGGGTTTCTGTGTCTCTTTGCTGTGAAAGTGTAACCTTAGAAGCCATCTTTCTTATGTGATACCAAATGCAGTAAGCTTCTAGGCCCTGTTAAGTTGATGTAAAAATCACTGCACAAAATGCTTGTACCTTTCCTTGGCTTCCGAGAAACGACTTTGGTAACGCAAGGCTTGCCCAAGACAGATACGTGACAAAGGAAGATGCTCGCTTAGGCATAAACATTTCAGCATATCTAATTTCGTAATATTTCTGGTCATTGCTATTATGTTGCAATTATTAACTGGAAAGGTACCAAACTGATATCTTACATTACAGTGGAAAGTCCCAGAAACTGCCTACTTGGGACACATGGTCAGCAACAGTACATTTCGGACCTTAAATGGTATAGCACAGCTTAGGCCTTTGCTAATTGGTCAAATGAACTATGCTTAATTTGTGCTACGTATGTTATGATGCTGCATCCTTTGTGGTTAGGGCCTATAAAAACTGTCAGAAACGTCACATCATTGGACACTCAGTATCTATGCTGTTTGTCTCCGTGCCGCACGTACTTGCATTGTTTGTTGGTCTCCAATAAATTCTGCTATCTTCTGTGCTGACAGAGAACTGTATTTGTGGTATTATTTCTTATTATTATTATTACAGATCCAACATAACCACCACCGGACGTTGTTAAGTGAGGGAGGGAAAACGTGAGGGAATTGCCGCGGTGCGGAGTTCAGGCAACACACGCGTGCATTAGCTCCCCGTGGCTCCCCAGCACCCCCACAAAAATGACCCCCTTAGTGGTACTCGCCTTAAGCCACGACCCGTGTCCAGGGCCGTGGCATTGGGACCTGGGGCGTCCTCCCCCTCGTGCGGGCCGCCGGGCTCCGTTGCGGTGTATAGCACCCTCTCCTTGGTCTTCGTCCTTCCGTCTTGCGCTACTTCTTCCTCCGTCCTCGTCCGGTCTCTCTCTCTACTCGTCTCCTCCGTCTCCGCCTCCGTTCTCTCCTTCTCCGTTTTCTCGCCTTCCTCGATCTTCGGATCTACGCCTTTTTGGCCGTCCCCTCCCGATGATGTCATGGGCTCCTAACCGGTCCTCCGGGCTGCCACTAGACTGGGTGTTTCCGGCTTGTTTGGTGGGTCAACACCACCCATCAGCCACTTCCGGTCCGCCTCGTCGCCGTAATCCTCACACATCTCCCCCTCATGAATGGACGTTGGGGCCATTCGGAGAACAGGTGTCGGGACAGATAATCGGCACTCACTTGCTGTGTTCCAGAAATGTGCATAGTCTGGAAAGAGAAAGGTTGCAAAGCTAGGAACCATCGAAGGATGCGGGGGTTAGTGTCCCTGTTGTTTACCAGCCAAGTGAGTGGTGCATGATCGGGGGGCACAATAAACGGGCGTCCCAATAGATAATACTGCAGGGCCTCTATGGCCCATTTTATAGCCAAGCATTCTTTCTCTATTGTCGAATAATGTGTTTCCCGGGAAAAGAGTTTCCTGCTGATATAGAGAAGAGGTTTGAGGTCATCGTTCGAGTCAGGCTGATATAACACGGCACCCAGACCGAGGCCTGAAGCATCGGTTTGGAGGACAAATGTCTTGTGGAAGTCAGGACAGTGCAATACCGGTGCTGTGCATATGGTGTTTTTCAGGGCGTGAAAGCTGTTCTCGTGTTCTGGAGTCCAGGCGGGTATGCGTGAGGAATATTTCTTTGTCAGGAGATCGGAAAGGGGGCTGGCCAGGGAGGAGAAGTTAGGGATGAACCTACGGTAGTATCCTATGAATCCCAGGAAGGAACGTATGTCTCGTTTGGTGGTGGGAATAGGGATCGCCCTGATTGCTTCTACTTTGTCGATTTGGGGTTTTATGAGGCCTTCCTGGATCGTGTACCCTAAATACCGGATGGTACTTGTGACTAGAAGGGATCTTTTTGGTTTTATGGTAAGGCCTGCTGCTCGAATTGCTACAAAAACGGCCTCTAAATGCACTAAGTGTTCCTCCCATGTCGGGCTGAAGACAACAATATCGTCAAGGTACGCGGCGGCGTACTCTCCATGGGGCCTGAGAAGTATATTCATCAAGCGTTGAAAAGTGGCTGGTGCCCCATGTAAACCGAAGGGGAGTACCCTAAATTGATAGAGACCAGAGGGGGTCAAAAACGCAGTTTTTTCTCTAGCTTGTGGAGTCAAGGGGATTTGCCAATACCCTTTGGTGAGATCAAGGGTTGACATGTATCTGGCCATCCCTAGTCGTTCAATCAGTTCGTCGATTCTGGGCATGGGGTAAGTGTCAAATTTAGTGATCGCATTTACTTGTCTGAAGTCTATGCAAAAACGTAGACTACCGTCGGGTTTGGGTACAATCACCACAGGGGAACACCAATTGCTCTGGGAGGGTTCAATAATACGAGACTGTAACATGGCAGACACTTCTTTTTCTACCGCTTCCCTTCGTGCTGCTGGGATGCGATAGAGTTTTTGTTTTATGATTTTCTCCTCCAAGGACACTATATCGTGTTGTGCCATGGTGGTCAGTCCTGGGGTGGTGGAAAAGAGGCCTGGGAAGGTCTCCAGTAGAGCAAGTAACTGGGATTTTTGTGTGGGAGACATGACGCCCCCGGTTGGTACTGCCTCTGCCTTGGATTCCTGGGTTGTCAATAGCGGTAATTCTGCTTGTTTGTCAGTGCACACAAGGTATGCAGGCGTTCCTTCTGTCCTATGCGTATGGGGCTCCTCCCATTTTTTTAGGAGGTTAACATGGTAGATTTGTTTTCCCCCAGCACGAAGGGGTAGTAAGACGCTATACGTAACCGGGGTCACCTTACTTTCTATGATGTAGGGGCCCTGCCATTGTGTCAACAGCTTGTTTTCAGTAGAAGGCAGCAAAAGGAGCACTTTCTCCCCAGGACTAAACTCCCTTAGATGGCTGTTCCGATCATAGTACCTCTTCTGTGACCCCTGGGCTTCTTCCATGTGGTCATGTACTAGACCCCATAGCCGGGTTAATGTGGATTTGAGGTCAGCGGCATAGCGCAACAGGGGTTTTCCTTCCTCATCCTCCCCCTCCCATTGCTCTGTTGCCATGTCCAATAATGATCTGGGCTTTCTCCCGAATAATAGCTCGAAAGGGGAGAAGCCAGTAAACCGTTGCTCGTGTGACCGTATTGCAAAGAGGACCAGGGGTAACTTTTGGTCCCAATCCCACCCTGATTCCGAGATGACTTTGCGGAGCATGCTTTTGATGGTCCTGTTGTAGCGCTCCACGAGGCCATCTGTTTGAGGGTGGTATACTGAAGTGCGTATCCTGTCAATGCCCAGTACTGCACAGATCTGTGCCATAAGGCGAGACATAAAAGGGGTCCCTTGATCCGTTAGGATCTCGGATGGGAACCCCACCCTCGAGAAAAGAGAGATCATGGCCTGGGCTATGGTGGGAGTGGTCATACTAGATAAGGGGAAAGCCTCAGGGTAACGACTTGCATAATCCACTATGACCAGAATGTATCTGTGTCCTCTGGCTGAGGGAGGTAGAGGCCCTACTAGATCCATTCCCACCCATTTGAACGAGACGTCGATTATGGGTCAGGGGCAAAGGGGGGCTTTCTTTGCTCCACCTGGGTTCACATATTGGCAGCGTACACAAGCAGCACAGTGTTTCGCCACATCCCTATACACCCCCGGCCAGTAGAACCTTGCCAACAAATATTTTAAGGTGTTTTCTTTGCCGTAGTGTCCTCCTCCTATCTGATTGTGGGCCAACAGTAGGACGTGCTCGCAAAAGGGGATGGGAACTTGCAACTGTATGGTGTTGTGCGTGTCCCCTTTTACAGCCCTGTATAATAACCCCCTTTTTATTAGGAAGTAGGGTCCTACCTGGTCTGGTTCTTGTTCTCGGACCTGTTCCTAAGCATGCATAAGAGAGACGTCCTCCCGCTGGGCTGTACGAAAGCTAACCGGGGCCGTCCTGTCCGTGTCTGCGAGGGAGAGAGGAAAATTAGGGTGTGATTGCTGTGAACGGGTGAAGTCTCTCTTTTCCCTTCGTCTTTCTTGTCGGCTCTTTTTCTCCCTCATTCTTGTGGTCTCTAAGTCACTCCCACTAAAAGGCGCTTCTTGTAACCATGTCATAGGACTCCCCTTCGTTTTATCTAGGTACTGTTCGAATTTAGGGTGATCGGTCCCGATTATGACAGCTTCAGGTAGGGAGGGTATTACGCCCACCTTCCGTAGGTGGGGGTCGGTGTCTATGTCTAACAGGACCTCTGCTACCGGATAGGCTTTGGTGTCCCCATGCACACATGTAACGCTTACGTGTTCCTTCTCCCTCAGCTGTGGCCGGGAAACCAAAGTATGATCTACTACCGTGACATGACACCCAGTGGGCAGTAAAGCCTGCTGTTTCTTTCCGTTTAAAAGGACCTCTTTCCTATACTGATGGGGCCCCTTACCTGTCACGTATATCCGGCCCCTGGAGTATCCAACCTCCATGGGCTCAGCTGCCGGGGTATGATGGGGGCACTGTCTGGCTATGTGCCCCCACTCTGCACAGTGATAACATTGGGGCCCTTGTCCGCTTGGAACGGGGGACGGGAAGGGATGTTTAGGGGCCATGCGGGGAGCCGTTTGGGGTCTGGTTTTTGGTCGGGGTGTGTTTCTCGGGGAGGTATAGGGGGGCCGTGACAGGCCGGCCTTGAAATCTGGAGATCTATGGAAGGCACAGGCCAGCTCCCCCGCCGTCGTGGAAGTAAGGTTGGGGTGCTGCTTCACCCACGAATGGGTATTAGAGGGTGGCGCGTCCAAGAACTGCTCCAAGTACACCTTCTCGGTGAGTTCGTCCCCTGTGGATATATGGGGTGTCAGCCACCTATTACCAAGATACCTGATCCGATAGTAAAGGGCGCGGGGGTTGTCTCCTGCAGTCCATTTTTCTCTTCGGAACTTTGTTCTATAATATTCCTGGTCACAACCCAGGCGCTCGAGAATGGCCCTTTTTACCTCCTCATATGCTGTGGTACCAGCTGGGTTGGCGGCCTGGTATGCCGCCTGGAGTTCCCCTGACAGGAGTGGGGCTATGTACTGGCCCCACCTTTCTTGGGGCCAAGCGGCGATGGTTGCCACCCTTTCAAAGTTGATGAAAAAGTAATCCGGATCGTCTCCGTCTTGATATTTTTGCAGCACGGATCCCGGGACGTTAGGACGCACCCTGGTGCTCACGATGGCGTCTGTGAGCCGTAGGATGGCTGTGTCCTGTACCTGCTGGTTGGTGGTGAGCAGGTTGGCCTGTTCTTTCAAGGCATTCTGCACGGCTTCCCGGTCCCTTTGCGCTGTTTGGGCTTCTTGCTCTAGCACTAACTGCAGGTGCCGCTGCCCCTCTGCTAACTGGGCTATTATGCCCTCCACAGGCACGGGTTGTGTCATGGTACGACACGTAGGGATATCTCTCCCACTTCTGACACCACTTGTAAGGGTTGGGGTGGACTGTGGGGCAGAAGTGACCACGGGACACGCAAAAGGTGAGTTTATGTTCTTCTAATCGGTCTTTTGACCCCCCTTCGGGGAAAAGTTATACCAAACAAAGTAAACACAAACGTCCCGGGTCAAGGCAACAAATGGGTGTGGGACAACTTCCTCCACTGTTACTCCAGCTCTTCTTCGGTTTCTCGGGGTCTTGTGGCAGTTGGGAGTCTATGGCGTCTCTCTTGGCCCAGGGTGCAGGGAAAAGAAAGAAAATAACAAGCCTGGGTTAACGCGGGGTTTCTGTGGCTCTTTGCTGTGAAAGTGTAACCACCACCGGACGTCGTGAAGTGAGGGAGGGAAAACGTGAGGGAATTGCAGCGGTGCGGAGTTCAGGCAACACACGCGTGCATTAGCTCCCCGTGCCTCCCCAGCACCCCCACCAAAATGACCCCCTTAGTGGTACTCGCCTTAAGCCACGACCCATGTCCAGGGCCGTGGCTTTGGGACCTGGGGCGTCCTCTCCCTCCTGCGGGCCGCCGGGCTCAGTTGCGGGGTATAGCACGCTCTCCTTGGTCTTCGTCCTTCCGTCTCGTGCTTCTTCTTCCTCCGTCCTCGTCCGGTCTCTCTCTCTATTCGTCTCCTCCGTCTCCGCCTCCGTTCTCTCCTTCTCCGTTTTCTCGCCTTCCTCGATCTTCGGATCTATGCCTTTTTGGCCGTCCCCTCCCGATGACATCATGGGCTCCTCCCAGGTCCTCCGGGCTGCCACTAGACCGCTGGGTGTTTCCGGCTTGTTTGGTGGGTCAACACCACCCATCAGCCACTTCCGGTCCGCCTCGTCGCCGTGATCCTCACAATTCCCCTACAACGTGCCAAATCTGGGAGTGATCTGTTCCCATTTATTCTAGAAAAAGAGTTATTCCAGCTGTTGGCTGCAGTAAATCTTCGAACATTTCCAGGTTGAAGAGGAGGTGGAACATACATGTTTGTGGGCAAACTTAAACTTCAAAGGCAAACCACACCTTGAAAGGTAATGTCCCACCCTTTGAGTGGAATTTACTACTGTGGTATTCTCCACACAAGTGGCATAAAAGTCCACTATAGTAAATGCATCTATGGCCCCCAATCCACCCCACCCCAATCCAAATCACTCACCCCAATCCACTCTAATCTACCCTCATAACCCACTGCAATCCGCCCTACTCCAATCATAAACAATCTGCCCCACTCCAATCTTCCAACCTCCAATTTGCCTCACTCCAATCCAAAACAATGTGCCCCACTACAAAACAATCGGCCCCATTTCAATCTACCCCACTCCAATCTAAAACAATCTGCCCTACTCCAATCTAAAACAATCTGCCCACTCCTATCTGCCCCACTCCAATCCAAAACAGTCTGCCCCACTCCAATTTGCCCCCACCAATCCAAAACAGTCTACCCCACTCCAATCTGTCCAACTTAACCCAAAACAGTCTGCCCCACTTCAATCTGCCCCACCCCAGTCTTCCCCACTCCAGTCCAAAACATTCTGCCCAGTCCAGTCTGTCCCACTCCACGCCACTCCAGTCTGCTCCACTCCAATCCAAAACAATCTGTCCCACTCCAATCTGCCCCACTGCAAATTCGCCTCACCCCAATCCACCTCACCCCAATCCACCCACACCATCCCTATTCACCCCACTCCAATCCACCACAATTCACCTGACTCCAATCCACCCCACCCCACACCAATCGACCCCAATCCAATCTTTCTTTTTAGGTTTCGCCTGCACAGCACTTACGCTGTGCTTGGGAAATCTCTTGTATTTAATATATCTTCAAAGGGGGCTCTTATCAGTTCCCAATGCCGAATTACTGTGTTAATTCGCTTTTGTGTGGAGCTTTTTTTTGTAAATTTCCCCTGGCTGCACACATTTACGATACTTCCACTAAAGCTGTTCACACTGTTTAAGCCCCATTCACTGTCAAGATAAGATCTCTTCCCATGGAAAAGGCAGACAGCTTCTAACAGTATGTTGGAATGCTTGATTTTTATTACTTGGTTGTGTGAAGCAGATGCTTTAGCCTTAGAACGTGTGTGAGATTTCATACTGATGCCTCAGAACCTTTCTTTGCACTTTGTAGGCATCATCGGATTGATTTTTTTCAACTTAATCTATTTGGTCATTATTATCAAATTATAGATGTAATAAACATTGCACGTTAAAAATAAAGTTAATATACAAGAGCTATGCTATAATTTACTACTATACAGGCAGACACAATTGCAGTTGTCTTGCAGTTAAAAGGGGCTTGATTTGAATGGTGCAGCAGGTGCAGTGGCACTGGGCCAAAAGCTCTAGGGACCTCATTAAACACAGAATATTGCTAAATGTTACTACTAAACAGGCAATCACATGTGCAGTTATCTAGAAGGCACCAGGGCCATGATTTCAATTGTGCTGCAGGTGCAGTAGCGCCGGGCCAAAAGTTGTCAGAACTCCTCTAAATTCCAAATATTGCTATATTTAACTACTAAATAAGCATTAACAAGTGCAGTTACCTTGCAGGCACTAGGGTCACGATTTCAATGGTGCAGCAGGTGTAGTGACACCGGGGTCCAAAACTCTAGGAACCCCTATAACCACCAAATATTGCAATATTTTACTACTAAATAGGCAGTCACAAGTGCAGTTACCTTACAGGCATTAGGGTCATGATTTGAATGGTGCAGCAGGTGCAGTGGCACCAGGGGCCAAAAGATGTCAAAACTCCTCTAAACACCAAATATTGTTATCTTTTACTACTAAACAGGCAGTCACAAATGCAGTTATCTTGCAGGCTCTAGGGGGCATGATTTGAATTGTGCAGCAGGTGCAGGGGCACCAGGCCCAAAAGTTGTCAAAACTCCTCTAAACACATAGTATTGCTATTACATCAATTAATTTTATTATTGTACAACTACTCAGCAAGCTACAACTTACAACAAAAACAGCTTATTGTTAATCACATAGGCGAAACCTAATGCATTTACTAATGCTTGTTAAAGAAGTGTCACCACTTCCTCCAGAAGTCTCTCCTTCCTCACTCATCTTTTCCACTTCTAATATTATCCAAGTTTCTCTCCTAAATAACCTCAACGGCAACCTGCCCTTATTAAATGCAGATTTTCCACAGTTTTAAGGGGAAGAAAATCATGATTTTATTAAAGGCACGGAGGCTAATATTATGCATAATCCTTTATTGCTCTCAAAACACAGCAGCAACATCAAAAACTAGAATTAGAACCACTTAAAACTCTAACACTGAACATGCATATAACATCAGAACAGGCAGCCATCTTCCTCTTTAAACTGCTGTGAATTAAACAAAGTCCCATCTGTTGAACCAAAAAGGCCAATCCATTTGTGTCCTCCAAAGACTCGTACTCGATATCCATCTCCTCTGCTTTAACCTAAATAAAATGAACAAAAGAATTAAAAGGGTGGGTAAGTGGAGGGATAATATTAGCCCCTGTGCCTTTAATAAAGTCATGATTTTCTTCACATTAAAACTGTGGAAAATCTGCATTTTATGGCAAGGCCCGGAGGCCAATATTATGCATGTTCAAAGTTCTTCTAAAACTCTTTCCAACACATTTTCCACAGGCTTAAAATAGAATTTTTTTTAAGTTGAATTAGTTGACCAATCAGCCGCCTTCAAAATGCCACTCAAACTTGGACCTCTCATAAACGCTTTACTAGCCATAGCACCCCTAACAGAATGTGCCCCAAAAACACTCACATCCACACCAGCCTTACACATCACCTCCTTCACCCACCTAGCCAAGGTTGGAGCAGAAACGGCCCTAAAAGGCCTTCTGTAAGAAATCAACAACTGAGAACAACCACACCCCCTTATGCCAATTGTTCTCAACTCATACTCTCTCAAACAGCGAACCACACACAAATTACTATTCCCCTCCATAAGAGGATAAAAAATAGACTTGACATAGTCTTCGTCCTTTTCCGAAACTCTAAACACACTCCCTCCGGTTGGTAACTCCTAGAATTCACTTCCAAAGCTCTAATATCTGAAACCCTCCTAAAAGAGACCAAACACAAAAGCATTGCTAACTTCCAAGACAAAAACTTCAGATTCAAAGTCGAATGTGCACCCCAACTGTCCAACTCCTTTAGAACAACCAAAACATCCCAAAGAACAGCATATTTTGCCCTAGGTGGCAATTCCAACCGTACACTCTTAACCAACCTTCTAACCAAAGCATGCTGACCCACAGGCACACCATCCACCAAAACATGCCCAGCTGAAATCGCAGACCTGCTCAAATTCACTGAATTGTATGCCAAACCACCTTTATACAGATCTGATAAATAATTCACAACCTCCACTAGAGGAGCGGATACGGGATCCAAACCCCTCTCAACACACCAACCACACCATTTTCTCCAAGCTGACTTGTTGACCCTAGTTGTTCCTGTAGCCCACAAACTTGCGATGAGATCCGAAGCCTCCTTTGATAACCCATGCACTTGCCAAACTCTCCTGAAATCAGCCAAGCTATAAGTTTAAACTGGCCTGTCATCACCAACTCGTGCACATTCCCCTGAGCATCCAACAGAACCTTCGGGAAAATCGGCAACAAAACAGGATCCTCCATTAACAAACTCATCACATCTGGGAACAACACTTGGGCCTGCCAAACTGGCGTTATCAAAACCAACTCTGCCTCCACTCTCCTTACTTTCATCAACACTCTCTGAATCATGGAGAATGGTGGAAATGCATAAAGCCTCCCCACACACCACTCCTGTAGGAAAGCATCTATCCCCTTTGCCTCCGGATCCGGTCTCCAACTGTAAAAATCCACCAACTGCGCATTCAATCTGTCCGCGAACAAATCCACCTGCAGAGGACCCCACCTCTGCTGTAACCTCTGGAAAAGTCCCCTATCCAATCTCCAATTGCTCACATCTTTGAGATACCTTGAATACCAATCCGCTTCTGTGTTGCTCAACCCCGGTATATACTGGGCCTGAACCATAATCTCTTTTTCCAAACAGAACCTCTAAAAATCCTTTGCTAGTTCTGCTAACCCTCTTGACCGAGGTACCCCCAGCTTGTTCTCATAACGCACTGCCGAAATGTTGTCCATCCTCAACAGAACACAACACTTCACCTGATCCTTCAAGAAACTCTTGATTGCAAACGACCCTGCCAGGAGCTCCAAACAATTTATGTGAAGCTCCCTCTCCTCCTTGGACCACTGTCCCCCAGTCGACAGTGTCCCACACCTTGCTCCCCAACCATACAGACTCGCATCCGACTCTATTTCTACCTCTGGAACCTCTCCAAATATTGCTCTCCCATTCCACGCTTCCAGGCTCATTAACCACCAGTCCAACTCCTCCTGAGTCTCTAGATTCATCCTCACGTTCTGTGAATATTTCACCCCCTGCCTCAAATGAAAAGCCTTCAACCTCTGCACGGCTCTGTAATGAAGGGGAGCGGGAATAATCGCCTGAATAGATGCTGATAATAGTCCCAGCAGTCTTGCCAACTGACGCAATGTGATCCACTCTGCATTCTTCACTCTCTTTACCTCCTTCCGAATTTTCTTCACCTTCTCCATTGGTAATCTCAATACACATTCCAATGTCTGAATCTGAAAACTTAAAAACTGCATCACTTGGGCCGGCTCCACACACGACTTCTCCCTGTTCACAACAAAACCTAGATCCTCCAGAATTCTCATTGCAAACTTTGTCTGCTCCTTTGCCAAACTCCTTTCCTCTGCCATAATTAGAATGTCGTCCAGATAAACAATTAATCGAATTCCCCTGGACCTCAACCACGCTACTACCGGCCTCATTACTTTGGTAAAGCACCAAGGAGCTGACGTCAACCCGAATGGGAGACTTTTGAACCTCCATCGAACACCTTTCCACCTGAACTGAAGGTAATCCCTTTGCTCCACACACACCGGAACAGTCAGATAAGCATCCTTCAAATCTAAACGGGTCAACCAATCCCCTTTCCTTAGCAAATCCCTTAACATATGAATTCCTTCCATTTTGAAATGGTTGTAACACACCCAATCGTTTAACTCTCTGAGGTTTATAACAGGTCTCATACCCTTCTCCTTTTTTTCCACTAAAAATATATTGCTCACGAAACACCCCGGTACCATCCTTGCAACCTCTATTGCCCCTTTCACTTCCAAAGCTTCTACTTCCTTTGTAACAAGACCCTCCAGTTCCTTTGAGAACCGTAAAACAGCGGGACACCTCCTTTGTACTGGCATCTCTATAAAATCTATATGATAACCTGCCACTGTTTCCAAGACCCATGGGTCTTGAGTTATTTCCTTCCACCTTGAAACAAACTGGACTAGTCTGCCCCCCAATTTTACATGGATAGAAATAGGGTCTGTGAAACATCTTAGCTGATGCACCTCTAGTTCTTCTCTCTGCCCGCATTCCACGTGACCTGGACCTTTGCCTCTGTGGGTAGAAACTACCCTGCTCCGTCCTCGTGAAACCATATCCGTAACTCGAACCATAGGGTCTATAACCTCTACCAAAAGATCCTCTGGTAATCCCTTGACCACGGCTGGGGAATCGACACCGCATTCTCCCGGCCGTTCCAAAAACCCTTCGGATATCTTTTTGAGCCTTCTGTAAAGAATTAAAGGTACCAACATACCTCGACATGTCCTTTACAAATTCCTCACCGAAGAGCATTCCCTCGCTTTGCTCTCCAAATTCTTTATTTGCCAGGTCTGCCAGCTTAGGGTCAATTTTAAACAAGATGCTTTTCCGTCTCGCAACACACAGGGCTGCATTAGAATTACCTAGAAGGCAAATTGCCCTCTGCACCCATTGACGTAATTCCACTACGTCCTCTTCCTCATCCGATTCCTCAAAACTTGTAGAGCAAGTCAACTCTACATCTCCACTGGCAGAGGACGAATCGCAAGCCACAACACTGTGGCCTCTCTTTTGCGCCTTTATAGCGCCACTCTTTGCCTTTATAGCATCATCATATTTCTGAACCTTACGTTCAGCAACCTTTTCCATCCTCTTTTTCTCCACATTTTTCCTTTTTTGTGTCCTTTTAACACCTTGGCTTGAACCACCAGCTGCAATCTCCATTTCCTCTGTTGTCCAAAAATGTTCTTCCTCAGCAGATCTCTTCCTACTCTCCTTTGCCTGTAAACTCTTCTCAACACTACTTTCTTGTTCAGTTCAGTTCAAACCACTTTATTCGGCTAACAAAAGCCATAAAAGCACACCGCAGGGAACAATTTACTTACAAAGTAAATAAAAAACATATTAATACATTTTAAACCCTTTAAAATATCACATACAATCGATTAAAATCAAACCAATAAAAACAAATGGATCATATTTCATTTCTCAGACAATAAAAACAATTATATCTGTATATAAAGCCATCCAACACTTTAAAATATCTAAAATCCTTTCTTCCTATACCTCACTGCCGACACCAAGAAATTAGCAATGTTAAAAATCTCCAGTGGGTTATTTAACAACTGCAGATATACTAAGGCTGGTCTGACTTGCACAAATCCCTTGTTCTTTAATATGGGTCTTAAGAACTTTCTCCTCATGGGGCTAAAATGCTCACAGAACATAGTAAAGTGCATAGTGTCCTGCAAAGAAAAATTATCCCAAGTACAAGGGCCTAAATCGTTGACCCTGCTCCAGCCCTGTACATCCGCTAAAAGACAATGAATAAGATTAAAACGAAACCTGGTTAGTAAAAATCGGTGGAAAGGTTTTGTGACTATTGACAAATACAGTTCTATCTGTGGGACTGTCTTTAGCAGCAAGTGGGCTCTCACCGTTGGTTTCTCAATCTCCAGTGCCTCCTCTCTACAAACCGCATGTTTAAAAATTGGGCTTTAACCCATGCCACATCCTCTTTCACAATCTTTTCAGGAGTAGCAAAAAGTTCAGGTCGTCCCAATTTGCCAAGCGTTGACTTGACATAATGTATCCATTGGATTTTATTTACATTATCCAGCGCTAGCCTGTCCCTAAAAATGTCTCTATTCAGACACAGTTCTACATTGATCCATGTCTTTAACCAGGAAATCACAGGACCCAACCCAATTTGATCCTCAACAAAACCGCTACCCAGCTCCTGATGAATAGCGTACGTAGGGGTCGATTGAGGAACCGCCAGGAGATATCTCATAAATTTGTTTTCAACTAGCTGAAGTTCCGCTACAGGTTTAAAACCCCAAATTGCAGACCCATACGATGCTATTGCAATACTTTTAGAGCCATATATTTTGAGTAGGGCTTCAAGGGCCTTCGCTCCCAGTCAAGAGGCAAAACCTTGAATAGCGGCTACGGACCTTGACATGACGAGTTTTTTTGCCCGTAACTGGGGGGTCCATGAGCCTCTTTCATCAAATAAGACTCCCAAATAGGGGAAAGAGGAGACCCTTGACAACTCGGCCCCCTCACAATAGAAAGTTTGACATTGTTTTTTTGACTTCTGCCCTATCGTCATCGTATGTGATTTCGTTTTATTAACAACAAGGTCCAGGGATTGCATGAAAGATCCAAAGGAGTCCAGGAGTTTCTGGAGACCTATTGCAGTACGAGCCAAAAGGACCGCATCATCCGCGTATAGGAGGGTGGGGATAACCCTGTCCCCTATACGTGGAATATCTAAAGTGGCAGTGCTAAGGGAAGTATTTAAATTATTTATATAAAGGGTAAAAAGCAGGGGGGCTAATATACAGCCTTGATGAACCCCTTTATCAATGTTAAAGTGCTTGGTGCATTTACCATCTTGGTTGACTCTGACCCTGGCATAAAGATCCTTATGAAGATCTGCTAAAAAGTTAACTAAACAACGGTCCATCCCCATGTCCAACAGTATTGACCATAACTTAGTTCTATTTTCTAGGTCAAAAGCTGATGGCAGGTCCATAAATGCCAGCTGCAGAGTACCTTGTTTTGCTACGGTGTACTTCTCTACCAAAAGGTGCAAATTTAAACATTGATCTATGGTACTTCTGCCTTTCCTAAAGCCATATTGACAGTCTGTTAAAATCCCAGAGTCCACCAACCATACAGAAAGTTTATTTAAAATAACTTTGCCTAAAACCTTGACCACAGAATCAATCAGAGAAATGGGTCTGTAGCAACCTGGGTCGCCTCTCTGCCCCTTTTTAAACACAGGGATAATGGTCGACAGGGACCAAGATGGCGGGAACCCGTGGGTACTAGCCGTATTCAGGAGATTAGTAATAACTTTTGCCCAGAGATGAGGAGTTAATTTGTATAAATCGTCCGGGACACAATCAGGGCCGGGGGCCTTGTTGCTGGTCATTTGTTCGATAGCCGCCTCCACCTCAATTTCTATAAAAGTTAATGATGTGTTACCCCGAAATAAGTCCGGAGTAACTGTTGGGACCGACTCAACCTGTGATGCTCCATAAACAGTATTAAAATGGGAGTACCACTGATCCTCCGTGATATTACATTGTAAGGGAATATTATTTTGTCCGGAGAAAAAGGGTTTGTTAACTATTGCCCAAAATCTTGCACTATCCCTATTGACCTCAACCGAGAGTAGGTCATTCCATGCCTCATCTTTAATTTCCTGCTTACGGCGATTAATTATAAGTTTATAAGACTGTCTCAGTTGGGCTACAAGAATACGATCTCTGGGAACCTGCTTCAGGGCAGAAATCAGCTTTTGATGGGCTTTAGAACACTCCTTATCAAACCATTTCTCCCCCATATTAACATTACTTTTACTAGGCAAAGTTAAGCCCGCTGCCACCTGCACACAAATCTCCTCAAAAGCCAATAAAACCTCTGGGCCATTATCTCCAGGGTTAAGGCATATATTGAAACACTCTTCTGCGTTATGCATTAAATCCTTTAGAAATAACTCAGGAATTATGCTCGTCCACCTTAGCCTCCGTCCCTGGTCTATGGTCTTAGCCTGCAGACGGATAGGTAATTGACCCTCTTTTTCTTTAAGGCCAATTGACCTACATAACTCTAATATAACAGGGTTATGATCACTATATTCAGACCATATAGCACCATACTTAATAACTAGTGGTGATAATACCTGCGAGATAAAAATGTAGTCAATTATAGAATCTTGCCCCCTTGCCTTAAAAGTCGGGATCCTTTGCCCTAAATTATTTGTGTTAGGGTGACATAAATTGAGTACCGCAAGAAGATCCTCCAGGCATTCTCCTTGCAAACTATGCTCAAAATGACAACTAAGGGGGTCCTCTGGGCCAAGATAATCTCCCACAAAACAATCCTTCAGACATGGGTGAACATTAAAATCTCCCAAAATAAAGATAGCATAAGAAGTGGTTTGCATAAGTCTATATCCAATTAAAAAACTTTTTAAACAGTTTAAATGCTCATTTACAAGTCCAACCTCTGATGAATTATAGAAATTTACTATTAACAAATTTGTGGAGTTTGCTTTTTGATTTCTACGGCTAGACAGTTGCTGGAACCGGTATGAACCAAACGGTGTTTTCCCAACACTTTTAGCGATATTAAAATCTGAAGGCCCCCTTTGCTCTCCCCGATGCCGAGGGCCGGGCTGCCTCAAAATAGGATTTATATCCATCCAGCCAGAAATTATCTTCTATTTCCCATGTCTCTTGCAGGCCCACTATGTCATAGGTTTTAAGAAAATTAATCCAGCTGGGTTCCCTACTTTTTGTTCTGAGCCCTGCTACATTCCAGCTTAGGATCTTGCAATCCAGGGTCTCCTCCGCCCTCTCTCCAGAAAGTCCTTCTCCCCCCTCCCTACCCTCTGTAACAAGGGGCTGTAGTCAATCATTTTCATCCAATCGGCTTAGTGGGGAGAACCTGTTAGAACACACTAAGCCATTCAACGTTCTCACCTCATTAACAGGTTTAAACAATGGTTTTTGGGGAAATGGGCCTCGATTTTGTATCCAATTATCAAGCTTGGTCATCCCAGAACCTTGCCCCCCAAATGGATCAACATTCCTTATCAATTGTGATGGAGTCCCCCGGGGGATCCTTCCCTGCGGCTGGTTACTTTCTGGGGGGGGGGGGGATGGAAAAAACCCAGTGGTAATGCCCTAATACCCCCAGGGCCCACATTATAACCTCCCTTAAAGAGCAGTCCCGCCATCCCTATTTGGTCAAAATTAATAACAACACACTCGCCTTCTCCTTCTTTAATCCTCTGTCCCACCCCACCAACGCGTCTGTCCATTATAATATGTGCTGAAGCCTGAGCCCCATGTTCTGAGTGTTGTTTACACCAGAATTTGGTCTTACGTAAGAGCTCCTCTGTAGTTTCTGTCACGTTCACATTAAGTGGGGGCACTCCTGTAAGCACTGCAACTAAAGGAGTTGCCTCAGGGGGGAGATCAAGTCTAAAATTATTATATCTTTTACATTCCCCTGTACTGCCATGGGACTCTCCCAGTTCATTGGGGTTATTTTTCGCAGCCATTACACAATCAGGTTGCCTATGCCTAAGCACATCCCCACCTCTTGTTTTCTGAGTAACCATGCCCCTAGATGATGTACTCTCCTCCCCAATAGGATCTATATAAACCGTTACTGATGAATCAGGTTGTACAATTATATTACTGCCACTCTGGGTATTCATAGCATTTACACATTCTAGTTTTTCTAGTTTTTCAAATAACAGGGTGAATTTCCTATCCAGTAATACTTTAAACTTGTCTAAAGCGGCTCCCAAGGCGGTCTCCACAACAGAAACAGGTGCAGGATCCCCCGTACAGGTTTTACTGGTTGATGGAGCAGGCAGAACGTCATCAGTCTGTGTACCCACCGAATTTAATAAAAATACTACATGATTGGATGCATGATTTACAGTTTTGGCTCCCTTATGATTTCTAGTTGCTTGGGTGCCTGCTCCCCGTTTTCGTTTTGCTAATGGCTCCTTAGTCGTTGTCTCCTCCAATGGTTTGGAGACCATTGCTCTGGTGGCAATCCTTATCCCATTCGAAACAACTATGGGGGGTGCGTCCAAAACGTCCAGACTTGGCAAAAGGGGGGTATTAGGCACATTTTGGACATTTTGCGAACTAATCGGTGAGCACATTAGAGGGAAGCCCCCCTGGTTAAGTGTACCTAATGACAAACGTCTCGGTAGTGATGGGCAATCTAAGGAGAGACGCCGCTCGGTAATTTCAATTTCGTGGGTCAGCAGCGACTCTGCCCTGACGATAAACGCATCTAATGTGCCAGCAACTCCTTTATTTTTAGTCATGATTATAGTCGTAAATCTGTGGCTTGTAACAAGCACTGATTCCAAGATTAGAAGACACTTAGAGGGGTGGAACACGAATATTAATAACAGAAAAGAAAATAGTTGCGACAGTACCTTAGTGTTAGGAGATACACATTAACGTTTAAAGTCCGGTGTTAGAGCGATGGCCCAGCCCGGCCTCTCCCGTGCTGCGGGAGCCCTGTAGTGTTTTTAAAATGCCTCCGGGCGCGTGGTGCGGGCGTCGGCGGCTGTAACGGCCGCTAAGGAGCCTGGGACCTGTGGTCCTGTCCCGCTCCTCCTCTCCTTAACAGTGGCACCAGTCAGTAAAGTTGCAGGGCTCAATAAGTGAGTTCTTATGGGACATTTCCTGCACGAGTCCAAAAGCAGCAGGAAGATCTCACTGCAAAACCAAAGGGTATAGCCCAGCCCAGTCTCCCTCTGGCTCTGACGGGCGCAGACGGGCCCGCTGCGGGAGTGCAGCGAGGCTCTTAACTCGCGTCCTGGCGCGGTGCGGCGTCACTGGGTGCGTGAGGCTCAGGGGATTCTGGGGGTTGTGGTCCCCCGGTCGGCCGTTCCCCTCACGGCGATGGATATGAGGAGTGGCGGTGGATGGCCGTTCCCCTCACGGCAAACAGATAGACGAAGGCGGCTGTTCCCCTCACGGCAGCAGTGGATACTGCAGACTGGCTTCCCGCGCTGCGGGAGTGCAGCGATGCTCTTAACGCGCCTCCTGGCGCGGTTGCGGCGTCACTGGGTGCGCGAGGCTCAGGGGATTCTGGGGGTTGTGGTCCCCCGGTCGGCCGTTCCCCTCACGGCGATGGATATGAGGAGTGGCGGTGGATGGCAGTTCCCCTCACGGCAAACAGATAGACGAAGGCGGCCGTTCCCCTCACGGCAGCAGTGGATACTGCAGACTGGCTTCCCTACTTTCTATCTTTCGGTCAATGGTAGCCGTCATCCAGTGGCGGCTGGTGACATTCGAAAGTGGTGAGGCGTAAAACAATAGCCGTACTGCAATGTTGCGAGCGGGGGGTTCGGGTGGGTTCCCCCCCTGAGAAAATTTTGAAAAAAGAGTGGGCAAATGGTGCATTTTCAAGCAAATTTGAGATAGCAGGAAGGTTAATAAAGCAATTGTGAATCAGATGCTCCTTAATTAACATTCTACACAAAACATGAAGAACACATTTATTGATTGTGCCCTGGGCCTGAACGCACTTCAGCCCAGCAGATACAGGTCAGGCAGGCTGAGCCTAGAAAACACCAGTCCCAGCAAAAGATTGTGAGCCAAACTCGGTGCTTATACTGTCACTGCCCTGACTTTGAATATATAATTGAGCGTATCAACCGGGTACTGCCCTGACTCTGCATGTAAACGACGCCTCGTGTGCGTGTGAATTTAAAGGTACAGACCAGTTTCACCAGCACTGCATCTGTAGACATGCCAACAGGGCGGACTGTGTTGCTCTGTATTGTTTAGCAGGCCTCTCCTTTCCAAACATCAGTGTTTCACTTTCTCTAACTTACTGTGGCTGGTACCTGCTTCTTCCAGTTCTTCCTTGCATCTATCAAGTTCCCACTCTCTGCCCAGTAGCGTACCAAGGGTGCAAGGAAGGAAATTGGGCTCACCATCCAGTGGTTTTGCATTATAGAAAAACAGCCACTAATTGAGGTAAAGTGTCCCCCTCACGCCGCTGGGCCCCGGTGCCACTGACCCTGCTGCATTATGGATGGCTGCGCCCCTGTCTCCGCCGCTCTGGTCTATCCCTCCTGTCTCTCTTTCTCTCTGTCTCTTCTTCCCACTCTCAGCGTCCATCTCTAATGCTTCTCTGTTGTCTCTGCTGCACCCACGCCAGTGTCCCTTTCTATTCCACGCTCTGCTATTTGCACTCATTGCCTCTCGCTGTTCATCCTATTTCTTTCTTTTCTCTTGCCCTTACTTTGCTGTTCCCACTCGCAATGTTTTTTTCTTTTTTACCTTCCCCCTCTCTCTTCTCCCTGTCTGTGAGTCCCTCTGTCTTTCTCCTTCCCACTCTCAGGGCTTTTCGTAGCCGTTCACTTTCCATTCTATCCTTCTCCTTTTTTCGATCTCACTGCCTATCTCCGTCCCTCCCTCCCCTTCTCTCACCCCCGTTTCCACTCTCGGTACAACTCTCCCCCTCCCCTTTCGGTTTTAATTCCCACTGCTCGCTCCCTTTCTTCACTTCTCTACACCTTCTGGTCAGGTTTTGTGCCAGTTCCCTTTCCCCAATCTCTAGCTGTCTCTCCTGGTTCCACTGGCAGTGCCTCTCTCGCCCCCTTTCCTTTTCCTCCTCTCAGCTGCTCTCTACTTTCCAACCCAGTTAACCCCCTCCCCCTCCCCTCCCCCACTGTTCCTGCTCTTACGGCTGCTCTCTCTGCCCATGCCCTTCCGTCTCTCCATCTTCCCACTTCCTCTGCTCCCGCTTCTGACACATGTACATTATATTCTCACAAGAAATAACGCCCCGACACGTTCCCGCAGCGCCGCATATGCCAACAACAACACCGCCGCAGCTGCCATGAGCAATTCATGTATTTCCGGCTATTTGCGCGTCCACAACACTGTACGCAGAACAAAAACATCTGGGGGTGCCGCCATGCGATCAATAATCCCCAAATTCTGACCACCCTCCGGCGTTTTCCACAAAGTAACTGCTCCTATTTCACACTCCCTGTTCTCCTGTGGTACACCTCTCCTACCAGCCTTTAGTGGTCAACCCCTACCAACCCCAGAGATCTTCTTGCCATACCAGCTTCTCATGGTTGTTCTGTCCTACCACTGTCCCAGTGCGTTTCTACCCTGGGACTGTCCCACCGTGGGCCGGTCACAATCTCCCACAGAGTTCGCTCCTTGCTGTTCCGCTGTGGTGTTATCCCTGCCCTGCAAATCTCTGACAGTATTCCCGCTCTATCAACTCCCAGTGGTATTTAAGCTTTAGCCCCCTCCTGTGGTATTCCTGCCCTGCAGCCTCCCATAACGTTCCTGTCCCATCACCTTGAATGGGATTTCTGCATTACCGCTATCCTGTGATATTCCTGCGCTCCCACCCTCCTGCCCGAAAAGTCTCCTGTGGCATTCGTGGCGTTGCTGATGTGGAAAACTCCTGAAGTATTCCTGCGCGATTGTTGTCCGGTGTTATTCCCGTACTTCACATCTCCTGTGGAGTTCCTGCCTGATGTGTCTGCTCTGGGATTCCCACACCCAGTAAGCCTATCTTCTACAGTTCTGCTTTTGCTATGCCGGTGGATTCACTGTTTGAGCACACGCATTCAGGAAAGAATATATTACATACATAATCCTTACAGTCGCGGCTCGCAATATTCGCGGGGGGGTCTCGCGGGGGGATCGCGCGGGGGTGGGGGTGGGGGCAGGGGGGGAGTTTAAAATTAAGTAAAAAGAAAACTTACCGGGTCTGCGCCGCCACTGCTGCTGGGCCGGGGTCCCGCGTTGGCGGCTGGCGCCTTCAACTTCTTCTGAACAGGTCCAGGAACAGCCACGTCACTGGCGGCAACCCCTCTCAGCCAATACTGACGCTGCTCCAGCAGCGCCAGGATTGGCTTAGCAGGGATACTCGCCGCCCGCCTGCCCATTAGGAGACCGAGGGTTGCGGCGTTGATCAATCCTCGCTCTCCTAATGCGCAGCCGCCAGCCAGACTCAACACTAGTGCGCATGACTGGGCTAGTCGGAAAAATTCTCCGACCTAAACCCAGCATGCGCACTTGTGCTGCTGCCTGCTGTGCGCTCCGCGCCACCCCCTGGTCTGACAATGCATGTCAGTCAGCATGACGCCGGACCGCCCACCCCCTTCAGACTCTGAAGGGGGTGGGCGGTCCGGCGTCATGCTGACTGACATGCATTGTCAGTTCAGCCAGAGCAGCCGCCGAGGGAGCTGCGCGGCTTGTGGGTCAACGCCCCAGCGCCCTAATGGACGCACTGCCACTGCTGTCATCTCTCCAAACATCTTTTCCATATACTGTTTCATCCTTTCCTCAAAACCTGAACTTTCACTATTTTCCATCTTAAAATATTAAATTTATTAAATTCTAAACACCACTAAATATTCTTCTCAAATAACAAAACAAACTATATTCTCCTTTTCCACCTTAACTCTCTAAACAAACTCAAAATACCTAAGTATATCTCCCCGAGCAAGAGGACCTCCGTTTGATCTCTAGTCAAAAAAACCTCTAACTGAAACTGACAAACTTCTGCCAGTTTCCGATCGTCATATAATCCCAAAATATGCCAGAACACAGTGTAATACTAAAAATACCTTTTCTCCCAATGATAAAAGATGGCCGCCGTACGTAGCATAAGTACGGCGGCTTCCTTTCACCAAAAACTCCACGCTAAACCCTTTCCTCGGGCTCCATAACTTGGGAGAAGTGAGAGGGATCTTACGCGCTCGTGCAACAACCAAACAATGCCTCTCAACTCTCAAGCGTATCACCGGTTCGAGCCCAGCGTCGCGAACGCCATCCTCTGCACGCGCTCTGAGCATGCTGCCTTATTTCAAATCCGCTCAACCGCAACTGTAAGTAAAGCTGAATTCTCGGCAATCAATGTCAATTTCAGTACGTGCTCAACATTAAAACATGCTGAAGCATATTCAGATGCTAAAAATTTAAAACACAAGGCTCAAACGTTTTAAACTGTCTATATAACCTATTACATTAACCAATTTTAAAAATTTGCGAAAAGTCAACAACTAAATCTCTATCTAATTTCACTCACACCCAAGTCAAAATCAATTCGCTCCCATTAAAATATTTTTTCCCATCCAAACCATACCCCAGACATTATTAAAAGTTCATGAGATATGAATGGACTTATCTGTGCTTGAGCAGCAACAAAAGAGGAAGATGGCTGCCTGTTCTGATGTTATATGCATGTTCAGTGTTCTAGAGATTTAAGTAGTTCTAATTCTAGTTTTTGATGTTGCTGCTGTGTTTTCAGAGCAATAAAGGATTATGCATAATATTGGCCTCCGGGCCTTGCCATAAAATTTGAACCTATTCTCTTGCCTATTTTTTTTTTTTACCAACTCATTCACAAATACCCGCAAACATATTTATCCTTCACCTGCCACAATCGCGCTGTGAAGATTAAACTGTTAACCGTTTTAATTGTTTATTGCGTCACCTGCTCGTAAAACTGTAATGAAATGGCCAACATTGGCTTCATGTTGCAGGAAATCAGTGGGATAATAGACCCCAAATGGCCGTCAAAACGTGACTCCCTCACGCGTAATAAGTGCAAAGACCACAATTTGTTTCTAGGGAGGCCTGCAGCAACCAAACCATCCGCGATCAGAAGCCCCGCATGAAGCCTCTGCGCGCTTGCCTCCTCTGCACGAGTGCAAATTACAAATGCCTCACGCTGAGTCCATTACTGCCAGCCCCCGTCGTCCCATTAAAAATGATGAGACGACGCGCACCAAAATATTTAAATCTCAAAAGCTCGCCTATATATATTTTGCCCAAATACTGAATAATAAATCCCGTAAACTGGGATCAAAGAAAAACTAAACTTACATTACACACTAACACAATTTCACTTACAATGTAAAAATAAATGTAAATGAGGAAACACCCCTGTCTTCTCCTCTTTATAGGCCACTTTCATATCAACAGTGGGTCTCACCACTTCGGCCCTTCATAACTCATAACCAGTGTACATAAAACTCAGGACAAATGTACTTTTGATTTGTTCCTGTAAAAATAAACCGTAGAGTAAAACTTCGTAGCCATTTTGTATTGCACTGCAAATGAGTGTAATAAAACTTCGCAATTAAATCAATTAAGAACAAGTGAGGCTAATATTCTGCTCCCTGGGTGCTATTTAAACAGAGAAAAAGCAGAGTGTAGCCAGATCGTGACTTTCTGACGCTGTGGAAGGACTATACTTAGCACTTTGCCACTAAATCACTACCAGTATTACATTTGTGTGTTTTCCCATATAAATATTCAGAATTAAACAGTGTAGTAGAGGTAAACGTATGATTCCAGATTGTGTGATTTCACATCATTTGCTGTTAAAGTAAAAAAATTCTAAAAACAGGATGTTTCATAAATTATGAGTTAAGTAAGTACGTTTGGGACTTGGAAGTAATGGTTTGGCAATTGTTTTAACTGTAAAATCCATGCATTACTCACGCTGTGTTACTCATTACAACCCTCTTTGAATAGCTATTTTCTTTTTTTACAATGTTAAGTTTAGCATATTTCCACTTTTTTCAAAACAAATTAAGTAATGAAGAAAACGACATTTGGGCAAACATTGTCACAGTTGAATATTTGATTTTCAATCCAGCACTAAGGGGCCTATTACGATCGCGGTCGGAAAACCTCCCCGACCACCATGGTTGCGGGAAAAGTTCGCCCGCATGGCCCGCGAGCTCACCGCCGGTCGAATTACGAAGACCGCGGCGGTCTGATCGCGGGCCTTAACATTGCGGAGGTTGCTGCTGCCCGCAGCACCGCCGCGATGCCGAAAGGAGCATGTCCTGCATTTCCCTGCACTGCGTGGCAGGCACTGCACAGTGCCTGCCACCTGGTACAGGGAAATGTAGGGGTAGGCATCATAATCCTGCCAGCGGTGCCTGCTCCGCACCGCCACCATTATCCCGGTCCTGCTCCGTCCGCCAGGCAGGAGTGCGGATGGCAACCGGCGGAAAAGCGGCAGTCGGAATTTCCCACCGCCGCGGTCACCACCGCCATCCTAATTTGACCGGCGGTTTTCTTGGTTGCGATCGCGGGCGGAAGTCCATCGCCGGTCCGGCGGGCACCGCCGCCGGCCCGGCGGTGGACATCCGACCGCCATCGTAATAGGCCCCTAAGTGTTTTTGATTAATTGAAAAGTAGGATATCACATCTTATGAAATATCGTACTTTAAACACATCATCTATTGAGGCTGTATTTATAAACAAGGGTTTTGCTGAGGATATGCCTTTTGAGTATGGTTTGGTTTGTGAATAATGAAATGTGTCATTAGTAGATAATGAAGAATAGGAAATAAACTTAGGTGTCTAATCATTAATAAGATGACGTTGACAAGGAGTTGTCTGTGGCGGCCATTTGTGAAGTAAATGTTTTTTACACGTTAATTTCTAGCGACCAATTTAGGACAGATACTAAAAATTGACACTATGTGTAAACAATGCTTTGTGATTCCTTTCGACTTTGTTTGTACAATTATTTTGGAACTTTAATAGCAGACCATGACCTTTTTTATTTCTAAATCACAAGGCTGAAGTGCTAAAAATATAAGCCTTATTATTTGATTGCATGCGAAGCAGTTGCTCCGTGCTAACATGACAAATTACTGCAGCTTTGATATTTAATTTAAAACAGAAGGAGTAAATGAGTTTGTGCACAATTACAGCCATTTAAGTAACTGTGACCCCCCTTTTTAGGTCGAGCCTACAGCGCATGCGCTGTCTGCAAGACCTGCTGTGGTCAATAAAGGACTTTACTCCCGTCTTACTACGGGCTCCCGCTCCTGACTGGTTCAGTCCAGTGTGGCTCTTATTGGCTGTCACCCAACTGGTTCAGACAGCTATACGTCATTTCCGTTTTTCCTCGCAGGAGCACCGGCCAAGTACTGTTTTGTTACGCTTGGATTGCTCTTCTGTTCTTTTGGCAGAACTCTTTTCGCTTTAGCACCCATCACTTTTTGCCCGTTGCCTCGCTCACTCCGTCTCTCCCACAGCAGTCCCTTCAGTTTTTAGGTGGATGTCGGTCCAGGCTGCACGTGCTGTGTACGTGAAAGGATTAGTTGTTTATGTCAAAACGCTAGTGGAGACATTTTAGATTGTGTTGCCTAAACAGAAGGGGTGCGTTTTATGTTTGTGAGCTCTGTTTGCTTCTAAGAAACGCAGCCTTTTGCGCTTTCCCAATCCACATGAGATTGAGGCTTGGCCGGGCCACCATTTTGTGCATTGTGGGATACAAATGACGACAGTTGGGAAGTGGGCAGCGTTATACTCCCGAATCTCTGACACCCCGGTGAAGGGTGTGCACGGGGGGCAAAGGGTTAAATTTAAATTTTTGGAATGGCAACAGGAAACCAGCATGGACTCACTTGTACCAGCTCTTGGTCAATGACACACATTGAGCATTCACACCGCCTATACACGTGGGCATGCCCATGAGCGCTGTCAGAAGGGATACAGCTACTGCACCGTGGACATGCCCATCCGAGAACCATGGCCCCTCTTTGACGTCCTTCTGGTGACATCCCCACAGAGAGCAATGGGTGATCTGGAGGCACGGGCGGGGGTTTTCTGCTCAAAAGTGGTAACAAATAGACATATGATGTAGGCTGTCACAGCTCACCTAGATTACACAGAGATTGTATTTCACCCCAGGCGACCCAGAGCAGTGCCTGCATAGCTCGTGGAACCTTGAGCACCATGCTTTTGTGAAGAATATAGATGTAATGGAAAATGAGGAGTGGGAGGTCACTGAAGGAGTTGGAATCTGTAATGTGAGTGAGTCTACTTTGGCAAAAATGTGGGTGCAGCAGCTCTAGTGCTGAGTAACAGCATTTAATAAATAACTTCAGCCGGCAAGATGGATAAGTGTGGTGAATGGTCGACACTGAAACATGCAGCGTTCTACAAGTCACAGGTTCGGGTCCCAGCAAGGCTGTGTTAGCCTACCATCCTTCTATGGTTGATAAAATGATTACCTTTAATTACATAATATTAACACCTGTTAATTATAGAGCTTAGACATGGAAGAAGTGTGGCAGGTGCGTTATACATCATAAAAATAACACGTTTTTATTAAACTCTTGAAATTGATTTGTGAGAAAGCACTGTATTATGAGGTTTTCTGGAAAGTACATCCTTGGAGATTTAGTATGATCATAAGAGTTATTTTTGGAGCAGACTGTCGCACATAATTTGTTTTTAGGTCAAGCCTACAGTGCATGCGCTGTCTGCAAGACCTGCTGTGGTCAATAAAGGACTTTACTCCTGCCACAATGGAGGTCCTGTGAATGGTGGGCACCAGTGCAACAAATGTGTAAAGGGCTGCAGTGTCTTGAAATGTCCCTAGCCCTGATTTTAGGAAGTTAATCTCTTTCATAATCTTTGGGAATCTACTAAAAGCACACCTGCTCACATAATTCATCAACTAGAATCAGCCTCACAGACAATAATTTGCCATTGGGAGTTCTACTATCCCACAGCAAATGTTTGTTATATTAATGCCTTAACTTATCTTGACATAACCCTGCTATTGTGACATGGTTTAAATTAAAAACACCCTTATAAATATTGTGGTCAATGCGTGCTGTACAAATGTTCAGATGAATAAATAAAATAATGGAGTGAGTAAAGAGAGTTAACACACCTGTCAGACTTTATCAGGCAAACCGTAATAAGGGCTTATGCCTGTTACCTCTCAAAAAGTTTGCCTTGCTTGTGACAGCTCCTCACACGGCACACATATTAACATGGATGCACAGTCTTTGCTGTGGGTATGTAGAGTTTGGATTGCATCTGGCAGGTTCTTCTATAGCACACATATTAATATGGATGCACAGACCTTGTTGTGGGTATGGTGAGTTTGCCTTGCGCCTGGCCACTTCTCCTGTGGCACACAAACAAATTAACACTGAAGCACCGACTCTCTTATGGGTATGTCCAGTTTACCGCAGGCCTGTCTGCTTCACCCGGGGCACATATGTTAACATAGAAGCACAGCTTCTGCAGTGGGTATATGAAGTTTGCATTTGGTCTGGCAGCTTCTCCTGTGGCTCAACCATTAACATTTGGAAGCAAAGCCTCTGGAGCGGGTCTGTACAGTATATCCAGATTACAGTATCGGGTGCTCTCTTTTGCTTCAAGAACTATTTTGCTTTGCTCTGTTATAAGGAGCGCTGCTTCATGCAATAGTCGCTCTTTAAAGTGGCAGACATAAGTGGCCCTCAAGCAAATTTCAACAGCAAGGTTCATCATTTTTAGCTCTGCTTGGTGTGGATTTTGCAGATGTGGCTGTAACGTTTAGTGCCTTCTGTCCTGTTTGGTGTGATGTTTAGATGTTCTTACAGGTCCACTAGCAGCAGTGGGTTTGTACGATGCACATGTGATGTTCCAGCATTTGGGGAACATCTTATTTCTGTTTGATGTTCTGGTGAAATCTCAGCCGGACAGGATAGTGAGGCATAATCACCGAGGTAGTGTATAACTTAATGCAGCTTTATTAGCCTTACCTTGCTTAGTGTGTTTCTTCTGTAAAGCTTGCAGTGTCCGGAGCAATAAGTGTGTTATCAGTAAACCTGTTAGTTCCAGAAGGTGTTAATGTCAAATACGCTCCAATTTTCCTCTTCAGCACTATCTCTGTGAAGCCAGATCAGCCTGATAGCGCCACGCCGCCTCCATTTGGTAAAGAATGCTATTGCTTACTAGATAGAATGAGGGTGTGTGTAGAAATGTTAATTACATAAAAATACTCGAGATCCCTGTGCTCCATGGCCACAAAAAAGGCACAAGTGCAGGGTTTTATGTCTAATTCAGCAGCCTCCTCATCCCTTGTTTCTTCCTGTATGGAGGGTGTAGCACTGCCCGCAAATCGCTGAACCTTCCAAGAGAACGGTTATAGAGTTCATAAAACGTCTGGACATTTAAATTCAGAGCTTCTTGGGTGGTACTCACATATCCAATAATTAACATCTGTGTTTCTTGCTATAGAGCATTAGCCGTTCAGCAAAGGTCCAGTAGTGTCAGATCCATGTCAAATATTCAGGAAAATAGTTGACTGTAATCAACTGTGTATTTTTATCCCTGGTGGAAATCGGAAAATCCGTCAGAGGTACACGGGGCAGATGTTCAAGTGAGTTTACAGTCTTTTACTTTGTACAAACTTGTACCCCATGAAAAAATCCTATTTTCAAAAATTAAATCATTACGAAGCCACACACTGAAAAGATGGGAAGCAATAGAGCAAATTTGATAGTTGCCTCAGTTTGGGGGTGTTCTTGTTTATTAACAGTATGTCTTTTGCACAGCCCGTGGTAAGCATTAGGAATACATTACCCTTAATTACTGCTTTGAATGTTTGTCTGTGATCACTTGAATAAGCGATTCTCTTTTAACGGAGGCCGAAAGCCCTACTAATTATTGAGATGGTTAAATGCAGACATTAAGCTAATTATTATCTTAGATCCTCATAATGCCTATTTTATACCTTGCCTGAAGATTCAATGGAGATGTACAATGAGCTTGACTTTGGCGCTGGATAGGGATGCCTTTTTAGGTTGAGCCTGGGTAGCGCATGTGCTGCTCTGTGGCCTGCTGTATTCGAGTATGTACTTAAAGCCCCGCCCACTCTCTGCCTATATTTGTCATTGGCTTGTGTCATTGCCCTTATAAATGCTGGCTTCTGATTCGTTAATAGACTTGTTAGTCCCTCCTTAGTACCGCCTTGTCTTCATTTGTAACCTCCCATGAAGACTGGCCCTTTTACTTCAGTTGTTACACGGTACGTCTTAGTTACTCTGTAAGCACTATTTTCTTTAATACGTTTCTCCTACTGCAGGTGCGACATGCTTTCCTGCAACATTCAGCGCGCCATGCGCACTTTCACTTTCCAAGAAACCCCGGGCAATGGCAGCCGCTTCTTTAAAATAGGTCTCGCATTTACAAGAGTCTGACCTATTGGCATTGTAAATGACAATGCCTTTTATTTATGTGTTAATTACGAGAACAAATAAATAAAAAGCATTGTCAGTTACAAGGCCAAAAGCTTAAACTCTCGCAAATGCGAGACCTATTGCATTGCAAATGCTTGTTTGGTTAAGCCTGCTGTTTAAAATACCAAATATATATGTCTTTGAAAAATACACAACGGTGTTGCATAAGATTGCACTCTGCATTTGCATCTCTTAGTGGTTATTGTGAAATGAATAGAGAAGAGAATTACATGATTTTAAAAGACACTTGGGTATGGATCATAAAACTTTGTAACTTGTTTGCATAGTGAAAAATACAAAAGGGAGGCTATATGTTTAGAAACTCACTAGTCAACGGTTACAAAGAACGAACCATTGAAGTCATTGTGATTAGACAGTGATTGATGAAATGAAAAAGGAATTTATAAAGCGCAATACAATTACCCGAAGGCATCAAGGCGCTAGCTCATCAAGTAAACTTATGCTGTAAGACCTTAACTCAGAGTCAAAGGTTAAACAGCCATGTCTTCAGTGCCTTTCTGAAGGTCAGCAGGTGAGTTTCGTCTTTTAACCTTTGGGGAAGGGAGTTCCAGAGTTTGGTCGTACCGACCAAAAAACTTCTACTGCCCCAAGCGCTTTTCTTGAACCTAGGGGTCACCAGATTGTGGGACTGAACTGAGCGTAAATGACGTGCCGGAACATATAGGCGAAGATTTTGCTTGAAAAAGACTGGCCCTATGTCATGCGTTAAATGCTATGCAAAGGGCTTTAAACTCAATGCGTCGCTTCACTGGTAACCAGCGTAATTCTCTTTGGGCGGTAGGGGCCGATTTATGCTCAGGAATGTTCATCAAAAGACAAGCGGCAGCATTTTGCACAATCTGTAAATTAGTCAGGCATTTAGACCTGAGGTTGATAAAAAGACCGTTGCAATAATCGGCTCTAGATAGAACCAAAGCAGTGATCACCAGCTTGCGTAAATCAGCAGGAATAAAAGGAAGAATCTTTCTCAGTAATTTTAACGTATAGAAGGATGCTGAGGTAATCTGATTCACATGACCTTCAAATGTGAGCTTTGAATCAAAGGTGCCACCTAGGTTTTTTACTTTATTTGAGGGGGTGGGCAGAGGGCCCAATTCTGATGGCCAGAGTGCTGGGGACCAAAAGGTGGTGTTACTGCCAAAGAGTAGAACCACAGTTTTGTTGGAGTTTAACTTCAAACAGGTGGTTGCCATCCAATCTCCAACTTGACAGAGGCAGGTATAAAACTGAGAAGCCGTGTCCGATGGTGAACCTGACACTGACACCACAATTTGGGTATCGTCAGCAAAGGATATCGCTGAGAAACCCAAAGATCTAATCAGCTGCGCCAATGGGGCAGCGTAGACATTAAAAAGGGTAGGGCTTAATGATGAGGAATTGTTATCGGTCAGATAAAAAGGATCTAAGTAAGGTGAGGGCTTTTTCTTTTATGCCTATCCTCTCAAGGCAATCCAATAGTTTTGTATGACTGACAGTATCAAATGCAGCAGAAAGGTCAAGCAGCACCAGTGCTGCATTACCCCCTGTGTCGACCATCTGCCTGATCTGTTCTGATGCCGAGCTTAATGCCAGTTCAGTACTGTGGTGTTTCCTGAAGCCGAACTGGGTGGCATCCAGGAAAGCGTTTGTCTCAATATATTCAGATAGTGCTGCGTTCATAGCCCTCTCGACCATCTTAGCAGGTAGGGGCAGTCTTGAAATAGGCCTATAGTTATTAGGATCAGCTCCATCAAGGTTAGCTTTCTTTAGAAGGGGAAGGACTGATGCAAGTTTCCATTTAATAGGGAAGATGCCTAAGGAGAACATTTGATTGAAAATGGGGGAGAGATGAGAAGCAATTGTTCCTGATAGAAGATGGAAAATCTTAGGGGGGCAAGGGTCTAGTTGGGAGCCCGATTTGGTAGATAGAAGTAGTTTGATGACCTGATCAGATGTTAGGAATGGAAAATGTAATAGTTCTGGAGGCTCCATAGATTTTGGGGTTGTTGACATGGCCTCCTCTTTTATGTTAGGGGTGACCAACGTACCTTGTGGAATGGGCGCACATTGAGACAGGGGTGTAGAGAAGCTACTGTAAACTAGTTTAACTTTATCCTGAAAGAAAGTAGCCAGGGAGTTACAGAAAGTCTGGCTTACTGGAGAGTTGACTATTTCAGGGGGTTTGGCTAACTTTTTTACTGTAGCAAATAATTCTTTAGACGAATTTTTGGCTGCTGTTATGGCTATAGAGAAATTCATCACTTGAGATGGCCATCTTGAAGTGACATGGAATTGCATATTTTAAATATGAATTCAACTGTAACATGTGGAATATGCAGGCCTCAGAAAATCTGCTCTCCCATTCGCTATGGTGGGTCAGTTTTTCTCAGAGTGAGCTATTTTAAGGGCCTACTGGCCTGTTCTGGCGAGAGAGATCGAGCTGGCAAAGAACTTATGTTCTATTCCTTCTGAAAGTGAATGAGCAATAAAAGAAGCATTTAAATCTAGTTACTTTTGCTGTGCTTTCAGAGACAGATGTCAAATGTCAGCTTATGTCTTTTTACAAATTGCTTTATATTTTAAATATGACTTTGACTGCAACAGGCGTGGAGTATGAGATCTTCACTGCAGTCCCAATAGTTGTTAAATTAATCTTGTTAGCCAATTATGCTGCTGTGATGTTTTTTCACAATGATAAATAAAAATATTTTTTAGGAAATGTGAGGATTGTAGGGAAAATGTACAATCAATAAGAATAGGAATCAAGCTTGTGTTATTAAAACAAATTTATGATTTGAAGAAAATTTAATTTCTCTATTATTTTGAAAGGAATTCCACACATATGGAGTGATACTTGAAAGAGGTAATGTAAGTGGGGATGATTTTTATTGTATACTCCTGTATGTCACTTGTATGAAATGAATGGTTCTGGAGGTTGAATGTGAATACGATTACAAGTTGTGTAAATCAAGTATCATGGAAATTCAAGTAAAATATGGAATTAAGCAAAAGTCTAATTAAGAGTATATGGAGATAAATATACTTGATAAAACTGCAACACACAATCCGACGCATATAACAAACTTCTTCCCCTGCAGTGCCGCCCTAAAGGTTTTTGGGGCTTATACCAGCAATACTTAGTTGGGAAGAAAACGGGCCAGCTGGAGGGCGGGGAGGTGTAGACTGCTGCTAGTGGGAAATCGTTTCTTGCTGCTGAAACTGTTATTACGGCGACAGCAATAATTGTTGTTGGGAGACCGCTGTACATTTTGCCCAATTGTGACCCGTACTATATTAAATGAGGAACTGTGGATTGTCTATGATTGAGCATTTACTTCCAGGTCTTTGATGATGTAACTCGCCACAACAAGTTCAACAATGATAAGGGGATGTCTCGCCTTGTTGGGGGGGGCTCTTTCTTTTTGTTTGATTGTTAACATGCATTTTCAATACTACATACCAGCTGCAATGGAATAATCGTTGCATGTCGTGCACTGTTATAAAATGCAATAAATAAATAATATACTGGATAAAAATACGGCAGAGAAACAGTGAACAGGAACACAGGATTATTTTCAGTTGTTAAATTTATTTAACTAACTGTAATGAATATTTTGTGAAAGAAATAAAATATTCCATAATTTTTGTATTTGTTTGATGTATATTGTTTCTGTATCTTTTTTTATTGGTGAGGTTCAACTTGAACCTAGCAAGATCTAACAGATCTGGTCTTCAACTGTAAAATGTTGGTGCTTGATAAGTCGGACGGTGTCGTGTAGTTCCTATATAACCTATACAGGATCTGCACGTTTGGATAACATAAACTGTGGGATTGGTGGCAGACTGATTCTGTGCACCCCCACCGGATACGTTAGCCTGTCTGTATCAGCTAGCTCACAGTGCCACTAGAATCTCCTCTTATCGGGGAGAGAATAGTTCTTGGCAACCTCAGAACATGACAACCCTGATCCCCCAGGATCAAGCAAACAATATACTACTTTTCGCTCAGTCACTCGTGCTTACTTAGTTTGTCTCAGAGAGATACACAGAATAAACAGTTTGGGCATTTTCAATAAGAATTTATTGAACAGTTGTTATTCTAGTGTAGAATAGATGAGCTGCAACAACCATTAGACAGTAGCAGAGATATATGATTAGAAGCACTGTTGGACTTGGCCCTTTTTGCAGGGTCATCCCTAAACTTTTTGCCTTCCTCCTATATTTTTTCTGACCTGTTGTTGGCTGTTTTATGATTCTGGGCACTTTACCACTGCTGATCAGTGCTAAAGTGCATATGCTCTCCCTATGATAAATTGCGTGATGGATTAGTGACTCCATGATTGGATGATTGGTTTACTTGTCAGTCCCTAGTACAGTGCACTGAGTGTGCCCAGGGCTTGTAACTCCAATGCCGCTGGTGGGCTTGCAGCACTGGTTGTGCCACCCACAGAAGCGGCTTGTAAAATATGCCTCAGGCCTGCCATTGCAGAGCCTGTGTGCAGCCTAGGGCTGCCATGTCGACTTGGTGAGTACACCCACTTACCAGTCCCTAAACCTTCCCTTTGCTGCATGTTGGTCACCCCTAAAGTAGGCCCTAGGGCAGGGTGCATTGTAAGTATAAGGTAGGACATGCCCTGGTGTGTGTGGCATGTCCTAATAGTGAATTACAGCCATTTTCGTTTTTCACTATTGCAAGGCTACCTGCTCCCCATAGGCCAGAATGGGCAGACTGACTATTACACCTTATAGTCAGAACTGACCCAGGGAACATGGTAGAAAAACGAATTTAGTATGCCTGAACTCAGAATGATAAAATACATCTTTTAGTGAAGTTGGTTTTAACATTCTGTGTTTGAAAATACCACTTTTAGAAAGTGGGTATTTTCTTGCCTAAACTTCCAAGCCTGCCTCTGCTAGGTTGTGTATTCCTTGTCTGGAGATTGAGTGACAGGGGCTGGGGGTGGCTACAGGAGACAGGGTGAGTCAGCACAGGGCTGAATAGAAAGATCTGCATCCAGAGTGGAGGGAGGAGTTGCACCTGGGTCTGAATAGGGCTGTGCCTGCCTTCCACAATGCTGGCTCCCCTCCTGCCGGGCGGCTGAGCACCCTGCCCCACATTCTGAAAGGAAAGAAGGAGACAGAAAAACAAAGTGCTCCAGGACTGACCAGAACTGGTTTTGGGCTGGGCAGAGGCCTCTCTGCCTTCAGAGAACAAAGGAAAACTGTGTATAAAAAGGGGACCCAGACCCCTAGGAAATTAGATCACTTTGGGAAAACAAGAAGAAACCTTTGCTGAGGAGCGGAACCAAGAAGGAACTGAGGAGAAGACTATCCCTAAGCTAGAGGGATCTGCCTGCAGTGGTTGCCTGACTGCCAAAGGGAGGAGAAAGGACTTTGTGTGCACTTTTATTCAACTTGTAAAGTATCTCCAAGGGCTTGAGAAAAGAGCTTGCCTCCTGCTGAAGTCTCAGGGACAACAGACTTCAACCACCAGCTCCCCAAGAATCCTTTGGAAGTGCCTGCTGCTGTTTTGGGCCTTCTGAAGGGACTGCGTGTCGCAAGGAGCTGGAAGCGCGACTCAAGAGGAAGAAGCGTGTCGCCGTCGCTGCTGCTGCCGCCGCAACTCCGAAGGAGGGTGTCGCCGCTGTAGCTGTCGTATTGCACCGCATCAAGAGAAGCGTCCCGCAACGAAGAGGAAGCGTGTCGCCGCCGCTGCTGCTGCCGCCGCAACTCCGAAGGAGGGTGTCGCCGCTGTAGCTGTCGCATTGCACCGCATCAAGAGAAGCGCCTCGCATCCACGGAGAAGCGTGCCGCCGTCGGAGCTGCTGCCGTCGCATCACGAAACAAGGGTGTCGCCGCTGCAGTTGTCGCATCGAGCGGAAGCGTCTCGCAACGTCGGAGAAGAGGGTCGCCGCCAAAGCCGCTGTCGTCGCATCGCTGAACAAGGGTGTCGCCGCTGTAGCTGACGCATCGAGTCGAGACTTCTCGCAACCTCGGAGAAGCGTGCCGCCTCAAGAAGAACTTGACGTCTTTATTTCTTTGCACCAGAACTTTGTCGCATTTCCATCGCTGCAACATTGCTTGTTGTGGAAGCGTCCCGCATCGTAAGGTACATTGACTTAAAGTGTCGCATCTTAAGAACTGAACTGAACTAAGCTAAACCTACCCTTTTAAGTACAGTATTGTGGATTTTTGTCGTTATGGTCTTGTGTTAAAACTATATAAAGAATACTTATTTTTGATATAAACCTTGTGTGGTGTCCATCTGTAGTGCGTCACTAGATTACTGTATGTGTTCACAAATGCTTTACACACTGCCTCTGAGATAAGCCTGTCTGCTCGTGCCAAGCTACCAAGGGGGTGAGCAGGGGTTATTTTAGGAGTGTACCCCTTTACCCTGACTAGAGGCGAGGGTCCCTATTTGTCACAAGTACCTACCTGTGCCAACTAGAGACCCCCAATTCTAACATTGGTGGTCAGCGGTGAGGATTCTGGACTTGCATTTGTGATTCATGTACAGTGATTGGTGAACACTACTAGTGAGTGCAGACCAAACGCAACCACATACTGTTTTTCTGTTTTATGGTGTCCTCCTGGAGGTATTTTTGATACTATGACTCTGGTTAGTTGTTGCAAAATGGAACTCGACTTCTGGCACATGTTTGTCTACACAATGAAGGAACTACGTGTGTTTTGCAAGGAAAGGGGGCTGCCTGTGAAGAGAAGGTCCAGGGAGGATCTAGAGGCATCCCTATTTCAGTATGAGTTACCCAGCTGGAAGGCAACACTACCAGTTGAGTCTGAGAAGGAGGAATTCCCTAGAAGTGAGGGAGAAACAGAAAAAGATAGCTGGCTTCTGGCTTATGAGCAGAAGCTGAGAGAAATTGACGAAGAGCTGAGAGAGCTTGATGAGGCTCAGAGGGCCTTAGCCCAAGAAAAAGAAATTTGGGCAGCTCAGGAAGTGAGCTTTGCTGAGTTGGAGGTGGAGTCCAGCTCAGATGGTGGCAGCAAAATTAAGTTATTCAGTGCTGAGAGAGTAGTGCACACACCCAGAGATGTGGCGCCTGACTTGGAGGGGGTTAACATACACCAGGAGGTTCAAGGACATGAGGTAGTTCCAGTAGTGCGCAGTGTCCCTGAGAGGAATAGGGAAACTGACGCAGGGATTCATGGTCCTAGTGGTGGGAGGGACACTCTACTGACTCTAGATGAGAGGTGCAGGGAGAGGGGTTCCCCCATGGTTGAAGTCCTGGTATGTGAGTGTGAAGACCGCCCAGAAGAGTGTGGGTTGAGTGACAGAGACAGTCAGATACTGTCTTGCCAATCTCAGAAGAGTGGTGTGGGGTACGTGTGCGAGGCACTGGATGGTGAGGTGAAGGATAGTTTGGTTAACCCCTGTGGGGGACTGTGTGATCCAATTGTGGGAGAGCATATTGTAAGTCCCTGTTTTCCAGAGCTATGCCAACACCTGTTGGAGTGTGAGTTCTCTGACCTCAGGGAGCTCACATTGGAGGCGGACCTTTTGGTGGATTCCAGAGGGTCTGAAGAGGCATTGGGGAGTGACCCTAAGAGGAGTGGCTCAGGTGTCTTCCAACCCAGAGTGGTGGGAGAGGTTCAGTGTAGCCCAGCTAGGTCCCGTGGTAATGGGAGGGGTGTAGGGACTCACGTCCTGTCTCAGTGGAGAAGGAGTGAGTGTGGGGCTGCGTGTCCCAAGGTGCCCGAAACTCCAGTCTCAGAGCCTGGATGGTTCTTTAAGGGAACACCAGGTAGGGAGCCTAGGCTGTCCTGATGGGCCGCCTGTTGAGGAGGATCTCCTAGTGTCTAGAGAACCTGGAGCGTCTGTAAATGGAGCTCCAGTGTTTCTGGTGTCTGGCAGTGCCGCTCCAGTTGGGAGGGTGCAGAAGTCCAGAGTGAGGGGTGAGAGGGGGAGAGAGTCCCCAGTGGAAGAACCAGTGGGTCAGGGACCAGCCAGAAGGGCCGAGTCACCAGTGAATGACCATGGTGACACCACTTCTGTCCTGGGGGATCTTCACACACTGTCCGACGGACAGGGGTTGGGAGATCTGCACCAGGCAGACTGTCACACAACACCTGAGAGATGTGTTACCCTCTGGGGGGCATGCGTGCGCCCCAGGAAGTCCTGGTGCGCCAGGCAGGTTCTTACACAACTCTAGAGGAGTGTGTTTCCTTTGGGGGGTTGGTGTACCCTCCCGGAAGTCCTGGGTTGCCAGGCACAGGTCCAGCCTAAGGGTACAGACCCTGGGTTGGAGGGCCAGGTTCAGGGTGTCCCCCTGACCTGGAGGAAGGGGCAGCTGCTAACAGTGCCCCTACCAGTTTGTCTTCTGGGGGCAGCGCTCCAGGTGGGAGGGTGCAGGACTCCAATAAGGGGGTGGGGAGAGGACAGCCTCACCCCTGGCCTCTGCCCAGTATAAGGGTACAGACCCTATGCTGGGATCCCAGTTGCAGGATAGAACCCCTGAACTGGTGGGCGACTGTGCAGGACACCTGCCACAGGTGCCCTGACAATTCTGGTAGGGGGTACCGCTCCTGATGGGAGGGGGCAGTACACTGGAAGGGGGTGCAGAGGGAGGGAGTCCTCGCCTCTGACCCCGGTTCAACTGGAGGGTTTAGACCCTAGATTGGAGGACCAGGTTCAGGGTGTCCCCCTGACCTGGACGCCCAGTTGCAGGATAGAACCCCTGAACTGGTGGGCGAACTGTGCAGGACACCTGCCGCAGGTGCCCTGACAATTCTGGAAGGGGGTACCGCTCCAGGTGGGAGGGTACAGAGCCCCAAGGAGGAGGACCGGGTGTGGGAAAGCCCACCCCAGTCTCCAGTCCAGCCGCCGGGTATAGGCCCGGGGCTGGTGGGTCAGCGCCAGGATGTCATACCTGACCTGACAGGAGGGAGAGTGGACAAAGGGTGCCAAGCACCTGGGGCTACTGCCCCCGCTCTCTGACGCCACAGAGGTTTGAGAGCCCTGAGAGGCATAAGGCCTGGGTCTCATCCCTGACCACTGTCAGTGGCCACTGTGGCTTGCTGGCTGTCTGTTGGGACACACCTGTGAGCAAGTTAAGGTTAGGTGCTGCACAGGTGGTGTCCACAGGTGAGGAGAAGGGTTCCCCATGGATTAGCTTGGTGGGCCCTGAGAGTATGGACAGAGGGATTCCAATAGGTTCAGATTGGCGTAGAACTGGAGTATGCCCCTGCTGTTGCGGGCCAGGTCCAGGTTCTATCGCCTCAAAGCAGGGAAGCCCATCAAGGTAGTGATTGGTCTACCCTGCGTTTTGGCTGGAAGGGGGTTGTGTTGGACTTGGCCCTTTTGCAGGGTCATCCCTAAACTTTTTGCCTTCCTCCTATATTTTTTCTGACCTGTTGTTGGCTGTTTTATGATTCTGGGCACTTTACCACTGCTGATCAGTGCTAAAGTGCATATGCTCTCCCTATGATAAATTGCGTGATGGATTAGTGACTCCATGATTGGATGATTGGTTTACTTGTCAGTCCCTAGTACAGTGCACTGAGTGTGCCCAGGGCTTGTAACTCCAATGCCGCTGGTGGGCTTGCAGCACTGGTTGTGCCACCCACAGAAGCGGCTTGTAAAATATGCCTCAGGCCTGCCATTGCAGAGCCTGTGTGCAGCCTAGGGCTGCCATGTCGACTTGGTGAGTACACCCACTTACCAGTCCCTAAACCTTCCCTTTGCTGCATGTTGGTCACCCCTAAAGTAGGCCCTAGGGCAGGGTGCATTGTAAGTACAAGGTAGGACATGCCCTGGTGTGTGTGGCATGTCCTAATAGTGAATTACAGCCATTTTCGCTTTTCACTATTGCAAGGCTACCTGCTCCCCATAGGCCAGAATGGGCAGACTGACTATTACACCTTATAGTCAGAACTGACCCAGGGAACATGGTAGAAAAACGAATTTAGTATGCCTGAACTCAGAATGATAAAATACATCTTTTAGTGAAGTTGGTTTTAACATTCTGTGTTTGAAAATACCACTTTTAGAAAGTGGGTATTTTCTTGCCTAAACTTCCAAGCCTGCCTCTGCTAGGTTGTGTATTCCTTGTCTGGAGATTGAGTGACAGGGGCTGGGGGTGGCTACAGGAGACAGGGTGAGTCAGCACAGGGCTGAATAGAAAGATCTGCATCCAGAGTGGAGGGAGGAGTTGCACCTGGGTCTGAATAGGGCTGTGCCTGCCTTCCACAATGCTGGCTCCCCTCCTGCCGGGCGGCTGAGCACCCTGCCCCACATTCTGAAAGGAAAGAAGGAGACAGAAAAACAAAGTGCTCCAGGACTGACCAGAACTGGTTTTGGGCTGGGCAGAGGCCTCTCTGCCTTCAGAGAACAAAGGAAAACTGTGTATAAAAAGGGGACCCAGACCCCTAGGAAATTAGATCACTTTGGGAAAACAAGAAGAAACCTTTGCTGAGGAGCGGAACCAAGAAGGAACTGAGGAGAAGACTATCCCTAAGCTAGAGGGATCTGCCTGCAGTGGTTGCCTGACTGCCAAAGGGAGGAGAAAGGACTTTGTGTGCACTTTTATTCAACTTGTAAAGTATCTCCAAGGGCTTGAGAAAAGAGCTTGCCTCCTGCTGAAGTCTCAGGGACAACAGACTTCAACCACCAGCTCCCCAAGAATCCTTTGGAAGTGCCTGCTGCTGTTTTGGGCCTTCTGAAGGGACTGCGTGTCGCAAGGAGCTGGAAGCGCGACTCAAGAGGAAGAAGCGTGTCGCCGCCGCTGCTGCTGCCGCCGCAACTCCGAAGGAGGGTGTCGCCGCTGTAGCTGTCGTATTGCACCGCATCAAGAGAAGCGTCCCGCAACGAAGAGGAAGCGTGTCGCCGCCGCTGCTGCTGCCGCCGCAACTCCGAAGGAGGGTGTCGCCGCTGTAGCTGTCGCATTGCACCGCATCAAGAGAAGCGCCTCGCATCCACGGAGAAGCGTGCCGCCGTCGGAGCTGCTGCCGTCGCATCACGAAACAAGGGTGTCGCCGCTGCAGTTGTCGCATCGAGCGGAAGCGTCTCGCAACGTCGGAGAAGAGGGTCGCCGCCAAAGCCGCTGTCGTCGCATCGCTGAACAAGGGTGTCGCCGCTGTAGCTGACGCATCGAGTCGAGACTTCTCGCAACCTCGGAGAAGCGTGCCGCCTCAAGAAGAACTTGACGTCTTTATTTCTTTGCACCAGAACTTTGTCGCATTTCCATCGCTGCAACATTGCTTGTTGTGGAAGCGTCCCGCATCGTAAGGTACATTGACTTAAAGTGTCGCATCTTAAGAACTGAACTGAACTAAGCTAAACCTACCCTTTTAAGTACAGTATTGTGGATTTTTGTCGTTATGGTCTTGTGTTAAAACTATATAAAGAATACTTATTTTTGATATAAACCTTGTGTGGTGTCCATCTGTAGTGCGTCACTAGATTACTGTATGTGTTCACAAATGCTTTACACACTGCCTCTGAGATAAGCCTGTCTGCTCGTGCTAAGCTACCAAGGGGTGAGCAGGGGTTATTTTAGGAGTGTACCCTTTACCCTGACTAGAGGCGAGGGTCCCTATTTGTCACAAGTACCTACCTGTGCCAACTAGAGACCTCCAATTCTAACAAGCACTAACAAAGTAAATGGATGGTATAGCTCTACCATTTTGCAATAATCATGAATACATACAAGTATATAAAACACATGATAAAAAGTGCGTACTCCTACGATGTCTCCCTAACTAGATGTACCTAGTATCTATGTAGGTGTTATGCCAAGAATCCCCCTAGGATCTAGTCCACCCCATTACCTGAGAATGAGAGAATATGGGACCCCGTCCTGGTCTCGAGTTGGACACCCCGCGATGGATGTTAGACCACTGCTAGCTGGAGCGTCTGCATGCAGGAACCTCAGCGTCTCTGGTCAGTGTGTCAGCCGGGAAGTCTCGGTCTCCTCTGTCTTACTAAGCAAGATGTGATGTATATATACCCATAGCTCTCCCCAGGGGTCCTACTGTGCTGTGTTACTGTGTCGGCCTAAAGGATGACGTCGGGCCTGAACTTTATACAGAGATATTATACAGGAGATGTTCGTCCTGCTGTTAGTCCTGCTGTGCTTCCAAGAAGCCTCATGCATAATGTATGAGATTCGAACTAGGGAAAAACCCACGTTCTGAATGCAGTGTCGTATCTAGGTAAAAGGTCAGTCCCTAAGAACCGTTATGTATGTAATGTAGGGAAGAATATAGGTGAAAGGTTGCAATGATACCTGTGCCTATATAGGGTACCTATATGGAATATAATACCCACTCCTCTTCCGACTGGACGACATATGTAACTTTATCACCGTACTACTAGCCTAACTAGATATTGGTACGCACAAAGTCTATAAAAACATTTGTTACGCTAAAAATGTTTAAAATCTTTAAAACTTCTTAAAAAAAAATTTGCAATCCATAGCTCTAAAGTGTCTGTAATTATAGTCCGAACCACTATAAGCATTAGAAAGCCATGTATGCCCAATAAATGAAAAGAATGTAAATTTTGCTCTTAAGTTCCAAATTTTGAGCTTGTTTAAAAAAGGGCGAATTTCTTCCCAGCACACGACGAGCCAAATGAGTCAAATGTTTATGTGTCCTGGCTGGTAGACGCAACATTTCCGTTGCTTGCTTCCGCAGTAGACGGCCCCTCTAACACCTCGCAGAGTACGTCAATTGAGCACAGATGATGTTCCACGCTGTCCGCAGCTGGTGCTGGGGCAGCCTGTGCGCTGTCCAAAGCCTGGGTGTCAGAGGAGGAACCGGTGTCCATACCAACAGGTGCAGTTACTACCTGCGGTGGCTCAAGCTATGCCGCCATCAACATTGGAATACGCTGGGGACACTGCAGAACATGGCCCGCTGTCGGGTCCAGTAAAGCATTCACGTCCGGTTGCGCACATGATGGGAGTGTCAAACAAAGGTCTAACACGCATTCTTCTCCGCAAAACAGGCATCGGAGGACAGGTAAGATGCAGTCCATCCAGACTGGTCGAAATGACAAGAGCCACTTAGTTCTCTTAGGCGAGGCGTGCCTAGATGTTGTACCATGCAGTCACGGTATTTACGCTCCAGGAGTGCTTTTTCCATCTCCTTGGTGACTGGGACGTCCATTGCGTAGCAGGAAAATAACAATCAGGATTACTGCTATTAGAAACAGGATCAGCGGAAGTCCTCCAAAGATGCTTCCGAATACGGAGTGAATGAAGTTTGGTATAACTCCAAGTACCGTCTGAAAGGTGCTTATAATTCCAGAACCTATGGTCTTAAATAGGTGAACAATGCCACTCGTATCAGACATATTAAAGATACGATTTACCATTTCTGCGAAATGGTAGGGGCAGTTTGTATGAATAAGCGCCTGTATCTCTGCCGAAGACCTTACGATCTGGAGATCAAAAGTCTCTCGAGCGGAGGTTAAGGGCACAGACGTCTGTAGAAGCATGGCTTTCATTCTGCTTAGAGTATCAAACCGTATTAAAGAAACATTCAGTGAAGGCCATAACGGCGCCTCCCTGACTGTATGTGTCAGTGGAAACAATACTTGCATACAACAAGTAACCCTGGAACTCACGGTTACCAGATATGCGATGCCCGGGAGCATTCCACAGCAGCCTTGACTGTTCAGCATCAAGTAACTCCCATTTGAAAGTAGCCCGAATGCTGGAGTAATCACTGCAGCTGGGGCACCCCATAGATGACAGGACAGGTTCACTACAGAACCATTACAAGCCCCGTGCAGCATTATAACCTGACATATGAGTGATCCACTAAAAGCGTTCTCACAGTTTGTACAGCTTAGAAACACTTCTCGATCCCCACTCCGGCATCGAAATCTGTATGGTAAGTCCCATGATTCCTGTATCTATTCCTTACCCATTTTTTCATATCTGCCTGCCTGCTTTTGTTCAAGGCAATACTGAAACTGAACAGTAGTGACCGGTAGAGTTATGTGGCCATGGATCAGCCATTCCGTGGTCGGTGATTCTGCCACTGTGAACGGTAATCTATCCAGTTTTTCGATACGCAGCATTGTATATTTTGCTCCCCTTTGTGCCATTTCTATCTGTTTATCTGTCAGATTGTATTCAGAAAACAGAGACGTGCTGTTGATAAAACGCCAAGGCAAACAGCCTGCACGCAAAGATTGCAGCGTCCAGCTTAACAACACAATAGAACGTAATTGAGATTGCCCGTGTTGTAATATGGTCAAATCTTGTTCTAGTATGTCTATCGCAGAAGATACAATGTTGCCTAGGGAATATATCCTGGAGGTCAATGTAGTTAACCCATTGTCCACCACTGCTAGATATTTTTCTAGATTTATACGGTCTATTTCCCGTAATCTCTCTGCGGCCTCTTGTTGTGATATTTTCCATATTTCATTATAGGCAGCATAAATGCCAGCATAAATGAAACGTTTCTCACGTGGTTTCCTGGGACCTACAGTCCACATCTTGTGACAGTAAGGATAAGTGTTGTTTAACCTGCGTGAGTGTTGAGGTTTTTAGCCAATCAAGGCACAACTTCCCAACACTGTAGGATGTCACTACCCCTGGATGTTCTCTCTGTACATAACGTGGATCTGGCCTATGGATACTGAACCCTTCGGTTTTACCCATGAATCTTGACTGACAACTATTGGTGTCTGTGGGCCAAATCAACCATTTCTTCCAATCGGGGTCTGATCTATTGTATTGTAAGATGTCATCTAATGTAATTCCTTTTTGTGATGTTTAGTTTCCCTCGGTGTGTGATAGAGTTGGCAGCCAAGGTGTGTTCAAGTCTTTGTTCTTGGCTAGTCCAAGGCAAGACGTTTGTTGCACTGTCTCGTTCAAAAACATGATCTGTTGAGGGATGAGGCATGCTCTAAATAAAGCTTCCGTTCCCTGAACTTGCCATTCTCTAGTACCCCAGACTGATTTTAAGTCTATGGTGTCTTTCCATAAGTTGAAACCTTGTTCGGACAACTGGGCAATAAAGGATGCAGAGTAAATCTGTTTGGTGTTTGTTAACATATTTTTCTGTGCTGATGTTGGTGCAACCTTATAATAATATGAGGCTGGGTCAGACATATTAAACCCTGAAAAATATGGAAACTTTTGTGTAAATGTTTTTGAACTGCCTTTCGGCGGTGTTGGACAATGTTCCCACTGGTGGTATGTGAACACATTTCTAGGATTAGCAGATTTATGAAGAAAATGATGACCAAAATGTTGATAACAATACATCGTATTCGAAATCTGATGTGCTTTCCAATGTTTCACTATTAGAAAATGTAGCAGATTTTTCCAAATCAGACAACATATCATTTACAGTTTCAAAATCCCAATCATAAGAAAATGTACTTGAGGTAATGATATCACTTAATGATATTTCAAATAAATGTGGAATCTATAAACGTTCGGTCGGACCAAATATATCGAAATCAACCTTGTCCCAAACTATACCATCAGGCATGGGAACTGCTGTAATGTTCACTGATGACAAGTCTCTTTGTTCTCGATGAGATGATTGGTGTGGTTTTAAAATTAAATTCACCTTTTGGGCTGCAGAGTTTTGCCGAATGTATTGTCCATTAATAAGCATGCTAAAAACTATCACTAAGCCTAACCAGAAAAGAAATAAAAGTACCCCAGTAATTACCCATAGTTCTACCCAGGTAAGTCTTTTTAAGAAAGTTCAGAAAGTCTTTAACTTGCTGCTTGCGTGATTGTTGGGCTGGCATCGTTTCAGGTTCACTTGGATCCAAAGAAAACATATCAAAGTTTATGAAGTAGCCAGCAGCAGTTTGATCAATTGTTGGAATTGCATCAGGATTTGTTGAAATCGTAGTTTGCTCTTGTCGAGGCATGTTGACGTAGACATCTGTATTAGGTCTAATAGCAATTTGTCTGTCAGTTTGAGTTTGATTTTGAAGTTGAACTTCAGGTTCAAGGGGAACGAGTTCCATAGCATTGTTGCATAGTCCATCATTCCGTGCAGGTGACTCTTCGAACGTGATGAGTCTTTCCATTTGAACCTCTTGAATTGTAGCGAGAGGAGGGCGTCTGCTACTTTGGAGTCCACGTGGCCTACTACTCAGTATCGGCCACATAGTGTGATTTGATTAGGTCGATTGAGTCGAATCTTTTCTCCTTTTTTCCGGCAAGAGGCGGTAGAAGTACAGTTCTTGTTCCTTCAATTGCTAGGACCGGTACAGGCTTTCTGTATGATGGCCCAAATTCTTTCTTGTCCGCTATTTTCTCTCTGACCAGATCCCCGACTTTTGGGATCCAGACAGGTCTTGCCGGGACTGATTTGACTTCCCCAGTGGTGGTCTGCTTCAGGTGGACATTGCTTTGTTGTGTCCTGGATTTATTTAGATCCTGTAAAACATCCAAACGATCATGGATGTCAAAAGGCTTTTCATCCGCCACTGCGCCTTCACAATCAAGATCAGGTACGCACATTCTTGGCCCAAATAGGACCTCATATGGAGTGACCTCCCCTAGAGAACTTCTTGGCATGTTGTTCAAAGCTCGCTGCACTCCATACAGATGTTTTACCCAACTCTCACCCGTGCCTAATACTCTAGCTGTTAAAGACTCCTTTAAGTCTCGATTTTTCCTCTCCACGACCGAATTTCCCTCGGGATGGTATGGAGAGGAGTACCACAAGGCTACACCCAATCCTCACATGGCCTCCTTGTAAGCCCGAGAGCTAAACGCAGGGCCCTGGTCAGAATGTAATGTGCCAATTGCGTATGTCCCTATAAAGACTCGCAAATCTTTGATAACAGTTTGAGGGTCAGCCAAGCGCTGGGGCCACACCCATAGGAATCTTGAGCAGGAATCCACTGCAACCATGATATACCTGTAAGTCCCATCTCTTTGTAAGGGGCCGCAGTGGTCCAAGTAAACACACGCTAGTGGTTTGTCAGATATTAACAATGGTGTCTGCACTGGTCTTGTTACGGTGGAACCCTTCAGCTGCTGGCAGATGTCGCATTTCAAGACATAGTCTTTAGTCTGCTTTGTTAAACCAGGCCACCAATAGCGTTGTTTCAACAAGGAAACAGTCGCCGTAACTCCTGCATGTGCAGAACCTATGCCTACCTGTGCCGCTAGGATTAAACCTAACCTACGATCCATGTTTGGAATTACTCTATCCCCCACTCCAGGAATCTGAGCAAATGGAATGTTATTGGCATCTAACTTGTAGGAGTACTTGAGTGGAAACTTTTTTGGTAATGCTTTGCTGTTTTTGCGTGAAGCAATGACAGCCACCATAATCTCACCATCTATTCTCATTTTAGAACAAGTGACTGCAGCTACGGAAGCCCTGCGTACAGCCCCCTTTGCGGCTTCATCAGCCAATGAATTCCCTTCAATGTGAACACCATCACGCTGATGACTCAGTGTGTGTGTATCAAGTGAGCTCTCGGTAGTTCAGTTTTCAGCTCCACTACCTGTTCCCATAGCATTTTATGCTTAATTGTGCCACCTTTTGCGTCTTTGAACCCGTTTTGAACCCAGTGCTGCAAATATTCATTGTATGACTGCACACAGTAAAATGAATCGCACACAATTAGTGTGGGGAATTCTCGATCCGTATTTACCAGGGCCAGTATCAAGGCTTTTAATTCTGCCAGCTGTGCCCTGCAGTCTCCTGGAGACTGTGTTTTTGTGCAACTGGGGTGGAACTTTCCATCCCGCATGCAACCTTTAACGATTGCGCATGCCGCGCTATGTTGTTGCTTACTTGCTATGGCCGGTTGAGCAGATCCGTCAGTGTAAATTATATATTCATACTGATCTAGAGGCATTATTTCGTTTAGTAGAGGATATTCTTGTTCGTATTGCAGAAATGCTTGTGTCTTTAGATTTGGGTCGTACCTGTATTCTACATCTGTTGCAGTGAGAGAATTAGCCCATTGTATCCATCTCGGATGTAAGGCTTTAGCGTTAGGAACGCTAGCTTTTGTCGCAGCCTCTAAGGCTGGAACTGGAGTCACTACTATTATTCGTTTCCCCTGAGCCAGTGCTCTTTCTCTCACTATAGCAGTCTGTACTGCTGTTAGAATCTTTTCTGTAGATGCGAAACGCATCTCAGCATTTGTGTACAAATGTGATTTGTATGCAATTGGTACTGTTTCACCTTCATTATATGTTAGATAGGTGTACCCAGATTGACCCGCAACTATGCGGATCACCAGGTTGCGTACGTTTACGCGTGTCTGTAAGTGTTTGGAAGCTATCATATCAGCTTGTAGGGACCGAAGGATATCTGTGTGTTCTTGTGCCCATTGTCGTACTGAAAAATCAGGTTTTATTAAATCGTAGAAAGGTTTTACTCTTTCTGCATAATCTAAAATGTATGTTCTACCAAAATTTAGGAATCCCAGTATTGATTGCAAGTTTTTTAATGATTTAGGAAGTTGGAGCAGCGCGCATTTCTCTACAAAATTGGCTGCCAGGCTTTTTCCTTCACTTGAAAGCTCATATCCTAAATACAGGACACTGAAGTGGGCAATTTTTGATTTTTTAAAGTTGAATTTGTAGCCCTCAGATGCAAATCCCAAGATTATGGTATTCACTCTGTTCAAGTGTTCCTCCAGGTCATCGTCCGTTAGATAAATATCATCCACATAGGACAATGCCTCTTCATCCAAATTTGGAAGTAACTCAGTTACTCTGGCCGAAAACAACCCCAGGCTGTTCTTATACCCCTGGGGGAGTCGACAAAATTGCCGCTGGGTCCCTAGCGCTGAGAAGGCTGTTAGATACCTGCTTTCAGGCGCTATATTTTGGCAGAAAAATCCATTTGAGATATCAAGTGTTGTTTTATATTTTTTCCGCACAATGTTATTCATTAATGCGGCACTGTGTGCATTTTGAACTGCAAACGTCTTTGTGCAGCTGTTTAAATGTCTGTAATCTAAAACTAGACGATATGAATTGTCAGGTTTCATGACAGGAAACAAAGGATTATTCATTGATGAGGTGCAAGTTTCAATCACCCTCTGATATTCAAGTTGATCTAAGATCTCCCTGACCTGTTTTTTATCTTCTTGCTTTATTGGATACTTCCTTTGTGCAGTTGGAGTAGTTTTTAAAGGAATTATGTGATGGGTTGAATCCTCATCCCATCCAACATGGTTCTTGTATAATGCTGGAGGCTGGGCTACCGCCCACTCCAACGCATATGTGTGTTTTAGATGTGTGGGAATATGATCTGAGAATGCTGGAAAAATTACAGTCTCTCCTTTAGGGCAATCCATGACGAATGCTGGCGGCCAATCTCGTTCAGCTAACAAAATGTCACAGCCAAACGTTAGGTTCTCCCATAAGAGACCTCTCACTGTCCTACATTTGTCCCCCTCCATCTGGAGCGTTATTTCAAATACTTTATGTGGGACACTTACCCTAGTATCGGGTGTTTCTACCGTGATATAATCATTCAAGTCCGCTGTCACCAGAAATTCCATCAGGTTCCGGCGAGCTATTGTTATTTCTGCCGCACTGTCTACATCGTCAGAGCCCATTCCCCGTTCAGTAGTCGAGTCCTCAGAATTCTGGGCATGTCTGATCTTTAGACCTGCAACCTTCTTCTTTTTGAATTGTGGCTTTTGCTTTGGCTTTTCTTCTTTTTTAGAAGTGTAATCCTGAGTGTGCTGCTTTTCTCTGGACTTTGTACGCTCTTCTTGTCTGTCTGACCGTCCTTCCATCTCTGAGTTTTTCGATGAACCCTGAAAGGAACGAGAGGAACGTGTATCAGTATCCTGATACCTGTCTGGTTTCCTAATGTTATCCATATTCCTTAGGTTATACCTCTTTTCGGAGGGCACCTGTGGAGGAGATCTACCTCGAGATTGAGATCTGTTTCCTTTAAAGTTTTGTTGTTTTTTATTGTCCCACTTCTTCTTTGTAGAAGTAGGCATCTGCTTGGAAGTGTCCTTTTCAGGACTGCCCATCAGTTGTGGTTTTAAAGCTTTCCCACCCAAACTGTCTCTGCCTAATTCTGCATATGCGTAACAGAAACAGCGGTTCCAGCGGAAAGTTAGGCTAATCTATAATAATAATCAAATGCACAATCGCAATCACAAAAACGGGTTAAGATGATGTCAGAAAGAAAGAGGGCCTTGCAGACTTTATGTTCACATTAATTCTTTTTATCAGATTTGTAAAATTCAAATTGATATATACACAGACCAAGAAAAGACAATAGTGCTTTTGTGTCCCCAAGTGAAATGGAACCATAAAACAAACAGTGAAAAACATGTAATGTGTACAGCTTGGTTTCCACAACTTTTTAAAAAAGGCGACCAAAGATTAACTTAGTAATGATTCCAGCTTCTGTGTACAATAGTCAGAGCTGTTAAACTGGTTCGCTTTCAAATACAGTCGACGGCGTTTCGACCCTTTTACAGTGCAGGGTCTCTTCAGGACCAAGGGATATGGGGACAATCTAATGATCAGAAAAAGAAAAGAAGGCATACGCTTAGAATGCTATATATCAGCTAGGATCCTTAAAAAGGAAGGACTTAGATGGAATAATGAGTACCTGATGGCGATTGTTCAGCCTCGTGAGACAGTGAAATAAGTGAGACACCGGTAAAGTGAGAGAGGAAAAGGGAATACTCACACGGGGACGCGGTCGGGTGCTGCACATGTGAGAATACAAAAGTGGTATTGATCAGTAAGCTGAAGATTGACGTTTGAGGTATTAATGAACTGTGGGTTATCGAGAAACTGGTTGTCTTACCCCGTATGAGAGACAAACTGGTGGGCTGACAAACTGTCTTAATCATAGGTTGCTCAATCGTGGTAGATGGCAGAAGTACATGACCCCCTGTAATAGTGAGCATGGTGTGTATGAGTATTGAGCAATACATCTTTGAATAATTGACCACAACAATGTTAAACAGGTGCAAGCACGCTTACCACTTAGTGTAGTAGTGATGGAGCAGATTCTTCAGACTTTAATTGAACCGGCCGCGGGACCAATCGTGCCACGGGAATAGTATTACTCTGTGGGTAATGCCAATAGGTTAGTGACAGCCCAACTCCCATCCAGCATTCTAAACGAGGGTCTCAGGGGCGGCGTGTTAGTGATGGTAGCACTGAGGTCTCTCCGCGCTGTGGTTGATTGAGGTAGAGAAGGGCAGGGAATTAACTAACTTTTTCACCCGTAGCCCCGTGACAAATGTAACAACCTTGATGACAGATGCCACTCGTCTCTAATGTGATCTTAATGTGTATTGTACTGCGCGTGTGGACTGCAGGGCGCTGTAACCTATTAATGTTTGCACCAAACGTGGGTGCCGTCTTACGTCTCCACTGTCGCATTAATATGCTAATCCAAGGGCGCACTGTTCGCTCAGCCCGCCACATGCGTAAGGCGCTTAATCTATGCAGTAAGACGGCTAAATGCTAATAATGCGTGACGGCAACGGTGAGCTTTAAACAATAGTGTTGGCACAAGGCCGCCACTAGTCTCTAATGTTGCATTGCTGTACTAAATATAAGGCGTGCTCTTGGCGGGGCCTGCCATGCGTGCAAGGCATCTGAATGCTGTTAATATTTTACAATGCGCGTGCTAAAGTACCAGGCGCTTTAACTAACAGTAGCACAGGTTATAGCTAGGAAATCAATATAAAAGAATGGCGAAAGAGGTGTGCCGCCACCCATCTCTAATAGGCACTAATATATTAAAAACAGGGCGTGCTGTAGGCTGGGGACGCCATGTGAACAGGAGCGCTCACTCTGTGAAATGAATCTGTCAATTCGAACTGATCCGGTCGGCTGCCTGGTTACAATGACACCCAGCCGGCAGAGCGTGTATGCTTAAATACATGCAGTGGCAGACATCAGTACTGATCGCCATTTGCTGATGTGATCTGTATTTCTGCAATCTCAGTTTGCACAGAAGAAAGACCGGTGTCTCAGAGGGGAGGAAGAAAGATACAAGCAGTGGCAGACATCAGTACTGATCGCCATTTGCTGATGTGATCTGTGTTTCTGCAATCTCACTTTGCACAGAAGAAAGACCGGTGTCTCAGAGGGGAGGAAGAAAAATACAAGAATAATGTAATGTGTGGAAACGCTATGGAGAGGTCTAATTTACATATATTAGTATCCTAAACACATATGGATATATTATACACATTTTAAATATTGCAGGAAAAAGAATATATTATTCCAATTGTATGGAAAAACACACTGCTCAGAGCCTGATTTTGGGACTTAAACAACTGGCATTTATCCTATGTGCTAACATTGTAGAATAACTGCAAAGTGAAACAGCATTTCATGAACATTACACAGTAATACATTTAGATAGCGACAGGGGTGCACTGGAATCTGTCTTATATAGTGTGTCCATTTTTTTCTTTTCTAGCAAAACTTAATCTATAGGAAAGCACTTATCTCCTATACATTACAATGGACGCAATTAAGAGAAAAAGAACAGTTTATCATGCCAGTATTTACAAGAATATTTACACAGTCTAGAATGGTGAGGGTTCAAATTGTAGGGGGGGGCTGAGGTGACAGGATGCCCTCTTGCACCTGGTGCTACTTTCCATGGATTATGCTGGGAACAATGTACTATGTTGCCTCTGTGCCGGGTTGCTAGAGAGTCATAGTTTACATCAACCCAATGTAGTTATAAATCCCCGCCATTCTTCGGCGGAATTCAATTCATGAGTTATGGAGTCAGTCCTTTCTATCCAAACGTTGGAGAATTTGCGTCATGTCCCCACCTCTTGCAGGGATGTTGGCTTTCTCAATGACTTGCCATTTAATCTCATCAGGTGTGTGATTGGCCTCAGAGAAGTGTGATACCAGTGCTGCATTTAGGACTGAACAACGTATTCCCGTGGCACGATTGGTCCCGCGGCCGGTTCAATTAAATTGAAGAATCTGCTCCATCACTACTACACTAAGTGGTAAGCGTGCTTGCACCTGTTTAACATTGTTGTGGTCAATTATTCAAAGATGTATTGCTCAATACTCAGTACACACCAGTTGCTCGTACTGGATGTACAAGGGGTCATGTACTTCTGCCATCTACCACGATTGAGCAATCTATGATTAAGACCGTTTGTCAGCCCACCAGTTCGTCTCTCATACGGGGGTAAGACAACCAGTTTCTCGATAACCCACAGTTCATTAATACCTCAAACGTCAATCTTCAGCTTACTGATCAATACCACTTTTGTATTCTCACATGTGCAGCACCCGACCGGGTCCCCGTGTGAGTATTCTCTTTTCCTCTCTCACTTTACCGGTGTCTCACTTATTTCACTGTCTCACGAGGCTGAACAATCGCCATGTACCATTATTCCATCTAAGTCCTTCCTTTTTAAGGATCCTAGCTGACAATGTAGCATTCTAATCGTATGCCTTCTTTTCTTTTTCTGATCATTAGATTGTCCCCATATCCCTTGGTCCTGAAGAGACCCTGCACTGTAAAAGGGTCGAAACGCCGTCGACTGTATTTGAAAGCGAACCAGTTTAACAGCTCTGACTATTATACACAGAAGCTGGAATCATTACTAAGTTAATCTTTGGTCGCCTTTTTAAAAAAATTGTGGAAACCAAGCTGTACACATTACATGTTTTTTCACTGTTTGTTTTATGGTTCCATTTCACTTGGGGACACAAAAGCACTATTGTCTTTTCTTGGTCTGTGTATATATCAATTTGAATTTTACAAATCTGATAAAAAGAATTAATGTGAACATAAAGTCTGCAAGGGCCTCTTTCTTTCTGACATCATCTTAACCCGTTTTTGTGATTGCGATTGTGCATTTGATTATTGTTATAGATTAGCCTAACTTTCCACTGGAACCGCTGTTTCTGTTACACATGACATACCCTGGTTCCTAGTGAGTAGGGTGCCCCTTGTTCTTGTTTTCGTCTTTTGGAGCGGTGGCTGCACCGCAAGGGAGATATCTTGTAAAAGGATTTCCCCATACCCTATGAGCTCATAGGGTTTATTGTTCCCAGGGGTTAAGATGTCAGAAAGAGAGACTCCCTTGTACACAGACGAGTATATTGCCAAAATTATTAGTGGACCGTCACTTTTTTCAAATCAACCAACCACAAACACAAGTCCGAGGCAACAGTTACTTGAGAAATTAGAAAAAGCTAAAAAGAAGCACGTGAGGACTGAGCTACATGCTCGTATGCTTACAGTGTACCTGAAGGCCGGGATAATTCCCCAAGGTCTCCAGGTCAGGAACGTTCCTGGTATTTTCCGTGAGGACCCCAAATTTAAGGGTAGCTTCAGCAATATTTCAACCACCTGTTCACGCCATTGGATGGTGTTAGGGGTGGAAACGGCCTTAGAACACGCAAAAGCAGAACTACAGGAAATTGCAGATCTAGAAAAGAGTTACTAGGTGGGGATGGTGTAGTAGAAGCTAAGACACTACTAGATAAACTGAATAAAACAATAGAGGACTTCAATATGTTTGAACTGAAAAAGAAAGCAGACAAGGTGACAAAGGATATCAAGAACTTTAGTAAGGAGAGAGCATACCCCTACCTGAGGGAAGACTACTGCATAACAGCAGGACCCCAGAATAGACAGAACACCTGGGGCAGATTCAGGCGAAACCAGCCTATCACCTTTTCTGAGTCTTCCGGCGGCTCTGACGACTCAGACGCCCAACCAGGCTCCAGCCGCCCAGAAGGTCATTCTGGACTGCCTTTTTTAGACCGCGGTGGGAAAACCATAAGGAAAGTATGGTACCAATATGCGGGAGAGCGCCAAACTAGGCGGAAACATTATCAGTGGGGCCCCCAACCATACTAAATCAGGACACAGAGACACCCATGGCCATTCCTATCTTCAACCTATCACAACATGTATTGTCCTCAGATGAAATATCATTACTAAGTAAGGGACTATCCTTTGTCATAACAGAGCGCACCAACTTCTTTGATCTAAAAACTGAACTCTTTCAGTTTTTCCGTAAAATACGTCTTACATTATTTTTTATGAACAAGGAACCAATGACACACGACTCTGTGACCGGCCTTAGACCGCCATCCACCTTCTACCCCACCAACAATATGATGCCACATGAACTGTTGACATTTGAGAAAATCATTCTGGGAGGACTAGACAGTCTTAAGACTAACCACTCCTTTGTACCATATAATATAACCATGCAAGAGAGACATGCGTTACAGTCCTTAAAAAATGACAATTCGATAATTTAAAACCAGCCGATAAAGGGGGTGGAATAGTGGTTCAAGATAGGAAAGATTACAACACCGAGATCAATAAACAAATTGGTGAGGAAAAACATTATAGAAAATGAGTACAAACCCATTACCTGACATTAAAACACAAATCTTGAAAATTACCACCGAAGGCAAAGAGGAGGGTTATATCAGTCAGAAAGAATTTGAATTTCTAAATGCAGAAAACCCCAGAACACCAGTACTGTATACATTACCAAAATCCATAAAAGCACCACCAATCCGCCAGTGCGACCAATACTATCAGGATGTGGGTCCATCCTGGAACCCATTGGCAAGTACATAGATTTTTTCATAAAAGACTTTGTGCCCATACAAGATACATATGTGAGAGACACTATGTTTATGATCAACCTAGTAGATGGCTTACCTTATAACATAGATACAGACTGGCTGGCCACATTAGATATCTCCTCACTATATACCAATATCCCTCAAAACGGAAGCATCAAGGTTATAGAGGATTTATTAGAAACAAGACCAAGGCCACTGCAGGTACCCACCTCATTTATCATTTCACTACTACGCATTGCTCTGCAATCCAACTATTTTGTTTCTAACGGTGTCTACTACCAGCAATGCTCTGGTACCAGTATGGGGGCCATTTTTGCGTCGAACCTGGCGAATATCTATATGAACGATGTGGAAAACAAATTTGTTCTGACCGCCAACAACATCTATCATCCCAACATTAGATGTTGGAAAAGATATATTGACGATATTTTCTTAATTTGGTCTGGGACCCCCGAAGACTTTGAGGAATTTGTGAAATATCTGAACACCATACAGACACATTTAACTTTTACTTCCACCATTGACAAATTATGTATTCCCTTCTTAGACCTTAAGATACAACATGAGAACGGCTCTCTATTCACGTCCTTGCATAGAAAACCCACAGAGCGAAACACCCTCCTATCGTATAAAAGCCAACATCCAAGGGCACTGCGAGACGGTTTACTGTTTGGTCAATTTTTGCGTCTACGCAGAAACTGCACATATAAAAAAGATTACATGGCAGAGGCAGAAATACTCAAATCCAAATTGGTGGCAAGAGGATATCCTAATAAGATAGTGCGACGATCATTAAAAAGGGCGTGGTTCTGCCCCAGAGAAGAATTACTAAAGACAAAAGAAAAAAGTCTAAGGACAAACTTATATGTGTGACAACCTTTGGAGTGCACTCCAATAAGGTCCGCAGCTTAATCATGAAAAACTGGCACATAATAAAAAGTATTGACTCTTCTATTGAAGCGCCACTCTTTGCGTACAAAAGAGGTAAAAATGTGAAAGACCATCTTATCCACTCTTCTACTGAAAAGATGACACAGCAACCAAATACGTTGCAATCAGCGTGGAATTTACCAGAAATAAAGGGCCACTTTCGCTGTGGTAACTGTGTTGCATGCCCCTTGACATCCAATACGAACATCTTTGAACACAATAATGTAAAACATACCCTCAAATCGTTTTCCAACTGTAACACAAGAAATGTGGTCTACTGTATATGGTGCCCGTGCGGCCTGCCATATATAGGGCAGACGCAGCAGCCTATCAAAGCACGTATCGGACAACACAGAAGCCGGATACGTTGTTCAGTCCTAAATGCACCACTGGTATCACACTTCTCTGAGGCCAATCACACACCTGATGAGATTAAATGGCAAGTCATTGAGAAAGCCAACATCCCTGCAAGAGGTGGGGACATGACGCAAATTCTCCAACGTTTGGAATGCCGTTGGATAGAAAGGACTGACTCCATAACTCATGGATTGAATTCCGCCGAAGAATGGTGGGTATTTATAACTACATTGGGTTGATGTAAACTATGACTCTCTAGCAACCCGGCACAGAGGCAACATAGTACATTGTTCCCAGCATAATCCATGGAAAGTAGCACCAGGTGCAAGAGGGCGTCCTGTCACCTCAGGCCCCCCTACAATGTGAACCCTCACCATTCTAGACTGTGTAAATATTCTTGTAAATACTGGCATGATAAACTGTTCTTTTTCTCTTAATTGCGTCCATTGTAATGTATAGGAGATAAGTGCTTTCCTATAGATTAAGTTTTGCTAGAAAAGAAAAAAATGGACACACTATATAAGACAGATTCCAGTGCACCCCTGTCGCTATCTAAATGTATTACTGTGTAATGTTCATGAAATGTTGTTTCACTTTGCAGTTATTCTACAATGTTAGCACATAAGATAAATGCCAGTTGTTTAAGTCCCAAAATCAGGCTCTGAGTAGTGTGATTTTCCATACAATTGGAATAATATATTCTTTTTCCCTGCAATATCTAAAATGTGTATAATATATCCATATGTGTTTAGGATACTAATATATGTAAATTAGGCCTCTCCATAGCGTTTCCACACATTACATTATTCTTGTATTTTTCTTTCTCCCCTCTGAGACACCGGTCTTTCTTCTGTGCAAACTGAGATTGCAGAAACACAGATCACATCAGCAAATGGCGATCAGTACTGATGTCTGCCACTGCATGTACCTTTCTTCCTCCCCTCTGAGACACCGGTCTTTCTTCTGTGGAAACTGAGATTGCAGAAATAAAGATCACACCAGCAAATGGCGAACAGTACTGATGTCTGCCACTGCATGTATTTAAGCACACACGCTCTACCGGCTGGTTGTCATTGTAACCAGGCAGACGACCGGATCAGTTCGAATTGACAGATTCATTTCACAGGTGAGCGCCCTGTTCACATGGCGTCCCCAGCCTACAGCACGCCCTGTTTTTAATATATTAGTGCCTATTAGAGATGGGTGGCGGCACACCTCTTTCGCCATTCTTTTATATTGATTTCCTAGCTATAACCTGTGCTACTGTTAGTTAAAGCGCCCGGTACTTTAGCACGCGCATTGTAAAATATTAACAGCATTCAGATGCCTTGCACGCATGGCAGGCCCCGCCAAGAGCACACCTTATATTTAGTACAGCAATGCAACATTAGAGACTAGTGGCGGCCTTGTGCCAACACTATTGTTTAAAGCTCACCGTTGCCGTCACGCATTATTAGCATTTAGCCGTCTTATTGCATAGATTAAGCGCCTTACGCATGTGGCGGGCCGAGCGAACAGTGCGCCCTTGGATTAGCATATTAATGCGACAGTGGAGACGGAAGACGGCACCCACGTTTGGTGCAAACCTTAATGGGTTACAGCGCCCTGCAGTCCGCACGCGCAGTACAATACACATTAAGATCACATTAGAGACGAGTGGCATCTGTCATCAAGGTTGTTACATTTGTCACGGGGCTACGGGTGAAAAAGTTAGTTAATTACCTGCCCTTCTCTACCTCAATCAACCACAGCACGGAGAGACCTCAGTGCTACCATCACTAACACGCCGCCCCTGAGACCCTCGTTTAGAATGCTGGATGGGAGTTGGGCTGTCACTAACCTATTGGCATTACCCCACAGAGTAATACTATTCCCGTGGCATGATTGGTCCCGCGGCCGGTTCAATTAAATTGAAGAATCTGCTCCATCACTACTACACTAAGTGGTAAGCGTGCTTGCACCTGTTTAACATTGTTGTGGTCAATGATTTAAAGATGTATTGCTCAATACTCATACACACCATGCTCACTATTTCAGGGGGTCATGTACTTCTGCCATCTACCACGATTGAGCAACCTATGATTAAGACCGTTTGTCAGCCCACCAGTTCGCCTCTCATACGGGGGCAAGACAACCAGTTTCTCGATAACCCACAGTTTATTAATACCTCAAACGTCAATCTTCAGCTTACTGATCAATACCACTTTTGTATTCTCACATGTGCAGCACCCGACCGGGTCCCCGTGTGAGTATTCCCTTTTCCTCTCTCACTTTACCGGTGTCTCACTTATTTCACTGTCTCACGAGGCTGAACAATCGCCATCAGGTACTCATTATTCCATCTAAGTCCTTCCTTTTTAAGGATCCTAGCTGACATATAGCATTCTAAGGGTATGCCTTCTTTTCTTTTTCTGATCATTAGATTGTCCCCATATCCCTTGGTCATGAAGAGACCCTGCACTGTAAAAGGGTCGAAACGCCGTCGACTGTATTTGAAAGCGAACCAGTTTAACAGCTCTGACTATTGTACACAGAAGCTGGAATCATTACTAAGTTAATCTTTGGTCGCCTTTTTAAAAAAATTGTGGAAACCAAGCTGTACACATTACATGTTTTTCACTGTTTGTTTTATGGTTCCATTTCACTTGGGGACACAAAAGCACTATTGTTTTTTCTTGGTCTGTGTATATATCAATTTGAATTTTACAAATCTGATAAAAAGAATTAATGTGAACATAAAGTCTGCAAGGCCCTCTTTCTTTCTGACATCATCTTAACCCGTTTTTGTGATTGCGATTGTGCATTTGATTATTATTATAGATTAGCCTAACTTTCCGCTGGAACCGCTGTTTCTGTTACACATGACATACCCTGGTTCCTAGTGAGTAGGGTGCCCTTGTTCTTGTTTTTGTCTTTTGGAGCGGTGGCTGCACCGCAAGGGAGATATCTTGTAAAAAGGATTTCCCCCGTACCCTATGAGCTCATAGGGTTTACTGTTCCCAGGGGTTAAGATGTCAGAAAGAGAGTCTCCCTTGTACACAGACAAGTATATTGCCAAAATTATTAGTGGACCGTCACTTTTCTCAAATCAACCAACCATAAACACAAGTCCGAGGCAACAGTTACTTGAGAAATTAGAAAAAGCTAAAAAGAAGCACATGAGGACTGAGCTACATGCTCGTATGCTTACAGAGTACCTGAAGACCGGGATAATTCCCCAAGGTCTCCAGGTCAGGAACGTTCCTGGTATTTTCCGTGAGGACCCCAAATTTAAGGGTAGCTCCAGCAATATTTCAACCACCTGTTCACGCCATTGGATGGTGTTAGGGATGGAAACGGCCTTAGAACACGCAAAAGCAGAACTACAGGAAATTGCAGATCTAGAAAAAGAGTTACTAGGTGGGGATGGTGTAGTAGAAGCTAAGACAGTACTAGATAAACTGAATAAAACAATAGAGGACTTCAATACGTTTGAACTGAAAAAGAAAGCAGACAAGGTGACAAAGGATATCAAGACCTTTAGTAAAGAGAGAGCATACCCCTACCTGAGGGAAGACTACTACATAACAGCAGGACCCCAGAATAGACAGAACACCTGGGGCAGATTCAGGCGAAACCAGCCTATCACCTTTTCTGAGTCTTCCGGCGACTCTGACGACTCAGACGCCCAACCAGGCCCCAGCCGCCCAGCAGGTCATTCTGGACTGCCTTTTTTAGACCGCGGTGGGAAAACCAAACGGAAAGTATGGTACTAATTTGCGGGAGAGCGCCAAACCAGGCGGAAACATTATCAGTGGGGCCCCCAACCATACTAAATCAGGACACAGAGACACCCATGGCCATTCCTATCTTCAACCTATCACAACATGTATTGTCCTCAGATGAAATATCATTACTAAGTAAGGGACTATCCTTTGTCATAACAGAGCGCACCAACTTCTTTGATCTAAAAACTGAACTCTTTCAGTTTTTCCGTAAAATACATCTTAAACTATTTTTTATGAACAAGGAACCAATGACACACGACTCTGTGACCGGCCTTAGACCGCCATCCACCTTCTACCCCACCAACAATATGATGCCACATGAACTGTTGACATTTGAGAAAATCATTCTGGGAGGACTAGACAGTCTTAAGACTAACCACTCCTTTGTACCATATAATATAACCATGCAAGAGAGACATGCGTTACAGTCCTTAAAAAATGACAATTCGATAATTCTAAAACCAGCCGATAAAGGGGGTGGAATAGTGGTTCAAGATAGGAAAGATTACGACACCGAGATCAATAAACAAATTGGTGAGGAAAAACATTATAGAAAAATGAGTACAAACCCAGTTCCTGACATTAAAACACAAATCTTGAAAATTACCACCGAAGGCAAAGAGGAGCGTTATATCAGTCAGAAAGAATTTGAATTTCTAAATGCAGAAAACCCCAGAACACCAGTACTGTATACATTACCAAAAATCCATAAAAGCACCACCAATCCGCCAGGGCGACCAATACTATCAGGATGTGGGTCCATCCTGGAACCCATTGGCAAGTACATAGATTTTTTCATAAAAGATTTTGTGCCCATACAAGATACAAATGTGAGCGACACTATGTTTATGATCAACCTAGTAGATGGCTTACCTTATAACATAGATACAGACTGGCTGGCCACATTAGATATCTCCTCACTATATACCAATATCCCTCAAAACGGAAGCATCAAGGTTATAGAGGATTTATTAGAAACAAGACCAAGGCCACTGCAGGCACCCACCTCATTTATCATTTCACTACTACGCATTGCTCTGCAATCCAACTATTTTGTTTCTAACGGTGTCTACTACCAGCAATGCTCTGGTACCAGTATGGGGGCCATTTTTTCGCAGAACCTGGCGAATATCTATAAGAACGATGTGGAAAACAAATTTGTTCTGACCGCCAACAACATCTATCATCCCAACATTAGATGTTGGAAAAGATATATTGACGACATTTTCTTAATTTGGTCTGGGACCCCCGAAGACTTTGAGGAATTTGTGAAATATCTGAACACCATACAGACACATTTAACTTTTACTTCCACTATTGACAAAACATGTAATCCCTTCTTAGACCTTAAGATACAACATGAATGGCTCTCTATTCACGTCCTTGCATAGAAAACCCACAGAGCGAAACACCCTCCTATCGTATAAAAGCCAACATCCAAGGGCACTGCGAGACGGTTTACCGTTTGGTCAATTTTTGCGTCTACGCAGAAACTGCCCATATAAAAAAAATTACATGGCAGAGGCAGAAATACTCAAATCCAAATTGGTGGCAAGAGGATATCCTAATAAGATAGTGCGATGATCATTAAAAAGGGCGTGGTTCTGCCCCAGAGAAGAATTATTAAAGACAAAAGAAAAAAAGTCTATGGACAAACTTATATGTGTGACAACCTTTGGAGTGCACTCCAATAAGGTCCGCAGCTTAATCATGAAAAACTGGCACATAATAAAAAGTATTGACTCTTCTATTGAAGCGCCTCTCTTTGCGTACAAAAGAGGTAAAAATGCGAAAGACCATCTTATCCACTCTTCTACTGAAAAGATGACACAGCAACCAAATACGTTGTAATCAGCGTGGAATTTACCAGAAATAAAGGGCCACTTTCGCTGTGGTAACTGTGTTGCATGCCCCTTGACATCCAATACGAACATCTTTGAACACAATAATGTAAAACATACCCTCAAATCGTTTTCCAACTGTAACACAAGAAATGTGGTCTACTGTATATGGTGCCCGTGCGGCCTGCCATATATAGGGCAGACACAACAGCCTATCAAAGCACGTATCGGAGAACACATAAGCCGGATACGTTGTTCAGTCCTAAATGCACCACTGCTATCACACTTCTCTGAGGCCAATCACACACCTGATGAGATTAAATGGCAAGTCATTGAGAAAGCCAACATCCCTGCAAGAGGTGGGGACATAACGCAAATTCTCCAACGTTTGGAATGCCGTTGGATAGAAAGGACTGACTCCATAACTCATGGATTGAATTCCGCCGAAGAATGGCGGGGATTTATAACTACATTGGGTTGATGTAAACTATGACTCTCTAGCAACCCGGCACAGAGGCAACATAGTACATTGTTCCCAGCATAATCCATGGAAAGTAGCACCAGGTGCAAGAGGGCGTCCTGTCACCTCAGCCCCCCCTACAATTTGAACCCTCACCATTCTAGACTGTGTAAATATTCTTGTAAATACTGGCATGATAAACTGTTCTTTTTCTCTTAATTGCGTCCATTGTAATGTATAGGAGATAAGTGCTTTCCTATAGATTAAGTTTTGCTAGAAAAGAAAAAAATGGACACACTATATAAGACAGATTCCAGTGCACCCCTGTCGCTATCTAAATGTATTACTGTGTAATGTTCATGAAATGCTGTTTCACTTTGCAGTTATTCTACAATGTTAGCACATAGGATAAATGCCAGTTGTTTAAGTCCCAAAATCAGGCTCTGAGTAGTGTGATTTTCCATACAATTGGAATAATATATTCTTTTTCCCTGCAATATTTAAAATGTGTATAATATATCCATATGTGTTTAGGATACTAATATATGTAAATTAGACCTCTCCATAGCGTTTCCACACATTACATTACTCTTGTATTTTTCTTCCTCCCCTCTGAGACACCGGTCTTTCTTCTGTGCAAACTGAGATTGCAGAAACACAGATCACATCAGCAAATGGCGATCAGTACTGATGTCTGCCACTGCTTGTATCTTTCTTCCTCCCCTCTGAGACACCGGTCTTTCTTCTGTGCAAACTGAGATTGCAGAAATACAGATCACATCAGCAAATGGCGATCAGTACTGATGTCTGCCACTGCATGTATTTAAGCACACACGCTCTGCCGGCTGGGTGTCATTGTAACCAGGCAGCCGACCGGATCAGTTCGAATTGACAGATTCATTTCACAGGTGAGCACCCTGTTCACATGGCGTCCCCAGCCTACAGCACGCCCTGTTTTTAATATATTAGTGCCTATTAGAGATGGGTGGCGGCACACCTCTTTCGCCATTCTTTTATATTGATTTCCTAGCTATAACCTGTGCTACTGTTAGATAAAGCGCCCGGTACTTTAGCACGCGCATTGTAAAATATTAACAGCATTCAGACGCCTTGCACGCATGGCAGGCTCCGCCAAGAGCACGCCTTATATTTAGTACAGCAATGCAACATTAGAGACTAGTGGCGGCCTTGTGCCAACACTATTGTTTAAAGCTCACCGTTGCCGTCACGCATTATTAGCATTTAGCCGTCTTATTGCATAGATTAAGCGCCTTACGCATGTGGCGGGCCGAGCGAACAGTGCGCCCTTGGATTAGCATATTAATGCGACAGTGGAGACGGAAGACGGCACCCACGTTTGGTGCAAACCTTAATAGGTTACAGCGCCCTGCAGTCCACACGCGCAGTACAATACACATTAAGATCACATTAGAGACGAGTGGCATCTGTCATCAAGGTTGTTACATTTGTCACGGGGCTACGGGTGAAAAAGTTAGTTAATTCCCTGCCCTTCTCTACCTCAATCAACCACAGCGCGGAGAGACCTCAGTGCTACCATCACTAACACGCCGCCCCTGAGACCCTCGTTTAGAATGCTGGATGGGAGTTGGGCTGTCACTAACCTATTGGCATTACCCCACAGAGTAATACTATTCCCGTGGCACGATTAGTCCCGCGGCCGGTTCAATTAAATTGAAGAATCTGCTCCATCACTACTACACTAAGTGGTAAGCGTGCTTGCACCTGTTTAACATTGTTGTGGTCAATTATTCAAAGATGTATTGCTCAATACTCATACACACCATGCTCACTATTACAGGGGGTCATGTACTTCTGCCATCTACCACGATTGAGCAACCTATGATTAAGACCGTTTGTCAGCCCACCAGTTCGTCTCTCATACGGGGGTAAGACAACCAGTTTCTCGATAACCCACAGTTCATTAATACCTCAAACGTCAATCTTCAGCTTACTGATCAATACCACTTTTGTATTCTCACATGTGCAGCACCCGACCGGGTCCCCGTGTGAGTGTTCCCTTTTCCTCTCTCACTTTACCGGTGTCTCACTTATTTCACTGTCTCACGAGGCTGAACAATCGCCATCAGGTACTCATTATTCCATCTAAGTCCTTCCTTTTTAAGGATCCTAGCTGACATATAGCATTCTAAGCGTATGCCTTCTTTTCTTTTTCCGATCATTAGATTGTCCCCATATCCCTTGGTCCTGAAGAGACCCTGCACTGTAAAAGGGTCGAAACACCGTCAACTGTATTTGAAAGCGAACCAGTTTAAGAGCTCTGACTATTGTACACAGAAGCTGGAATCATTACTAAGTTAATCTTTGGTCGCCTTTTTTGAAAAATTGTGGAATCCAAGCTGTACACATTACATGTTTTTCACTGTTTGTTTTATGGTTCCATTTCACTTGGGGACACAAAAGCACTATTGTTTTTTCTTGGTCTGTGTATATATCAATTTTAATTTTACAAATCTGATCAAAAGAATTAATGTGAACATAAAGTCTGCAAGGCCCTCTTTCTTTCTGACATCTTCTTAACCCGTTTTTGTGATTGCGATTGTGCATTTGATTATTATTATAGATTAGCCTAACTTTCTGCTGGAACCGCTGTTTCTGTTACACATGACATACCCTGGTTCCTAGTGAGTAGGGTGCCCCTTGTTCTTGTTTTCGTAATTCTGCATATGCAGTTTCAATTATTTGTGGTAGTTCGTGTTCCTGTTCTAAAGGACTGAACTCCCTTAGGCATTGGTGGATAGCCACTGCAGCTGCTTACCCTTTAATATTAGCTAATATTATGGCTGATACCTGAGCATAGTTACCTTTTGTTGCAACTATTGCTGGTTGGACTGTAAGTGTCCTCATGACGAATTGCGTCAAGTTTCTGTAGATTTTAATCAAATCTTTGTGTTGTGTGAGTAAGTCTCCTGGTGGCATTGTTTCAATGTCAGGATGTGGTGTGTAGGCCGCTAATAATGGCCATGTTGCCCCTTCTCTTCCGAGCGGGCCTAGTCTTACTCTTCTTCTTAGGTGGGGTAGGGCGCCTTTAAACCAGTATAAATGTTCCTGGTACGTGAGCGGAACCTCAATGTCCTCAAATGGACAATATTCCGCTGGTGCTTCTCCTTCTGTGTAGGAGTGAAATGTTTTTGTTCTTGCATTTGCTGCTGGGAATGTAACCCACAAATAAAATACCTCTGTTCTGTTTGATTCGTGCGCCTCTATCACGAACACTACTAAGCCACCCCTAGATGATAAACCATGCACGAGCAGTTTCAGGGTGATTGTATTTCTAAAATTCGGTGCAATTTGTATTGCATCTGCATCTTCCTCCTAGGAGATGGGGAGTGCTTGTTGCAGTGGGTCTAACTCTATGTCCGTATTAGTCATTGTGTTTGGAACACAAAATAACTTTTCAAGGAAACTAAGATAAGCTGTTTTGCACAATTTTAGGAACCAAATATCCTTCAAGCTTGATTAACCAACAGCCAATAAATAGGATTTCTCAGCCTACTCAGCTGTGGTGGACTTTGTGCCCACCCACTCCAGACGTCTCTGGTTTTTGTGAGTAGGGGTCTCTGAGAATAGCACGACTGAACTACTCAGATTCTACTGTTAAATAAGTACCCAACCAACGTTGGCGGCGCCATGTCGTGTAGTTCCTATATAACCCATACAGGATCTGCGCGTTTGGATAACATAAACTGTGGGATTGGTGGCAGACTGATTCTGTGCACCCCCACCGGATACGTGCCTGTCTGTATCAGCTAGCTCATAGTGCCACTAGAATCTCCTCTTATCAGGGAGAGAATAGTTCTTGGCAACCTCAGACCATGACAACCCTGATCCCCCAGGATCATGGAAACAGTATACTACTTTTTGCTCAGTCACTCATGCTTACTTAGTTTGTCTCAGAGAGATACACAGAATAAACAGTCTGGGCGTTTTCAATAAGAATTTATTGAACAGTTATTATTCTAGTGTAGAATAGATGAGCTGCAACAACCATTAGACAGTAGAAGAGATATATGATTAGAAGCACTAAGAAAGTAAATGGATGGTATAGCTCTACCATTTTGCAATAATCATGAATACATACAAGTATATAAAACACATGATAAAAAGTGCGTACTCCTACGATGTCTCCCTAACTAGATGTACCTAAATGTACCTAGTATCTATGTAGGTGTTATGCCAAGAATCCCTCTAGGATCTAGTCCACCCCATTACCTGAGAATGAGAGAATATGGGACCCCGTCCTGGTCTCGAGTTGGACACCCCGCGAGGGAAGTTAGACCACTGCTAGCTGGAGCGTCTGCATGCAGGAACCTCAGCGTCTCTGGTCAGTGTGTCAGCCAGGAAGTCTCGGTCTCCTCTGTCTTACTAAGCAAGATGTGATGTATATATAGGAAGAACAAAAAAGAGAGCAAGGACTGTTGCGTGGGACCGTCCCCGTCCCGAGGTAAATATATCACAATCAACTTAGACAGACGCAAGATAGATAGCTCTGTAATGCTTGTAGTGCCAGGCACCACTAGGGTTTGTTAGAAGAACCCTCACACACCAACCTAGTTGGTGTCAAGCTTCATCATCGGGTTCCCAGCTGAGTAGCCGAATGCTACCCAGCTGTGCTACGAAGCCTGGTTACAGCGGAGCGGGAATTTTTTGTGTGTGTGGTGAAGTAGTGTGAATTAAAAATACCTCTGGGGATTCGTACTGTTAAATTATTTATTCCCAGCGGCCCAGGGTATGTTAAAAGCAGAAATGCGGATAATGTATGAAGACTAGTGATTGGTCTTTATTATCCTACTGGTCAACATGTTTCAGCCTTGTATGGAAAAATTGTAAGGCTTTCTTCAGGACCACAATAAAGTGAAACGGTGATAGAGAGTGATAACAAAGTGAAAGTGGTAAAAATTATGCCACGTGTATTTTGTTTTTTCAGCACACACTCTAAGGTGTGCTGTGCATGCTGTGGACTGACCGTGCTTACGGATCCACTGCTAGAGAATACCTGTAGGGGAAAAATGACAGCGACAAACAACAGAAAAACACAATAGATGTATGTTCAGTTTTCTTAGGGAAGTTCATCACTTGTTAGTTTAATGTGGTGATTCAAGGCACTCAGTGTCACGCATTCATGTGACCACATCCATACATGTTCCATGCAAACAACTTAAATGAGCACTTTAACATGCATGTGTCATTCTCGTGTACATGCATGCTCCATTTTGTAAAAGCATAATAGTGGCCTTACTATAATGTGAGTTGCTGCGTGAGTCAGGTGGCGCAGCAACTCACGTGGACTATCAACTAAGTTCCGTGATAGTTGGTGCTCCAAAAAGATGGCAGCGAACTACTGCGTGCTGCCAGTGGCGCAGTGGGTCACTTGCACTATCAATATTTATCTGTGATAGTCTGTAAAATTATAACGATAAATGTCGTTAGCGCGACTAAGATACAAATAATCGTGTACATATAGGTCGCTATGGGGGTATATTTACATAAGCTGCGAGAATTGCGCAACTATTCTGGTCCCGGGAGGGGCGTGCCCCTATAGTCAAACACTGTAAAGAAAAAAGGGAGGGAGGCGAGAATTAGGTCCCCAGCGGTTAGCTGATAGTAATCAGCATGTTGTATAGGCAGAGGTGGAGGTCTCCGGGCAAGCACGTAGTGCCAACAGGCGGAGTAGCGGCCCCCTAGAAAAAAATGAAAGATCTTACTTCATCAAGGGAGAGCGCCCGCCAATACACCTACTCCGGTCTCCTCGGGAACAGGATGATACCCGTAGCGCAGACTGGAGTTGTTTTTTATAGGTGCTTCTCGCGGGAAACCCCGGGGCAGCCAAAGACGTGCACGTCACGACGTTGATGACGAATGCACGCTTGGCGGTATGAAGAACTAGACCGCATCTCAATATGCATAGCGTAGCGCCGCGATATGACGTAGCGCGATAGTCTGCACGTTTATGATGTTTGGCTGTTACTAGGTTACAGCACATTCCAAAGTATGCAGTGAAAGTAAAGGTTTATCATTGCACATAATACAGGTCCCTGTATTAAATGCGAGTTGCTTAATGTGATCAGTGATAAACTTTGCTATAGTGTTTCTGTAGGTTCAGGACAGAATGCAGAAGTCAGCGCGACCTGACAGGGTCACGTTGGTCACTATTTCCATATTAATGTGTGGCTGGTACTGCGGGGTGGTTTTGGAAAAAATGTAGTGGGTGTAAAGGTCATATGTGTCAGTTTTTACATAGTCACGTGAATTTTAGACTTTTAAGGTCATGATTTTCAACTGGTAAGTCACGTGACATGTGACATATAAGATGCTGGGACAATTCTGGGGGGATGTTCATTTATTCAGACTGTTCCAAGGAATGTTGTCATTTAATCCCTGTAGATGGGTGGACAGACGATATATCCAGCGCTGTTCCTTTTCCAGAAGGTGTTGGTGCACATTGGTGGAATTGTGCTCAAGTTGCTCGATTACCACCCATTCCATGTCGTTTGTAGTATGTCCCATTTCCAAAAAGTGATTCGTCATCCATGTCGTGTTGCGTTTGCAACGGACGTTGCTCCTGTCTTCGCAAATTCTCATCTTGATTTTGCGACTAGTCATGCCTATATACCTCAAACCACAGGTGCATGTGATGAGGTAGATGGCATTGATGGTATTGCAATTTGTGTGTTTTCGTATTTGCCATGTTTTACCAGGTTCTAAATTGAGGCTTTTGGTAGGTTTTGTTAGGTGCCAAACACTGCAGTCTCCGCAGGGGTAGTACCCTGTCACTTTTGGGAGACCCCATGCATTCAGTATGGTGTTGGTTTGTCTGATATGTTGTTGTGGTCTGGTAGACACTAGGCTGTCTTTTATGCTTCTTCCTTTTTTGTATGCAAACATGGGCTTCTCCCACTGCATTTTTCCAGTGTTCAATATTTTCCAGTGTTTGTGTATAATACGCGAGACTTGGTTTGACACTGGATTGTAGGTTGTAACACATGTAAGTGGGATTGTTGGTTCTGTCTGTGGTTTTTGTTCCAAAAGTCCGTCTCGGTTTTTTGTTGCGTGCCCTCTTTTTCGCCTTGTTGATGATCCTATCAGGATATCCTCTTTCCTTCAGTTTGGTGGTTAGTGTCTGTGCTTGATGTTTGAAGTCTTGTAGGTTGCTGCAGTTCCTGTGCAGTCTTAGATATTGCCCGTAAGGTCAATTTTCCCTTAGTGTTCTTGGGTGGAAGCTGGTGTAGTGGAGAAGGGAATTCTTTGCTGTGGCTTTAAAGTGAGTTTTGGTCTCCAATTTGCCATTTATGGTGTTATGTCCAGATCAAGGAATGTGATGGTTTTCCTGCTCACTGTGTGGGTGAATTTCAGATTAGGATCACATCCATTAATCCTGGAAAAAAATGTCTGGAGAGATTCTTCCAATCTTTCCCAAATCATGAACACATCATCAATGTACCTCTTGTAGAATCTTATATTAGAGGATAGTGATGAATTGATGTTGAACAAGTGTGTTTGTTCGTAGTTATAGACGTATAGTCCTGCTACGCTTGGGGCAAAAGTGCTGCCCATAGACGTTCCGTACGTCTGTAGAAATAATTCCCCTTCGAATTCGAAGTAGTTATGTTTTAGTGCCAATTCCGCACATTTCATGAGAAAGGATTTCGGGGTCTTATGTTCCCAGCTGGTGGCGTTCAATGATGATTCCAACACCATCAATATTTCATCTTGTGGTAGGCTAGTATATAGGCTTTCTATATCTAGACTAACCAGAAAAGATGTATTTGGGTTGAACATGAGGGTTTGGATTTGTCCAAGTAGGTCCTTTGTGTCCTTGAGGTATGTTGTTGTAGCTTCCACAATCGGCTGTAGGAAGAAGTCACAGAACCTGGACAGCGGTTCCAATAGTGAGCCAATGCCCGATACTATGGGGCGACCGGGTGGTGGTACTTTGTTTTTATGAATTTTCGGAATTGTATAGAAATATGGTGTCTTTCCTGTAGTTGTAATAAGGAATTGGGCTTCGTTTTTGCTGATATGGCCCATACTTTCGGCCTCCTCCACTAAATCCTGGATTCTGGCTTTAAGCGTGGCAGTTGGATCTTCTTGTAGTGGTTGGTAATTGCGTCTGTCGCTCAAGAGGCGTCGGCATTCGTCTCTGTAGGCTATCTTGTCCTGGAGAACTATGCCTCCACCTTTGTCTGCTGGTTTTATCACGACATTATTGTTGATTTTCAAGTTGTTGAGTGCCTCAAATTCCTTTGTGCTTGTGTTCTTGAATGCTTGTTCCTCCTGTAAGGCCTCTATGTTGTTAAATACTGCTTGCTCAAAGGCAGCGACTTCTACTGGTATGGTACTTGGGGGTGGCAGGAAACTTGATTTAAGTTTCAGACCTGTGTCGCCATGTTCATCTGTACCTGTTGCTGTCGGTTGATTTTGGAAAAAAGCCTTGAGTTTAAGTTTTCGGAAAAACTCCGCCATTTCGCAGTGTAAACGGAACTTGTCTAGACGTGCAGTCGGGACAAACCCCAAGCCTTTATTTAGGAGATCTTCTACCGTCTGGGTTAGGACATGTGAGGAGAAGTTGGTCACTAGGTTCGGTTGGAGCTGGGACCCGCCTGCTGTTCTTTGGTCTTGCTTCTCGTGTGTGCTCCTTGATTCTGGTCTTCTTCCCAGTGTACCTGGGTTTGTCTTCTTCGTCTCCCCCGACCTCTTCGGCCGTTCCCTAAAAAGGAAACCCCTGATTTGGTTTCATAAATGGTGCCTGAGGTGGGGCATATGGTGGGTTCCAACCATACATCATGTGTGGAGGCATCTGAGGAAAAGGGTTCTGGTACTGCATCTGGTTTCCAGATGGTGCTTGCTGCCATGGTTGTTGCCAGTTATTAGTTCTTCCTCTGCCTCTCTGTCTGTTACGATAGCTTCCTGTGCTCGAGCCGCTGCTCACTGATGAAACATCATCCGTGGAGCCCCCAGAGGAGTCGTTGCGTTTAGTGGGCTTGTAATCAGCGTCAGCGTACGGATACGTTTTGACATATGAGAACTTTTTGAGATCCTTCTGAAATTTCTCGATCTTAGATTGTGTAAGATTCTCTTTGTATTCGTTCATTTCTTTATTGACTTCGTCCAATTTCTTTTTGAATGATGTCAAAGTAGTCCTGAATTGATTTTCTGTTGCCTGGATTTAGATCAGGATGGCATCGGAGAGTCTCTTAGCTGTTTGGATTATGAGAATAATCCAATCTCTGGTACAATGCCAGGCGATCTGTGCCCAATCCTTTCGGAAAGAGGCGTCGTCCAGGAAGATGCGAGGGGCATTGGTTACAATTAAGCCCCTTGGTGCCGTATTGTTCCTCAGATATTCTGTAAGGATGACTCCATGTAATATGGTTCTTATGTGATTTCTTTTCTTTTCTGTCAGGTTCTCCCAGTCCGCACTCTGGGCTATTGTTTTTGCAATGTTGAGATCTGCCATTAGAGATGGTGCTGAAAGGATCATGTTCACGTCTTCCTCAGTATATGTAAGACCCGGGTTTTCTGCCATGGTTTATTCAGAATGGCAGGAGGTTTATTATGTCGGAAAAATGGGCTCTCGCAGCTGTAAGCTGCCTAATATCAGGAAGAACAAAAAAGAGAGCAAGGACTGTTGCGTGGGACCGTCCCCGTCCCGAGGTAAATATATCACAATCAACTTAGACGGACCCAAGATAGATAGCTCTGTGATGCTTGTAGTGCAAGGCACCACTAGGGTTTGTTAGAAGAACCCTCACACACCAACCTAGTTGATGTCATGCTTCATCATCGGGTTCCCAGCTGAGTAGCCGAATGCTACCCAGCTGTGCTACGACGCCTGGTTACAGCGGAGCGGGAATTTTTGTGTGTGTGGTGAAGTAGTGTGAATTAAAAATACCTCTGGGGATTCGTACTGTTAAATTATTTATTCCCAGCAGCCCAGGGTATGTTAAAAGCAGAAATGCGGATAATGTATGAAGACTAGTGATTGGTCTTTATTATCCTACTGGTCAACATGTTTCAGCCCTGTATGAAAAAATTGTAAGGCTTTCTTCAGGACCACAATAAAGTGAAACGGTGATAGAGAGTGATAACAAAGTGAAAGTGGTAAAAATTATGCCACATGTATTTTGTTTTTTCAGCACACACTCTAAGGTGTGCTGTGCATTCTGTGGACTGACCGTGCTTACGGATCCACTGCTAGAGAATACCTGTAGGGGAAAAATGACAGCGACAAACAACAGAAAAACACAATAGATGCATGTTCAGTTTTCTTAGGGAAGTTCATCACTTGTTATTTTAATGTGGTGATTCAAGGCACTCAGTGTCACGCATTCATGTGACCACATCCATACATGTTCCATGCAAACAACTTAAATGAGCACTTTAACATGCATGTGTCATTCTCGTGTGCATGCATGCTCCATTTTGTAAAAGCATAATAGTGGCCTTACTATAATGTGAGTTGCTGCGTGAGTCAGGTGGCGCAGCAACTCACGTGGACTATCAACTAAGTTCCGTGATAGTTTGTGCTCCAAAAAGATGGCAGTGAACTACTGCATGCTGCCGGTGCCTTGCTGTGTTACTGTGTCCGCCTAAAGGATGACGTCGGGCCTGAACTTTATACAGAGATATTATACAGGAGATGTTCGTCCTGCTGTTAGTCCTGCTGTGCTTCCAAGAAGCCTCATGCATAATGTATGAGATTCAAACTAGGGAAAAGCCTGCGTTCTGAATGCAGTGTTGTATCTAGGTAAAAGGTCAGTCCCTAAGAACCGTTATGTATGTAATGTAGGGAAGAATATAGGTGAAAGGTTGCAATGATACTTGTGCCTATATAGGGTACCTATTTGGAATATAACAATGGGAGGCAAATAGGACAACTTGAAAAGCTCCCCATTTCTCCAGAATCTTGGGAAATATTGAGGGATTCCATTTCTATTTACTGTAATCCTTGAGATGTCTTGAATTGCAGTCTGCAATTTTGTTTTGTTTCCTGGAAGATGCATCTCTATAACTGAAACATTGTGTGAAAGGCAAAAGTGGCAAAAACCTTTTAGTTGTCTCTGCCAAAAGACGAGATTTCATTCGTCCAAGACGACTGATCTATTAGACTGTCAAGACGTTGTACATTTTCAAAACAATACATCCAATTACATTTTTGGTTGGAAAAAGATCGAATTGTAGAAGATCACCTGAGAGTTCTAAGCAGATTAGATAAAAGAGAGCTCTCTTCCAGAGATCATCTGACCACTGTTGTGAAATCTCTGCATCTTGCACCCAAACTAAACTACTGGCATCTGACTCAACCACCATGTCTAAAATGCGACCAAAATTGGCTCGGCCATTCCATGCATCCATGTGATCTAGCCACCATTCTTCTGACTTCTGAGGTGAGCTGAATCTGATCTGAAAAAGAAAGCCAATATCCTAAACATAAGGTCTTAAATCTTTGAAGAGCTTGATAATGTAATGGACCCAGAAAATTAGCCTGGATTGATGATGCTAAAAGACCTACTATTCTAGCTAACCAATAAAGAGTAATCTGATTCTTTGATAGAACTTTGCAAATTTCTTTTTTGATTGCTCAAATCGTCTGAACTGGTAAAGACAAAGAAGATGAAATGGAATCGATGGCAAAACCAAGGAAAGTCTTTTGTTTTGCTGAAACAAGATCTGATCAGAGCTACTTCTCACTTCTTGAGTTCCGCAAGCCACTGAAGGCCTGTCTCTTCGAATAAACTATGCGGGGACCACACACCTACACACCTGCCCAAGTGCCTGGATACCCTCATGGGTGATTAGCGTGCTACACAAATCTACATAACATAACAAATCCTAGATTCTGAAGAAGAGTTAGAATCATCATCATAATCTTTATTCGATTTTATAGATAAAATCACAAAAGACAAAACATTTCATTTACAAACAACATATAAAATATCAGTATCATAGTCATTCATGTTTTAAAACTCCCACCAGAAAGGGCACAAGAAAAAAGTAGATAAAAGGTGAATTCAACAGCTGTAAAAAAAGTAAGGCTGGCCTGACTTGGTTAAAATTAAGCAGTGATAAAATCGGGCGTATAAAATTGTGGCGCAGGTAACTATATTTTGGGAAAAACATAACCACATGTAATGTGTCATTAATCGAGATGTTATCGCAGTTGCATGGGGGCAAGTCTGAGTATTTGAAACAACCCCGATTAAAAGGGACCAGTCGATGAAATAAGTTTAACCTAAAATAGGTCAGCAATCGGCATTGATGGCGAGGTATGTCCCAGGTCAGGTAAGGTTCGATGTTACTAACTGTTTTCACCATCAGCGCTTGTCGCCTAGAGTGCTTTGTTAAAGCGACATCTTCGCGTTCTGACCTGAACTTGTCCATAAGTGCCGATTTGACCCATTTTCCATCAGCACGGGTTATGCTTGCGGTGTTAACAAACATATCCGGCCTCCCTATAGCCCGCAAACTGCGTGCCACATATGCCAACCAGGGAATCTGTAGGGGCCTGTCTAATTGTAAGCTGTCTTGCAAGATTAATCTACCAAAACCCAACTCCTCCTTTGTCCAGATCGAGTTCCAGAGTTTTAATGGGTTAAGTCGAAGCCGATCAGCTAAGTAATCCATACCAAGTTCTTCGTGGACTCATAGGGTGTGCTTTGGCAAACGCCCAGGAGACTTCTTAAAAACTTATTTTCGGCCACTTGAAGTGGAGCAACCTGGCTGTATCCCCAGATTCCACTGCCATAACACCCTAAGGGGATCCATTTAGCCTTGTAAATCTCTAGAGCCGATTGGATATGTGTGCGCCCCAGTCGACGGGAGAAATCCCTGACACCGAATATGGCCGTGCTAAAAGAGGAAACATTTTGATTAATGAGCGAATGCCAGTTAAGCTCTGAGTCCAGTTGAATCCCCAGATACTTGAACTTATCCATCCTTCTGATGTGCTGGCCTTCTATTACATATTTCATTGTTTTTGTTTTTGATGGGCCAAGGATCATGACATGCGATTTAGAAAAGTTGGTGGATAGATCAAGACTATTCATAAAATTAATAAAAAGGGAGAGAAGCTTATTCAGACTTTTTGCAGTACGGGCCATTAAAACAGTGTCATCCGCATATAGTAAGGCAGGAATGGGACGGCCACCTGCTCTGGGGACATCAACACCCGCAACAGTCAGGACCTGCTCTAAGCTGTTGATATAAAATATGAATAGAAAAAGGGCTAAAATGCAACCCTGCCGTACCCCTCGCTGAAGTTTAAAGTGCTCAGTGCATTCCCCATTGGGGCCATACCTAACACTGACAGAGAGGCCATTGTGCAAATCACGCAGAAAATTAATCAAAACTATATCAACATCCATCCGTTCCATCATTGACCAGAGCTTAGAGCGGTTAACTCTATCAAAGGCCGAGCTGAGGTCCATGAAGGCCAGATGGATAGCCCCCTTCTTGGCCTTAGTATACTTGCAAGTTAAAAGATAGAGGTTCAAGGTCTGTGCTATTGTTCCCCGACCAGGGCGAAACCCATACTGGAGGTCAGACATATAGCCTCGCGCCTCGACCCAATCCGTGAGGCGGTTTAACAAAATTCTGCCAATAATTTTCACCTCCGAGTCTATGAGGGAAATGGGTCTAAAACAGGCCGGGTCTGATCTATTGCCTTTTTTAAAAACAGGGACTATTATAGACTGGGACCATGTAGAGGGAAGATGACTAGATACCGCAGAGTTTAAGTGCAGTGTAGGTGTCGGGGCCTACAGGTCTATACAATCCTTGTATAGGTCACCAGGTACCCCATCAGGCCCTGGAGCCTTGCTTAATGGCAACTGGGAAATGGCATCTCTGACCTCCGAGAGGCTAAAAGTTAGATTACGGTCTGTCCGGGGCCTACTACAGGCTCCGGCTCTCCCTCAAGGCTATAAATGGCCCTGAAATGATCCACCCAGGCCTGAGATGGGATGGTGCATGCCTGCTTGGTAAGCTGGTCTACTTGAAAAAGGGGCGAGTTGATGACACCCCAGAAGGCCGCACTACTGCGCTGCTGACTGGCCATCACCAACTTGTCCCAGGTCTCTGCTTTGATTTGGGCTTTACGATCTTTATAGGCTTTCTTAAAGGCCGTCCTGGCATTCTTAACCTTTTCCTGACAGCGGGGTTTAGCATGCAAGAGATTCCACAGGTCCCTGTGGGCTCTATAGCATTGTCTGTCAAACCATCTAACCACACAGGTGGTCGGCGAGGCAACAATTTTAAGGAGTGCCGACTTAATAAACCTGCAGATATTAGTAAATGATGCCAAGATCCTCTGTGGTGGCTCTGCATCTGACAGACAGGTCTGAAAATCGGCATGACACTAAACAATCAGCTTGTTAGCAAAGGCCGATGGGACAATGCTAGCCTACTTTATCCTACGCCCCTGATCAGCCGGTGTAGTGGGTGCCTGGTAAGCGGGTGTAGAGCTCACCACTTTATTGTCCCAATAAAATGATGCAGTTATCAGGTTATGGTCGCTCAGATGGTGTTGAAGGACCTCAAAGTCTAAAAGTGTGGTAAACAGACAACCGGAGACAAAGATATAATCAATCACACTACAGTGCCCTCCCCCCTCAAAGGTGGGCGTGTAGGCCTCAACGGGATCCTGTTTGCTCGCCAATAAGTTCACCAAATTAAACTCTGAGATAAGGCTGTTAGCCGCTTCCCCTTGGTGTGAGACTTTAAAATGTGCCTGGGTTACAAATGGCCCCTCAAAATCAGATTCCTGACTGTAAGAACAGGAGCGGCACGGTGCAGGTTAAATTCTCCCACCAACATGACTAGGGTAAAAGGGGGTTCTGACAGAAAGAAATCATCCATAAAACATTTAAGACTTCTTTCTGCACCTTTGTTGCTTTTTTCTGCACTTCTCTTGCTTCTTTCTGTACCTCTCTTGCCTCTTTCTGCACCTCTGTTGCTTCTTTCTGCACCCCTCTTGCCTCTTTCTGCACCCCTCTTCCTTCTTTCTGCACCTCTCTTGCCTCTTTCTGTACCCCTGTTCCTTCTTTCTGCACCTCTCTTGCCTGTTTCTACATCTCTTCCTTCTTTCTGCACCTCTCTTGCCTCTTTCTGCACCCCTATTCACTCTTTCTGCACATCTCTTGCCTCTTTCTGTAGTTCTGTTGCCTCCTTCTGTACCTCTGTTGCTTCTTTCTGCACCTCTTTTGCATATTTCTGCACCCCTCTTGCCTCCTTCTGCACCTTTGTTGGTTCTTTCTGCACCCCTGTTCCCTCTTTCTGCACTGCTCTTGCTTCTTTCTGCATCTCTCTTGCCTCTTTCTGCACCTCTCTTGCCTCTGTCTGCACCCCTGTTCCCTCTTTCTGCACCTCTTTTGCCTGTTTCTGCAACTCTCTTGCCTCTTTCTGCAGTTTTCTTGTCTCCTTCTGCATCTCTGTTGCTTCTTTCTGCACTTCTCTTGCCTCTTTCTGCACCCTTCTAGCCTCTTTCGGCACCCCTGTTGCTTCCTTCTGCACTTCTCTTGCTTCTTTCTGTACCTCTCTTGCCTCTTTCTGCATCCCTCTTCTCTCTTTCTGCACCTCCCTTGCCTCTTTCTGCACCCCTCTTGCCTCTTTCTGCACCTCTCTTGCCTCTTTCTGCACCTCTCTTGCCTCTGTCTGCACCCCTGTTCCCTCTTTCTGCACCTCTTTTGCCTGTTTCTGCAACTCCCTTGCCTCTTTCTGCAGTTCTCTTGTCTCCTTCTACATCTCTGTTGCTTCTTTCTGCACTTCTCTTGCCTCTTTCTGCACCCCTCTAGCCTCTTTCGGTACCCCTGTTGCTTCATTCTGCACTTCTCTTGCTTCTTTCTGTACCTCTCTTGCCTCTTTCTGCACCCCTCTTCCCTCTTTCTGCACCTCTCTTGCCTCTTTCTGGACCTCTTTTCCCTCTTTCTGCACTTCTCTTGCCTCTTTCTGCACTTCTCTTGCCTCTTTCTGCACCTCACTTACCTCTTTCTGCACCTCTCTTGCCTCTTTCTGCTCATCTCTTGCCTCTTTCTGCACTTCTCTTGCCTCTTTTTAAACTTCTTTTGCCTCTTTCTGCACATTTCTTACTCTTTCTGCACCCCTCTTGTTTTTTCCTGCAATTCTCTTGCTTCTTTCTGTACTTCTCTCGGCTGTTTCTGTATTCAAATGGGAAGTGCAAGCTGTCAAGTTTAAAGGTCTGCGTGCTCCCCTCAAATATACTATTGAATACCCTAGTGCCCTGTTTTATGAGCAGAAAGAAATACAGACACCTTTTTGTACACAAATTTACAGAGTATGCTGTTTAAAACACAGGTATTCAAGGATTTATATGTTTATTTTTATGTAACATGTCACTAGGTAAAAGCAGAGACACGCATGCTTACCTTCACTAACTTGGTCAGACTTACAACAGTGATATGGTTAGGATTGCTGTTTTACATTTGGTAGGCCTAACATTCTGAGTAGTCGATGGATAGTGAACCTTCAAGAGAAAAGTGAGGTTTAAGACATCTTGGGAGAAGGATTAGTGATTAGGCTACTTTGTATGAGTCTGTGGAAGGGTACAGTCAAAGTAGGCCTCTTTCTGCTCCTCTGTTGCTTCTTTCTGCACTTCTCATGCTTCTTCACCTTTCTTCCTCTTTCTGGACTTCTGTTGCCTCTTTCTGCATTTTTCTTGCTTCCTTCTGCACCTTTCTTCCTCTTCCTGCACCTCTCTTACCTCTTTCTGCACTTCTCTTGCTTCTTTCTGCACCTTTCTTCCTCCTTTTGTGCATGTTCTACCTATGTAGGGATAGTAAGAAATTAGCATTTAAAAAACCTTAGAAATTCACTGAAAATAACACAGGTTTCAGGGACGTTATAGGTAGTAATTAGCATTAGCAAATTTCAGGTTTCAGGGACGTTATAGTTAGGCTGACATTTCACTCGTACAAAACCAGACAAATTCAGCCATTATAGCTAACTTAGCTAACTATAACTCGCGCCCCCGCAATGCACTGCTGATGATATCACATTATTCAGGAGTCTTGCATATGAGTTCAGATTCCAACTTTATTCATTATTTCAAAAACACTTTTTCCATTCAGCCCAGCCAATGCGTTTTGTCCCTGAGAACTTCATCAGGGCTGTAAAAAACATACATCACAAATGTATATATATATATATATAAAATTCACTGAAAAAACCACAGGTTTCAGGGACGTTATAGTTAGAAATTAGCATTTAAAAAACCTTAGATATTCACTGAAAAAACCACAGGTTTCAGGAACGTTATAGTTAGTCTGACATTTCACTCGTACAAAATCAGAGAAATTCAGCGGTTATAGTCAGCTGAGCTAACTATAACTCACGCCCCTGCAATGCACTGCTGATGATGTCACATATTACATCACTCATGACATGGTCAGTGACATCACTGATGACATCACTGATGACATCTCAAATGACATCACTGATGACATCACTGATGACATTATCCACTTAATCTCTGATGCACCGACTCACACCCTAATATAACCTTTCATACACCCACTCTAAAATACAGACTACCATTCTCGAAACCATAGACACACCAATACCAGTTAGTACATACCCACTCACTGATTCCTAGGTCTACACACACATCCACTCACTCACCCATACAGTCACTCATACATGCAGTCACTCATCAATACAGCCACTATTATATGCACTCATACACCCCTACAGACACTCACACACCGTCACTCACCTATAGAGTTACTCACACACCTAGTCAGTCACCCAAAGAGTCAATCACAATGCCAATTATTCACCTATACAGTTATACACACACACCACCTCACTTATTCATACAGATACTAACACATACTTACTCTCTTATACAATCACTGACACAACCACACACTCATTCATACATCCACTCTCACAATCACACACTCTCACATACAGTCACTTATATACTCCAACACTCACATATACTGCCATTCACATATGCAGTTACTCACACATATACCACTGAGACATCCATTCACTCACCAACACAGCCATATGCACACTCACTTACCCATACAGCCCCTCGCAGACACACTCATGAACCCATACACTCAGTGAATCACCCACTCACACATCCATGTAGGTTGTTGCACAACACACAGACACTCAGGCACCCATACAGGTACTCAGACAACCAATCAATAACCCATATAGACACTCATGTACCTATTCACCAACCTATGCAGCCACTTACACACCAACTGACAGACTGATACAGACATTCACGCAGATTAGTCACTCACCCATACATTCACCCAGACACATATAATCGCTCACTTATACAGTCAGTCACACACTGACTGAATCATCATATATATATATCACATTCTTAAACTTTTTAGAAACACTCACAGTCACTGGATGATGTCATCAGTGATGTCATTTGAGATGTCATCAGTGATGTCATCAGTGATGTCACTGACCATGTCATGAGTGATGTAATATGTGACGTCATCAGCAGTGCATTGCGGGGGCGTGAGTTATAGTTAGCTCAGCTAACTATAACAGCTGAATTTCTCTGGTTTTGTACGAGTGAAATGTCAGACTAACTATAGCGTTCCTGAAACCTGTGTTTTTTTCAGTGAATATCTAAGGTTTTTTAAATGCTAATTTCTAACTATAACGTCCCTGAAACCTGTGTTTTTTTCAGTGAATTTTATATATATGTATTCAATCTCTTCTCACTCTTACAAGGAAGGAATCAGCACTCAGGTTGTAGTTTGAAAGTATTTAATCTGCAAAGGACGCGATCCACGCGTTTCGGCTCGTCCGAACCTTGATAACGATACAAGACGTCATTGTAGCTTCCTTATTTAAATGTACAAATGCCTCCAGTTGCCAACATGAACAAAGGACTACATATTACATTAATCCAAAAAGCTGGCGGCCATATTGGCCTGTTCACGATGCGAAAATTCAGGAATTCATACAATAAAGAAAAGAAACCAAGTGTTGATATGCACACAATGTCATTTCAGCATATCTTGCCCCGTGACCGCCGTACCTGTATGTTCGTCAACGTGACTTGTTCATAATAAACATACTTACGATTGCAAACATCAACATAAACAATGGACTACACATTACTTTAAAGTGAAAGGCTATCGGCCATATTGATCTGGGCACTTTGCGTATTATAATGGTTCTTACACACACTATCCCTAAATAAAGTTCTAGCGATTATAGTTCCATTCCATTCACAGCTCATTTGAGATGTCATGAGTGATGTCATGAGTGATGTCACTGACCATGTCATGAATAATGTAATGTCTGAGGTCATAAGCAGTGCATTACAGGGGCGTAAGTAATAGTTAGCTCAAGTAACTATATCTGCTAATTTTCACTGGTTTTGTACGAATGAAATCTGAGTCTAACTATAACGTCCCTGTAATCTTTGTTTTTTTCAGCGAATTTCTAGTTTTTTTTTAACGTTAAGTAAGATGCCTATCACAATGGATGGTGGGTGGTTGGAAGCAGGGCCTGGCCTGGCATTGTGCCACCCCCACCCAAGCTTGCTGCTCCTGCCTCCCCTCCTCCTTGCCATCCATTGCCCAAGTCCATGCCCCTGCTCCCTCATTACAGGCCTGGGTGGCCGTTGTTCTGCCACTGGCCTTCCCGCCTTCTCTGAACAGTTATATCCTCTGTTGTCTGAATCCATGCACTAGCCTCCTCCATCCTGCCATGCATGGTTTGAAGTGCTGCCACTGCCCTCCATTTAGCATGATGTCCCAGTCCACTCCTCCTGCCCTCCATTGTCCAATTCTATGCCCCATCATTGACCTCCTGCTTAGCCTCTGTGCTTAGCTTGCTGTCCCTACTCTCCTTCCCCCTGCCCTCCGATGTCTGTGTGCATGCCCCTGCTCCATCCTTTTTGCCCACTATGTTCCATGGACCTGCCCCTCTTATCTACTCTGAGTGTTCTGTTGAGCTGCCACTCCCATCCCACCTGCCTAGCATTGTCAGATGACTGTAACCTGTCCCTGCCACCTCCACCCTGCCTGTCCACGTTCCATGCCCCTATCCCCTTCCTCCTGTCCTCCATGGTCCATTTTACTGCCACACCCTTCTGCCTTCCCTGGTCTGTTGTGCTAAAACTGCTCCTCCTGCCTGCCCTGCGTGGTCTGTTGTGAGGCCCCTTCCCCTGAACTCTCTTGTCTGTGTCCAGCTCCTACCCCTCCCTTCTATCCTCCATGGTCCTTTGTGCATACCCCTGCCCCCTACTTCTTGCCCATCATGGCCATTGTGCTGCCACTAACCCTCCCACTTGCCATGCATGTTCTTCTGTGCTGCCACCGCCCCTCCCACCTTCCCTGTGTGGCCAGCTAGCTGCCCCTGACCCCCTCCCACCTTCCCTCCATGGTCTGTGTGTATGCCATTATAGTCTCACTGTTGCCCTCCATGGTGTGTTGTGCTTCTAGTGCCCATCCTGCCTGACTTCCAGGGTCAGCTTGCTGCTCCTTCCCTGCCCCCTTGCCCCTGCCCTCTGTTTTCCATGTGCGGACCCCTATTCCCTCCCTCCTGGCTTGTCTGTTCCATTGTAATGCCCCTGATCCTTCCCTCCTGCCCTTTATGGTCCGTTATGCTGCAGCTTTCTCTCCGGTCTGTCCATTATGGTCAGCTTGCTGCCATTGCCTCTTTCCCCTCTGTTCTCTGTTGTCCATGTGCATTGTCCTGTCCCCTCCCTATTGCTTTCCATGGATTGTTGTGCTGCACTGCCCTCCCGCAGGCCCTGTGTGGTGTATTGTGCTGCTGCAAACCCTGATGCCTGCCCTGTAAGGTCAGTTTGGTGCACCTGTCCAAGTCCCTCCTGTCCTCTGTTATCCGAGTCCATGTCCCTACCCCAATTCCTCCTGCCTTCCATGATCCAATGTACCATACTTGCTAACATTTTGAACTTGGTAAGAGGGAGAATTTGAAAAAAAAACTGGGGAATTGATTTTCCCCATTGACCTACATTGAAAAAGAGGAGATTGTAGACAGGAGACAGATAAAATAAAGCTCATTCGGGCTTAAGAACATTGGGCGTTTCCTTGCTGAATGGGGTCTGTTGGCATGTATGGTTGTACTACCACTGTCTCTTCCTTCTGCCCACAATGGTCTATTATATTGCCACAGCCTCTCTTGCCTGTCCTGCATTGTTTTTTTATATTTTTTTAAATATTTTTATTGTTTTCTAAAACAGTGAATCCAAAACAAAACTCAATTACAGTCGTACAATACCATACATTATTCGCCACTCCATGGAGCATTACATCATCATTTCCTCTACTACATCCTTTATTACTTGGCGAGGCATGAATTAACACCAGTTTGTAAGCTATCATATCAGCTCCCTTCCCCTCCATCTCCAAAATATCTTCAAGTGGCCATTGATCCAGTCAGGGACAACTCCCCGAGACCCGCTTGGTCTGCATCTATTATATCCAACCCATAATATTTCCTCCATCCCCCCCAGACCTTGTGGAATTTTTTCGGACATCCTCTCGCCTTATATGTGACCCTCTCGGCTGCCATATACATATTCATCCCTTTTCTCCATTCTCGGATCGTGGGTGAGTTTGTGTCTCCCAACCGTCTCGCTATATCCCTCTTTGCTACTACTAATACAAGTGTACTAAAGATTAGTTGTGGTCTACCCACGTCTATGTCATTTGGGATTAGTAGTCTCTAATATATTGTTCAGTTCCTGTATTACCTTCTTCCAATATGGCTGTATCCGTACACATTCCCAAATAATGTGGTAAAAGTCCCCTTCCTCTCGCCCACATCGTTGACATCTTGGATCCATTGCTCGGCCTATCTTATGTAGTCTGACTCAGTCGTAGTAGGCCCTATGTAATATTTTGCATTGGATAAGGCGAAGCCGAGATTTGATTGCTACCTCTCTGGGATGCATCAGGGCTGCCTCCCAGTCCACATTCTCTAATGTGCCTATATTGTTTTCCCATGTGGTTCTCAGTTTGCCTAGTCTGTCTGGGGGATTGTTATTCAGGGTCTTGTAGGTGAGAGATACTGCTTTGATCATGATGCGTTCCTGGAGTAATCTCCCCTCCAGGGGTGCATAGTCTGGCAGGGGGGAGTCGTCTATATTTTCTGCGTGCCATGCATGTCTAATCTGTGCATATTTAAGGAACTGGGATGGTAATAGTGCGAATTCTGCTTTGAGGGCGTTAAAGCTTTTAAGTTTGCCTTTGTCTAAAATGTTTCCTATCGTGGAGATACCGATGGAGTCCCATTCCCCGAATCCCTTCAATTTGTGTAGTTCTTTCAGCCAGGTACCATGCAATAAAGGAGTTTCTTTAGTGAGTTTATGGTCCCATCCTATTACCTTTGTTGCTCTTCCCCATGTCTCTATAGTGACTTGGGTGGCTGGGAGGAGTGACCCTTTGCCTCTACCTCCAAATAAGTAATGAAGGAATGTACGCTTACTCATCGTGTCTCTCTCCAGACTATAGGTGGGGTGATCTCCCGGTGTATGTATCCAGTCATTTATTGGGGTTAAATGTTCCGCCCAGTAGTAAGCTTCTATGTCCGGCAGCGATATCCCTCCGTTATATTGATTATGCTGCAGAGTATGGAGTGTTATTCTAGGTTGCTTCCCTAACCACAGGAGGGAGCATAGTTCCGCGTCACTCTCGCGAAATATTGATCGTGGGAGGAGGAAATATGTGTTTTGCAGGGCGTAAAGGAACTGGGGTAGAGTCATCATTTTAAACATGGTGGCACGGCCCAATATAGTAAGTGGTAGTGATTTGCTTCGTTGTGCGTCCCCTTTGAAGTTCATAAGTATATGTTTGATGTTTTTTTGGTAACAGAGATCTCTGTCTGTGGTGAGAAAGATTCCCGGGTAGGTGAACCCATCATGTGCCACCTGGAGATCCCTGGGTAGTGTGGGCCATGTATTCAGGTCACCCGGGCTGTAGATCACTGATTTATGCCAATTGATTCTGTAACCCGAATGTTGTCTGTATGTATCTATTGTGTGGAATAGGACGGGGATCGTTGTGTCATGTTGCGTAATATATAAGAGTATATCGTCCGCATACAGAGAGATCTTTTCTTCTGCGGTGTCCTTTGGACTAATTTGGTGAGTGGTGACGAATTGAGCAGGCTAAAGTTTCTATTGTGAGGGCAAAAAGCAGTGGGGACAAGGGAAAGCCCAGTCTGGTCCTGCGTCATATAGGGAAATCCACGGAAGTCCGCCCATTCACCCGAACAGTCGCCCTGGGATCCTTATGTAGTAGACCCACCCATTTCCTGAATTTGAGACCTAAACCGAATTTTATCAAGGTGGCCTCAAGGAAGGGCCAGTGTACGGCGTCAAACGCATTTTCTGCGTCTAGTGATAATAGTAGATGTGGGGTGTCTCCATCTTTGACCATCATCACCCAATTATGGGCTCTGCGCAGGTTCCACCTAGTAGCTCGGCCCGGGAGGAATCGTGACTGGTCATAGTGTGTCAGGGTTGTTATCACCGGGCGTAGTCTTGCGGCCAGGATTGTTGCCAAAATCTTCACCTCTGTGTTAAGAAGAGATATTGGGCAGTATGAGTCGCATTTATCCTTCGGCTTCCCCTGTTTATGGATTGGTATTATTGTGGCTATACGGAGATCAAGAGGGAGGATGCCCTCGTCACATGCCCCTACAAAGAGAGTCAAGAGGTGAGGGCTAAGGAGGTCCGCACATCTCTTATACAGCTCAGCCGGTAGGCCATTTGGTCCTGGGGTCTTTCCCGGGTGTAGTCGGGCTATCCTCAATCGTAATGTCACTTTCCAGTCCCTCCCTTTCTGTGTCATCAAGTGTTGGCGTATGTACCTCTGCCAGATATTCTTCAATGCCCTGAGTCGTACGTAACGGGCGAGCGCCATAAAAGTCTCTATAGTAGGACGCGAAATTCTGCACTATCTGTTCATCTTGCACCTGTGCCTCCCCGTGTGAATCAGTGAGGCGCTCTATCCATCGAGCTTCTACTTCTTTTCTGCTGAGCAAAGCCAAAAGTTTCCCTGATTTGTCCCCTACATCATAGAGTTTGTGTAGGGTCGCCTGGGCCTGTGCCTTAGAGGCCTGGGTCACCAGGTCTTTGTATTGTCGTTGTGTATCTACCAGCTGCCTGAGTATCCGGGGATCTTTTTTCTCTATGTTTTGTTTTTCTAGGGCTAAGATTTGCTGTTCTAGTTGGGCTAGGTCCTCCTGTTCTTTTTTTCTCTCCCACGCTAGACGATTCTGGGCCCTATCTCTTAAAACTGTTTTATATGTCTCCCATATTACGACCTCTGAATCTACTGATCCTAGATTTTCTTCAAAAAAGATTTTTGTGTCTGCCCTAAGGCCCTTCATTATCATCATGTTTTGCAGGTCCAATGCATTTAATCGCCATCGCGCGTTCCCACCGCAATGTCTCTTCCCCATTAGTATATGGAGTGGAGAGTGGTCCGATAGGCCCCTGGCCAAGTATTCTGCTTTGTGTATCTCTCGTATCTCACCTAATGGGAGGAACACGTAGTCCAGTCGTGAGTAGACATTGTGTGCTCCCAAAAAGTAGGAATATTGCCTTGTACCTGGGTTAATATGTCTCCCCACGTCTACCAAGCCCAGCGTGTCTGCAAGGCGTGCCAGTGGTGTGATCGCGGATGTGTGGTTATGGTCCCCTGATCGGTCCATGGTTGCATACATCACGTTGTTAAAGTCTCCTCCTATTATGTGAAGGGAAGTCGGTGCGTCTAGCAAGATCTCTGCCAGTTTATTTAGTGTGCGTGCTTGTAGTTTCGGTGGTGCATATACTGAAATGAGGGTTACGCTTCTTCTGCCCCACCTCCCAGTCACCCCAACATATGTGCCTTGGGGGTCCGACCAAGTGCGCGTCACGTGGAAAGGGGGTGATATTTTAATCAGGATCGCCACTCCCCTGGATCCGGAGGTATATCCTGCGTGGGCCAGGACCGTGTATGCCCCCCTACCAAGGAACCCACACCTCGTGCCCATCAGGTGAGTTTCCTGCAGCAGCACCACATCCGGATGGATGCGTTTAATAAATTTCGTTTCTAGGCCCCTCTTAATCTTGTCTTAAAGTCCGTTAACATTCCACGTCAGGGTGGAGAGAGGTTTAGTTTCAGGTCCCGTTATATTGGTCTAGAGTGTATATTGATGTAATAAATGCATGTGTAGTATGGCTCGTGGTCTCGCTTGGTGTCTCCTTCTTGGAGTGTGTTGTATATGGATCCCGCGTCTGAAACTAAGCTCAAACTTAAACAACAACTTCTTACTTACTCTAAGCCCATCCCAACCTCCCCACCTCCTGCCTCCCCCATTTCACACTCTTCCCCATAGGTCACTTCTCGGTTTCTGTGAGTAAGGGAAGGAGAGGTCTGTCACCCACCCCTTCAACAATTTACGCTATAGGTTCGAACTCCTACAGCGCTAGAACTTATAACATGTACAAGAAAAAGGAAGAGACTATGATAAAACAGATGTAGAGAAAGAGAGAGAAAAGAGTAAGAAAAGAAAAGGAGGAAAAAGTCTCAGGCCTCTGCTGGCCTGTCACCAGCCCCTGCTTTCGGAGTCTCTGCCTCTGCACGATTACAAGGGGTTGGTGTGGGGGGGGGGGTGGCTGCAGTTCATAGCTTTCACGGTCTAATTTTGTGGCAAAATCCTGGTGACCAGGGCCTAATTTCCCCTAGTCTCCTTGCTTCCTTGAGTATCAGATCTCTGTCGAGAAAGTTCAGAAATCTCGCTATGATGGGTCTGGGTTGGGCACCTGGGGGCGGTTTCGGAGTTAAAGCTCTGTGGGCTCATTCAATCATGAAGCAGGAGGAGAATTTGTCTGTTGGAAAGATATTTTGTAGCCAGGCGTATAGAAATTCCGGTGTGTTTGCACCTTCCACCCCTTCTCAGAAACCCACAAAGCGTAAGTTATTTCTTCGCGCTCTGTTTTTCACATCTTCAATGCGCCACTGGATCGCCTTATTTGATGTTTGTAAATTCAGCCATTCCTTTGCGGAGATATTGTATTGTATCTTCCGCTATCCTAGTTTCTGATTCCGTGACTCTGTCCAATAGATTACGGAGATCCTGCCTCAGTAGTGTCACCTCTGTGCCCACCCCTCCTATTTTCTCTTCTAGTGCCAGTCTAGAGTCTTGGATGGCTTGGAGTAAAGTGTCTGTGTCTGTACGACTCTGTGGTGGTTCCTCTGGGGGTGGGGTGATCATTTTGGTGTAACGGTCCATCTTCCCTTGTCTGGGGGGTTGGGATCCTTGTCTTTGTCCTTAACCATTGTGGAGGCAGGTGTGGTTTGGATCTTGCGAGGGTCGGACCTGTGTTATCTTGTCTCTTCCGATTGCGTATCGCTCGTAGGTGTTAACTTTCTGAGTTCAGCAAATGTCTATGCGCCCCCGTAGGCCCAGGGATATGCACCTCTGGCGTCTGTTCTCCTTTGTCCCTGGTGGGGGTATAATGTCTTAAATCCTGCTACTTGCAGTGTTGGCGCTGTTTCTGGAGGGGAGGATTGGTGTTGTTATGTGTTCTATACTTTATCCCATCTGTCGCTTTCTTCGTAGTTATTCCTTTGTGCCTGTTTAATCCTCCTATATCTCCGGATGCCATTCCCCTAAGAAGCACCGGGCCGTATCTTGTATTGTCTATGGCAGGCGGGGGAGGGGTAGTGTTGCAGGTCTCACCGGTTTCCTCTCTGCTGCTAGGGCTGGTCTGGGCCTCACCCGCACTTTCTTAGGGCCACTCTCGCTGTGCACGGGCTCGTCTAGATTATCATATCAGTCCAGGAGGGGGTGGGGATTTTCCAATTCGTAACCGCGGCCTCCTCGGTCAGGCCCAGTCCCTGTGCGGCCTTCAATGTGGTCGGGACTGCCTCCCCCCTGGATTCTGGATTCTGTGCCCGCCGGGGGCCCCTGGTGTGACCTTACCGCCAAACTGGAGCTTCCTGCAGTCTTTCGTTACCCTCTCTCTGCTGAGCCCTCTGGTCTGGGAGATACGTTGAGATCCAGGTGCGGCCCTCCCGCTGCCGCTCGTCTCCGAGGCTGGGCCGCTGCTCCTCTTTCGTTCAGGCCATTGTTCAGGCCGGGGCCTCTCTGGTTGATGTGGTCGTCTTGGGCCCCTTGTCTCCTGCGGGGATCTCGAGGGGTCGTCCTGCTGGTTCACCGGCCTTGAACGTCCCTTGCTCGGCTCCTCCTTGTCCAGGCCGCTGGTAGGTCGCGAGTAGCGTCACTCGGCCCAGTCCGCGCTCGGCAGTATCTCTCACAGCCTGCCTTAGTGTCTCCGCGCGACTGGGTCATGGGATACGTCCCGGCCAGACTCGCCCCTTCAGATCGGGGGAGCGAGATAGCCCCCCTCGTCTCTGGTCTCAGTATATGCTGGCGCCGGGCTCACCTTTTCAGCGCAGCCCTCACCGTCTTCAGTGCGCCACTGTCTCCGTTAGGCTCCAGGCGGGATTCCACACCGTCACAGTCTCGGCTGTATTTTGAATATAGGGCCTCCGTCGGGGTCCCCACCACAGGTATGGGGGTCTCCACTGCATTCTTAACTCACAATTGTTTAATCCTGGTTCCAGGATTGCCGGATTAACGTCGGGTTTTAGCTTTCGACCGGAGCTCGGTGAAAGCATGTCCTACTCGGCCATGTTGCTGGCCACGCCCCTCGCCTGTCCTGCATTGTTGGTTTGTTGCCCCTGCCCCCCTTTCCACTGCCCTCCATAGTCTGTTGTGCTGCCACTGCCCTTCCTGCCTGCCCAGTGTGGTAAAATTGTTGCCTCTGCACCCTCCTACCTGCCTTTAAATTTTCCGAGTCCGTGCCCCTGACCTCTGCCATCTCAACAGTATCCTAATGAACAACTAGATTTCTAACATTCTATATTTATGACAAAAGTGTGGCACACCTGACGTCATCTTGATGTAATCAAAACTGTAATACCTAAAGCATTTCCTTTAGAAATTATAGAAATGAGAGGGTCTTATTTGCATCGAAATTATGGTTAGTGCTCTAAAAAACTAAAATGAGGACATATTTTCTGAGTTCTCAAATAGCGACAAAGCACTTTTAAATTATTTGTTATCTTTATGTTTTTTTATCCAGTTGACCACTTGATTAAATGTTGCAATTAGGGGAGAGGATGTGGTGTTACTTCCAGAGCTGCAGACTTTGCAACTGGGGAACCAGGTTGGAGTTTCTGCTTCAGCTCGACATTCTATGATTCTGGTCAAATCACTTAATCTCCCCATGCCTACAACCAAAATGAATTTGTCCTTGTGTGATATAAGCAGTGCTCATGTAAAGCACTCAAATACCTGACCATTCTACACTATATAAAACTGCAACAAAATAAAAAATAAAAAGTGTTTTCCACACTTCTGTCATTGGGCTATACATCTGGGTGATATTTGTGCTACATTTGGGCTCCTTTTTCTCTGGTGGCCATCTTGGGAGACTTCAATTCAATAAACTTTATTCGATCTGATTTAGAAACATAGATCATGAAAGTGTACATAAAAACAGTAAATCCTCTTTCTTAATACAATGAGAATTAATTAAAACCAGTAGGTAAAAACGGGTGTTACACAGCCCGGCTCAGAGCAACTTCAGTTTAACTGAATAGTAAAGTTCAATGTTTCGCAAGATCAATCTCAAGTACTTTGTGCAAAATACGCAATAAGGGGTCCAAGTAAGATGCAACGCTCCAATACCTGACCAGTCTGCACTATAAAAACTGCAAAAAAAAAAAAAAAGTGTTTTGCACACTTCTGTCATTGGGCTATACCTGGGTTACATCTGGGTGATATTTGTGCTACATTTGGGCTCTTTTTTCTCTGGTGGCCATCTTTGGGAGACTTATTTGTTATGAAGTTTCCAAATTTCCTCATTTACTGCAGTCTCCTCAGTAGGAAATGCTTTCAGTTTTTTACTTTGATTCCATCAAGAAGGCATTCAGATGTGTCACACATTTGCCATAAATTCAGAATGTTAGCACTCTCGTTGCTCATTAGATCGCTGCAGTAAAGCTACTGCTCACCAGGGAGTTAACTGGAAGTCTGCTGCTGGTATTGAAAGTGCATGTTTCAGTCTGCATGTCAGAATGTTTTAATGAAATAGAAGAGGATTTGAGTCACTCAAAATGTGCCCTAATTTTTCTTTCTGCAGCACTAATCATAATTTCTATGGCAAAATGAACCCCCTCATTTTGTTCATTTTTAAATTAAATGTTTTAAGTGTTACCAGTTTTTTCCAAACAAGATGGCTTCAGGTGTGCCATACTTTTGTCATAAGTAAGGCTGTTAGCGCTCTAGTTGTTCTTTAGAACACTCTGGGAAGCTGCAGTAGAACACAAAGGAATCAACTGACAGTCTCTGCCCTTGCTGGATGTACATGTTTTACTGAGAATGTCAGACTTCATTCTCACATGACTGAGAAAGATAATGTGAATGAAACATCTCCTAGTTAACATGAAGGAAAGTTTCAATTCTATTAAGGACGCGGAGGCGAGGATTATGCATTTCTTTCTTCACACTTTATTAACAACACGTTTAAAGATAAAGTAAAAAACAACATGTCTCTGAACTACAACTCCCATGAACATCAGTAGTAACCATGGTCACCAACAGTCCAATCACATTACATTCCGCAAGTCCATATACTAATGCCGGTGTTGTAGTCCTTCCTCTTTCTTTGCTGGAGGAAGTTAAGCCCGTTGTATCCTATTCCGTCATAGAATCTGAATCTAGGAAGATATGGATAGGGTATTAAGAACTCTCCCTTAACCTTTAATCAGCGTAATCCAAAGAGAAAGCAAAGAAAAACACACCAACAAATAGTATCATAAGATAAACATGTCATTAATAACAATAGAATGCAATGAATACTGCAATCTCACTGTAAACATTAGAGAATAACAGAGGAACTGTGAACCATAGTTAGCAAAGTCAATACATGATATACCGTCATAAGTCACATGAGAACAAGAAGCATTACTTTCCTGGCAATCACCGGAACCTGAGTCCATTGTAGCCTCATGAATGCCATTACATAAGCTCTCCAAGGGAGGGAGGTGATGCAGCGGAGGCGGTCATATATTTTCCAAACCAACCTTTACAATACCTAAAGAAGCGTAACTATAATGACTGGCCCATAAGTCATTATCATTTCTATTAGCAATGTCAAAGGTCCTCCAATGGATCTTTGGTAGAGCTAAAAGGGACTAGGTAGAGAAATCAGAAAGCTATTCCCTCACGAGGACCTGTAATGAAGAAACAGCTATACCATAGAAACATCATCAGAATACATCAATATGACAAATGTTATCCTAAAAATAAGTCATGACTCAAAGAAATAACGACAGACACTATTCTTTCTAAGTACCTTTTGATATTATTTTTTAGAAATAATAAATGGTCATACACAATTACAAATCATAAGAAAACTTTGCCCATCATATCACAGGCAAATATCACAGTTATCACAAGCAGAGTAACTCGGAGAACATCAAACTCAGGTGAGTAATAGAGGAGGGAGAGAGGGAAACAAGGGAAACATCAGAAAAATCACAGTTCAGAATTAACTCTCGGTAAAATAGAGAAAACTAATGCACAGCGTGCAATAAGTCAAGGTAACTATCTCCACGGCCGTAGGAGAATAGTGCAGGCAGCATCACCAGCCGATGAAGTGCAAAGTCTCTAGGGAAAGTCTCCGCAGTCAGGATTGCCAGCCAAAGTGATCAGGTATCAGCACAGCACAGCATACAGCATACCACGGATTTAGGACAGGTCACCAGAATGTGAGCAAGCCGCCGATCTCTTTCCCACCAGCATCTTTATACTAGTTTTGCAACTTTGTTACACTAAATCAGAAACTTGCCTAAGCCCTACAAGACACTCTCATTGGTCAGAACTAGGGGAGGCACACAATGACTTTACAATTTTCTCTAAACAGTCTTTGTCTAAAATTGTATAACCTCCTAGAGAGGAAGAAGAAAACTACAATTACATATTTTGTATCTACATAGCAACAGTTTCATTCTAAATCCTCACCTAGACAGGAAAGAGTCATACTATTCTCCGCTCTCTAAGGATGTGAATGTTATTTTTACAAGGGCATCAGGAAATATCGTGAAAAGAAACAAAAGGAGCACGGAAGCACATCCCCTAACTAATACATTTACTGAGGCCTTCACGGTATAGCAAGGAAAGCAGAGAGAGAAAAGAAAAATAATTTCTACATTTCTAGGCCTACTCTACTTTCACAAAGAATAAAAGAACTTTCTCGTGTTTGTGCTTGAATATTCCTGAAGTTCAGGAAATATAAGAACATTAATATTAGACACGCAAATTAATAATTTCTTCTCATTCTATTATTCATAACCCTAAATAGAAATCTTCATTCTACATGTGTTTTTCGGACTCTTTAAAAACACGTGCAGCTTTGCACATTTTCGGTCGTACTCTTTAGTTTTCGCGTTTTAGTAAATTTGGGGTTTTCACACACGTTAATAATTTGTTAAAACACACACATGGGTGGATTTCCCGAGCAGATTTTATTAGCAAAAATCATGCTCCATCAATCCCCATTTGATGGTATCCCAAACCATCACACCAACCCATATCAGATTACTATATGATAATGAACAATCAGAATGCAGTAGTTCTCATTTGTTTCAGCCTAACACCCTCTAAGTCCTTCCAGGCATCATAATAAATTCCCCTTCGATCCTCCATTTCTATTTCCTCTCTTTTCCCTTTTCTTGCTCGTTGTTTTCCCTCAGTAGGCTTACTCTTGCGACACTTGTAAAGCAGTATTATCATTAGTATGCTTGTAGCAATAGCAATCATCGGTGTTAATATCCTCCCTAACAAGCTGTTAGAAAAATTAGAAAACTAGTTACCTATGGAAGAAATACTCTGAACAATTTTCTCCCATGCACCGTCAGCCTTCAGTTTTGACAAATCATCATTCAAATGAGTAATGGTAGTAATATATCCCTCCAAATCCTTACTCTTATCAGGGATATAAGTGTAACATTGTTGAATCTTTAACATACTACAGACTCCGCCTTCTTTTGACAATAGTACATCTAAGGCAAGTCTATTTTGTAAATCCATGGTCGTCATAGCAACCATTTCAGTATCAACCATCAAGAACCCTCCAGAGGTATCCGTAGATAAACGATCAACCACTGTAGACAATTTTTGAATTTTCTGTGAATTTAGAATGACCCCAACTGAAGGTATCAATGCACCAAATATATCTCCAATTATTTCAGCAGCACTCCTCAAACCCCTTTTACTCCGAGTTAGTTGCTTTTCATTGGTTCCTTGTTTATCATTCAAATGGTAGATCTTCGGAAAGACAATACCCATATAACAACATCCATACCAATGTGGTGGCAACCTAAAGTAGGCATTTTTACCACAACTGAAATATACCCCAGGGTAAACAGGATCTGTACTACCCTTTAATCCCCAACCGCCAGTAATTAAGAAAGTATGTTCACATTCACTGGAACCAACGAAATGGTTATTATAATCTGTTTTCTGCCTTAGTATGCAAACCTTTCCCTTATGGGGCCAATCCAGAGCCATTGCAGCATAAGTCTCAGTCTTCTGATAATTACCTTCTCTGTGTGCCCATGGAGGCTCTTTCCTCTTCTGTTCAGCAGCCCTGCGTTTAAACTCTCTACGTCTATCTTCTACTGAATTTATGAAATCAATTTCCACATTGTGCAACCTACAAGTTAAATTATGCCTATGTGCATATACTGTATCTATTGTCTTAGTAGTATGAAAAAAACTCTCCCAAATATTCTGCATCCCTAGCACTATATATTATATTCATATTCTTTCTAATAGGAATTTCTGAAAACACTAAGTCATAATTTGAGTAATAATACTGAAATACCCCTTTAGCATAAAAAAGGCTTGTTAGTACACTACACGATATACCATATGTTAGCGGTAAGTGGTGATACGTCACGCCTTCAGACACAGACGTTGGTAATTGCATGCACACATAACAGTCTCTCGCATCCATTGTATCCACATATTCATACAACAATTTTGTAAAGACATTTAACAAATAGTCACTAATAGATTTATCTAAATGTAAAGCACTATTGGTTATTTCTTTCATATTAGTCTCTGAATCATCTTTCAGAACACTTTTAGTAACCAGTCGCATGCTCATTATTGTTTGTAGTAGTATTTGCTACATTAATAAACATAAAGTGTGGTATCACAAATGTGAAAACCAACCATACAGACATCGTTAATATAACACAAAAAGCACAAACATTGAAGCATTTCCGCCTACACATTCCCTGATTCCGCTTACCAGTCTCAGTTCTAATCATCTTCAAAAATATTATGCAAAAGGAAATATTGACAAAAATGAAAAATAGACAAAAATTTCTAAAGAAAAAATTCTTAGTAATATCATTAGGCTAATTTAGTTTGTGCACTCCACAGCAAAGAAAGACTTGAGCCTTGAGCTCTTCTTCAAATCCACAGTTTTGGAAAACTCCTGAAATCTCCTCTCTCTTTTTGAACACCCTCTTCAAATTAGTAGTTCTCTTAGGGTGGCTTAAAAGAATTGTCTCTCTTTGCACAGAATTTCAGAAATTCTTTCTCCCAATTATTGTTCAGAACATTTTCAGTTGGACCTACAACCACATAAGACCATTCTGGTGCTGTGTATTTCTTGTTTGGCACCTTCACTCTTTTAGTTTTCCGTACTTGATTCTCTTCTCGACTTTCTTCTTCTGCTTCACTTTGCTCTGATTGACTCGATACTTCAAGTATTGTTTCTGGAACTCTATTATTGACAGTGTATTTCAGCTTTTTCACTCCTTTTGGCCATTTTTCTCCCTTCATTGCCCTTTTTCCATTTTCATTTTCAACTGTAGTTTCTCAACTTTCTTCAGATGAGTTCCTCTTTCTTTTGTCTTTGGCAACTGCAGGAGCTGAAGGAATCACCTTGTTCTCACCATTAACAACAACAGTGTTATCTTCACTTGTCCCTGTAACTTGTGCCCACTCTACTCCAACTTCAACTTGCTCAGGAACATTTCTTCGTTCACGTCTTTCTTCTCCAGCAGTTTCTTCGTTTTCAAGTGGACTTGGGACTTTTCTCGTGTGACTTGCGTGAATCCAATTCGGCAAACCACCACACTTGACAGCTGTTGTTGTTACCAGTATCATTTGGTAAGGGCCATGCCAGCGAGGTTCTAGACAAGACTTTCTCACATGTTTCTTCACCACAACCCAGTCTTCAGGACATAGATCATGGCCTTGTTCTCGTTGATCTGTTGTCGCAACCACTCCGACCTGGTGAGACACAGAACGTACCACATCAGCCAATCGTTTACAATAATCCAGTACCAAGTCATCAGTAATGTTCATCAGTTGATTTGCTGGAACTCTTGGCTGTCTCATAGCCCTGGCCATAATGATCTTGTGGGGAGACAATCCAGTTTTCTTGTCTGGGATACTTCTTAAGCTCATTAACACTAATGGCAATGCATCAGGCCATTTCAGTGTTGTGGAAGCACAAACTTTAGCCAGCCTCGATTTTATTGTGCCGTTGACCTGCTCAACTACTCCTGAAGCCTCAGGTCTATATGCACAGTGCAGCTTCTGCTCAATCTGTAATGCTGCACAAAGCATCCAAATTATTTCATTGTTAAAATGTGTCCCTCTATCTGATTCCAATGAGACTGGAAAACCAAATCTAGGAATTATCTCTCTAAGAAGCAATTTAGCAACTGTTAGACTGTTGTTACGTCTTGTTGGATATGCTTCTACCCAACGAGAAAACAAACAGACAACCACAAGAACATATTTTAATCCATTGCAAGGGGGCATTTCTATGAAATCCAACTGCAGTCTGGTAAATGGACCAGCTGCTTTCCCAATTCGTCCCATGCTAACCACTGTCTTTCTTCCTAGGTGCTGCTGACAGACTGTACATCTCTGACAGAGGCTCTCTGCAATTACTCTGAATTTGGGATTAAACCATGTCTGTTGGAACAACCTAATCATTGCATCTCTTCCAATATGTGTTGGCCCATGATGGACTCTGGCCATCTGGGAAAGAAGACTGTCTGGCATTACTATTCCCCATCCGTATACACCCAAACTTCATCATCTGATCTGCGAATGCACCCTGATTTAATCCACCCTTCTTTTTCAGAATCACTTGCCTCTTCTTGTAAATCCCTCACTTCATCCCAAGTCTCAGCAGATGTGAACAATAATTTGCATTCTGTTTGTTCAATTTTCTCATTTACTGGTAATTCCACATTAACCGAAAATGCATTTAAAGCACAAAATTTAGCAATTTGGTCAGCGTATCTGTTACCCAGTGTGATGTACTCACAATCAGATCTATGTGCACTGCACTTCACCACCCCAATTTGTGCCGGCAACTGTAATGCCATCAGTAGATCTTTTACACACTCTCCGTTTCTGATTGGTGAACCCGAAGAGGTCAAAAATCCATGTTGGGACCACAACTGCCCAAAGTCATGTACGACACCAAAGCCGTATTGACTAGACGGAAAAATCGTAACCCTCATTTGTTTTGACAAGATACAAGCTCGGGTGAGCGCTTTTAATTCAGCCACTTGTGCAGAACTCACTCCTGTCAACCACGATGCTTCAATCACATTTGCTACTGTGCAAATTGCATAAGCAGCTCTCAAGCAACCCTCCGAATCTCTCAAACATGAGCCATCCACCAACAGAATAACATCAGATTCAGGTAGCTGCATATCTTTGATATCACATCCAGGCAATCATGATCCACTTCATCAAGAACTTCCTCACAGTCTGGAGTTGGCAATAACGTGGCCGGATTTAAACTAGTACACCTCGTTATTGTCACATTCTCAGCACTCAGAATCACTTGCTCATATTTTGTCAAACGGCTACTCGTCAAATGCTGTGTTCGAGTGCGCGTCAACAGAATCTCAACTGAATGCGGCACATACACTCTCAATGGATGTCCCATAACGATCGACTCACTTTGTTCCACACTCACACAAGTAGCAGCAACTGCTTTCAAACATACGGGTAATGCTGCAGCGACAGGATCCAAAGTAGTAGAAAAATATGCCACTGGTCTTCGTGCTGTTCCGTGTGTTTGCGTTAGAACTGAGAGTGCGCAACCCTCACGCTCATTGCAAAACCACGCAAATTCTTTCTCAAAGTCTGGCATCCCCAATGCTGGTGCTCGACATAAACTGTCTCGCAACTCTAGGAACGTTTTCATGCATTCCTCATCAAGATGTATTGGATCTCTCACATCTTTGTGTGTCAATCTCTGAAGTGGTTTTGCGATCAGTGAAAAATTCATAATCCACTGTCTGCAGTAACCAACCATTCCCAAAAACATGCAAACCTCTTTCTATGTTTTTGGTGGATTCATTTGTTATGTCCCGTATAGAGGCCCTAATGTAGACCCGTTCATATATGCCCTAAAATGGACGTATTCATATTTGCCCTAATATGGTCATATTCGTACTTGCCCTATTATGGTGATAGCCGCATATGCCCAATTATGGTCATAACTGTACATGTCCTATTATAGTCATGATTCCTTATATAGGCATGATCTTTCACCTACATTGGTCCTCCCTAGTACACAACGTGATCTGAGGGCAGAACGTTATCTTTCCTGTGGTTTTGAATACAGCAGGGTTTTTCCCAAACACAGGCCCACACTGTACTCATCAATTATGCATGGCTCTCTAGGAATACACCACCTGTATAATATGTATATACAAAGTTCACCCCTGACGTCTTCCTCAAGTCTAACGACAGACCAATACAATCCATACTGAGGACCGAGACTCTTTAGGGTATAAATACACCACATCTTGCCCCGGTAAGACAGAGGGAACCGAGACTTCCATGCTGACACACTGACCAGAGGCGCTGAGGCTCCTGCATGCAGTCGCTCCAGCTGACAGCGGTCTGACACAGCCCTTGCGGGGTGTCCAACTCGAGACCAGAACGGGGTCCCACACTCTCTCTATTCAGGTATGGGGGTTCGACTAAATCCTAGAAGGATTCTTGGCTCTTAGGCTTTTAGACCTACACACATATGCTAGGTACACTCAGGTACATCTAGTTAGGCATCGTAGGAGTGCGCGCACTTTTCATAATGCTTTTTATATTCATGTATGTATTCGTGATTATTGCAATATGGTAGAACTGTTCTATCCCTTCGCTTTTATCGTACTGCTGATAATATATCTCTGCTATTGTCTGCTGGTTGCCGCAGCACATATATTTTACACTAGAATAACAACTGTTCAATAAATACTTATTGAAACGCCCAACTGTTTATTCTGTGTAACTCTCTGAGACAAACCGAATAAGTAAGCACGAGTGACTGAGCGAAAAGTAGTACATTGTTTCCACGATTCTGAGGAATTTGGGTTGTCATGATCTAAGGTTGCCAGAAACTAATATCTCCCCGATAAGAGGAGATTCTAGTGGCACTGTGAGCTAGCTAATGCAAATCCGGCTAACATACGCAGTGGGGGTGCACAGAGTCAGTCTGCCACCAAGCCCACAGCTTATGTTATCCAAACGCGCAGGTCCTGCATGGGTACTATAGGAACTACACGACACAATCTTCTCTAGTCCTTGATGCTACCAGTAAGTCATCAATATACTGGACTAGAACTGAATTTCTGGGCATGACCAATGACTCCAAACACTTCTTCAGTATCTGATTAAAGATCGAGTGGCTCTCTGTATATCCTTGAGGAACTCGGCACCATGCCAAGACACGGTTTCTGAACCGGAACGCAAATAAATATTGGCTATCCGGATGCAAAGGAATCGAGAAAAACACTTGACACATATCAATCACTGTGAACCATTCTGCATCACATGGAATTTGATATAGGATCACTGCTGGATTCGGTACTATACGACAACAAGGTTTAACAATTTGGTTAACCTTTCTCAGGTCCTGTACAATCCTGTACTTTCCATTAGGTTTGCGAATTCCCATTATAGGCAAATTGCATGGACTCCTAGTATCTCTCTCAAAATTCCTTGTTCAATCAACTTATCTATCACAGGTGTTACTCCTGCAATAATGTCAGGACTCATTTTGTATTGTGGGGTTCTCGGAAACTCTGCATTAGGTTTGACTGTAATCTGAATCGGAGCAACTCCTTTCATCAGACCAATATCTTTCCCAGAAAAATCCCACACATCAGACAACACCGTTTTTCTCAACTCAACAGGCAAATCATTCTCTGTGAGTAATGGGTACAATTCATTCACTTCTGTCCCTTGGTTCAGCATTTTGAAAACCACATCTTCATCTTTTGTGTGAAATGCTATTCCATCTGGTGTACAGTAAATGGAACAGTTCATTTTACACAGCAGATCCCTACCTAGTAAATTAACAGGACTTGAATCACACACAACAAATTTGTGCAATTCCTTGAAATTTGAACTTTCATTGGCTTAGTTATTGGTGTTTTAATAAGTTTGTTCGATACTCCGACAACTTGGATATTTTCTCCCGAGAGGGGTAGGTTTGGAATTTCCACAGTTCTCACAGTGGAACGGGTAGCACCAGTATCTACGAGGAAAGTAATTGCATTACCATCAACCACGCCATCCACATATGGACCCACTAGAGATGCGCCAAGAACGCACTCTTCCTCCTCCCTCAGGCACCGTCATTGTGATGTGTCCGAATCACTCCCATCTGTCTGCAAAACATAATGTGAAACAACCTGCACATTTGAACCTGTTTGAGCATTTGTACGCAAACCAGTATTTACATTTTGTCTTTGCATTTGACCATTGACTTTGTCATTAGGCATTGGAGCTTGTGGAATTTGTAAATTCTGTCCCCTGTTTGTCACCTGCACCTGTTGATTCTGATTCTGCACCTGATAATTCTGTACCTGATAATTCTGATTCTGGCTCTGCATCTGCTCTTGTCCCTGATCAAATGAACCTGAATTCCCATTATTATTCGACACCATCTTACACTCGCGACGCCAATGTCCAAATTTTCCACAATTAAAGCAAGGACGTTTCTGTTTCAAGTCTTCTATGTTCACAAAATTACCTTTACCTCTTCCTTGACCCATCAGAACCATCTGTGTCACTGTATTGCCATTTGAAGCTAAACCTTTCATACCAGTTGTAGTCTGACCATCATCAATCACGTCTATGTATCCTCCTTTCTTGGCCGCTCTCATTTGTGCTAACATCAATTTCTCTTTTAATTTCTTATGTCTCATTTCTATGTCATCTCCACAATTTTCGCATAACGAAGAATCTCATCAACTGATTTACTCTGCCAACATATCAAATGTTGTTGAATCATAGCACTTATTTCTGGTCTCAAGCCATAGACAAAACGATACACAAAGTGTCCCATGTCCTTTTCAGTGATATTTTCTATACCACTAAACTGCTTAAACACTTAAAGAAGCCTTTCGTAATATGCATGCACTGATTCTTTCAGTTCCTGAGTCGTTCTATCAATCTTCACCCAATCTGTTTCTTTCGGAGAAAGTTTCCGTTTCAGGTATGTAATTACCTGATTGTATTTCTTCATAACCTCATCAGAAGGTGCTCCTGTTTTGGGATCTCTTTGGTATTCTTTATTCGGCCAGTCTACAGCAATTTTACACTCAATCCACAAATCAGCTGGAACCACTCTATCAAATAGTCCCTGTAAATCAACCCTCAAAACTTTTGATACTTTCACAAATCTTTCAACTTGTCTGTACCATTCAACAGGCTTTTCTCTCAATCTTGGGAAATCATTCGTAAATGACAAAATGTCCTGTCTTGACCATGGAACGTGAACATAACCACCTCCAGGTACTTCTCTCATTGGATAAGCACCAACAGGATCATCCGATTTTGTCTTTTTCTCTGGCTCTCTCAAAGGATACGACGGAGAAGCTACATTCGCTTTGTTATTCTCATCTTTTTTCTTTTTAGCCCATCTTCCTTTCCACTTGTTCAATTCACCCCAACACTTCAGTGTGCTAATTAACTCTTTAATTTGCAATTGTTTACCTGAAACATTCAAGTATTCCAAATCTTTGTCTGTAAAATCTAATCTATACGTCTTTTGTAATGCTTTTGACTTCTCAATGTCTACTCCATACATCTGTGCAGTTTCAGCAAAAGTCTCATGTAAATTTTTCGCTCTTCGAGTAATAGTCTTACATAGAAACAACAACTCATCATCCTGAAATTTACTCATTCTTCTGGACTAATTGTACCTATAATCATTTCTTCTAGTACTCCTTTTAATTTAGTCACATCAACACAATCATCTTTATTCTGACTACTGCAACCAGGAGCTATATCACGAATCCACTGTTCTAATTCTTCTGGCGATGGACCCATTGATTTTTGTACATCTTCACCCGACTCACTTCTAGGTTTAACAGGTGTTTGTGTATCCAATCTCTCTTCAATCTGTATTAATCTCCTAGGTTCTTGATACATCACCCTTTTTGGTGTCTCATTTCTCCCTGAAACATCAATCAATTGTTCCTCTTTTCTCAAACTCGCACTCACATTTGTACTGTTACTTCCACTACTTCTTTCATTGATCCTAGCCACTTCTGGGACTGCCAAAGCATGTACTCCCGTAACACTCTGTCCATCACTATATAATGGAACTATTGAACCAATCGACACTGACAACATTTCTGGGTTTCTTACTGCTTCCATCCTAACAATTGTCCTTTGCCTGTTCTCAACCTGAACTGGTCTTACTCCATTTGTCACTCTATTCTGAGGTTGTTCTTCAATTTCAATCATAGGAGCACCAGGGGTAACAATAGAAGTATGTAAATCATCTGTACTTAAACTAATCTGTTCCTCTTGATATGGGGGTGGTGGTCTGTTCATTAATAATTCATTAAGGAAATCTTCATCAATGTCATCTGAATCCATTAAATTCACATTCTTATCCTGTGTTTCAGTATTATTCTTTGTCTCTTTGGACTTTTCCCCATCCTTCGTCTCAGCTTCTCTAACTGGATACATTTTTAGACCTATAGCAACATATTTTCTCCACATTTTCTTTTGTGCATCCCATTTAGCCTCTCAGTATCTACTCACTGTATTTTTATATCAAGTCTGATGCTTGTCTCTTTCTCTCTTGTATGCCTCATACTCCCATTCTTCTAAATCCTCATACTGCATTGGTCCTGGGTTTGGATTCAAACTATTCATCCCAAACCTTAGGTTTTCCAAAATCCTTGTATTGAAAGTACCATTTTCAGGAAAAGCTCATTCACTTTCATCGTCTGTATATTTCACCCAGTTCTCTACCCATGCACACGTATGATAACCCCTTTCTAACGCCATATATGCTGCTGGCGTACCTTCAGGAGGTATCGGAATCCCTTCTCTAATTGGAATTGGTTGATCTTTGCTAAACAATGTCTTTAACAACTTTATTATCTTCATTTTCTCCGCTTACTGTAAGTAGAATATTATTAATGACTCTAATCTACGTAAATCCTAACAACACTCTCTTCCGTATTATGTCTTCAACTCCCAATCAAAGTTATTTTTGCTGTCCAATAACAGCGCGGCTCACACTAACTAACCAGTACCAGCGCGCACCTCTGTGACGTTGTTCACTAACTGTCCAATACCAGCGCGGCTCTCTGTGACGTCAATATCGCTCCTTCTACTGACCCTCCCTTTACAAAAATCAGCGTCAATGTCCTTAAGGTCATTTTAACAAATAAAACAAACTACATAAACACAAATTGTCTGCTCCACTAAAAGAAAATCAAAGTGTATTCACACACTCAAAGAGAAAAACCCTTCACTCCAACAATAAACCGCGACCAGCGTGATTCTTATTCTCTTACAAACGGAGGACTCTCGGGACTTCCCCAGTTGCGCCTACTGAAGTGACCCAAATTACCCCACTATTTCATTCAACAAAGTTCCCTTTACAATACTTTCAGTTCGACGACCGCCTAGTATTGTATTACCAGCAGACAATGTACAACTTTAGTGTATGCAAACACTAAAAACAGCCTTTAGGCATATCCCGGGATCTCAGGCCTCGAGGGACCCGTACCGAATATCAATATGACAAAACTAACTCAACATATATTTGAACCGTCAAATCTGTCTAATCAGGAAAAACTCCTTTTTCTCCACTTAGCATTTTAATCTAACTCTGTCATTGGGCTATACGTGGGCTACATCTGGGTGATATTTGTGCTACATTTGGGCTCTTTTTTTCTCTGGTGGCCATCTTGGGAGACTTATTTGCTATGAAGTTTCCTAATTTCCTCATTTACTGCAGTCTCCTCGGTAGGAAATGCTTTCAGTTTTTAACTTTGATTCCATCAAGAAGGCATTCAGATGTGTCACACATTTGCCATAAATTCAGAATGTTAGCACTCTAGTTGCTCATTAGATCACTGTAGTAAAGATACTGCTCACCAGGGAGTTAACTGGAAGTCTGCTGCTGGTATTGAAAGTGCATGTTTCAGTCTGCATGTCAGAATTTTTTAATGAAATAGAAGAGGATTTGAGAAGTCACTCAAAATGTACCCTAGTTTTTCTTTCTGCAGCACTAATCATAATTTCTATGGCAAAATGAAGCCCCTCATTTTGTTCCTTTTTAAATTTAATGTTTTAAGTGTTACCAGTTTATTCCAATCAAGATGGCTTCAGGTGTGCCATACATTTGTCATAAGTAAGACTGTTAGCGCTCTAGTTGTTCTTTAGAACACACTGGGAAGCTGCAGTAGAACACAAAGGAATCAACTGATAGTCTCTGCCCTTGTTGGATGTACATGTTTTACTGAGAATGTCAGACTTCATTCTCACATGACTGAGAAAGATAATGTGAATGAAACATCTCCTAGTTAACATGAAGGAAAGTTTCAATTCTATTGAGGACGCGGAGGCGAGGATTATGCATTTCTTTCTTCACACTTTATTAACAGCACGTTTAAAGATAAAGTAAAAAACAACATGTCACTGAACTACAACTCCCATGAACATCAGGAGTAACCATGGTCACCAACAGTCCAATCACATTACATTCCGCAAGTCCATATAATAATGCCGGTTTTGTAGTCCTTCCTCTTTCTTCGCTGGAGGAAGTTAAGCCCGTTGTATCCTATTCCGTCTTAGAATCTGAACCTAGGAAGATATGGATAGGGTATTAAGAACTCTCCTTTAACCTTTAATCAGCGTAATCCAAGGACAAAGCAAAGAAAAACGCCCCAACAAATAGTATCATAAGATAAACATGTCATTAATAACAATAGAATGCAACGAATACTGCAATCTCACTGTAAACATTAGAGAATAACTGAGGAACTGTGAACCATAGTCAGCAATGTCAATACATGATATACCGTCATAGTCATAAGTCACATGAGAACAAGAAGCATTACTTTCCTGGCAATCACCGGAACTTGAGTCCATTGTAGCCTCATGAATGCCATTACATAAGCTCTCCGAGGGAGGGAGGTGATGCAGCGGAGGCGGTCATATATTTTCCATACCAACCTTTACAATACCTAAAGAAGCGTAACTACAATGACGGGCCCATAAGTCATTATCATTTCTATTAGCAATGTCAAAGGTCCTCCAATGGATCTTTGGTAGAGCTAAAAGGGACTAGGTAGAGAAAACAGAGAGCTATTCCCTCATGAGGACCTGTAATGAAGAAACAGCTATACCATAGAAACATCATCAGAATACATCAATAATATGACAAAGTTATCCTAAAAATAAGTCATGACTCAAAGAAATAACGACAGACACTATTCTTTCTAGGTACCTTTAAGATATTATTTTCTGAAATAATGAATGGTCATACACAATTACAAATCATAAGAAAACTTTGCTCATCATATCACAGGCAAATATCACAGTTATCACAAGCAGAGTAACTCGGAGAACATCAAACAGGTGAGTAATAGAGGAGGGAGGGAGGGAAACAAGGGAAACATCAGAAAAATCACAGTTCAGAATTAACTCTCGGTAAAATAGAGAAAACTAATGCACAGCGTGCAATTAGTCAAGGTAACTATCTCCACGGCCGTAGGAGAATAGTGCAGGCAGCATCACCAGCCGATGATGTGCAAAGTCTCTAGGGAAAGTCTCCGCAGTCAGGATTGCCAGCCAAAGTGATCAGGAATCAGCACAGCATACAGCATACCACGGATTTAGGACAGGTCACCAGAATGTGAGCAAGCCGCCGATCTCTTTCCCACCAGCATCTTTATACTAGTTTTGCAACTTTGTTACACTAAATCAGAATCTTGCCTAAGCCCTGCAAGACACTCTCATTGGTCAGAACAAGGGGAGGCACACAATGACTTTACAATTTTCTCTAAACAATCTTTGTCTAAAATTGTATAACCTCCTAGAGAGGAAGAAGAAAACTACAATTACACATTTTGTATCTACATAGCAACAGTTTCATTCTAAATCCTCGCCTAGACAGGAAAGAGTCATACTATTCTCAGCTCTCTAAGGATGTGAATGTTATTTTTACAAGGACATCAGGAAATATCGTGAAAAGAAACAAAAGGAGCACGGAAGCACATCCCCTAACTAATACATTTGCTGAGGCCTTCACGGTATAGCAAGGAAAGCAGAGAGAGAAAAGAAAAATAATTTCTACATTTCTAGGCCTACTCTACTTTCACGAAGAATAAAATAACTTTCTCGTGTTAGTATTCCTGCAGTTCAGGAAACATAAGAACATTAATATTAGACACACAAATTAATAATTTCTTCTCATTCTATTATTATTCATAACCCTAAATAGAAATCTTCATTCTACATGTGTTATTCTGACTCTTTAAAAACACGTGCCTCTTTGCACATTTTCGGTCGTACTCTTTAGTTTTCACGTTTTAGTAAATTTGGGTTTTTCACACACGTTAGTAATTTGCTAAAACACACACATGGGTGGATTTCCCGAGCAGATTTTATTAGCAAAAATCATGCTCCATCAGAGGCATAGGTGAAGAATGCCAGGGGTGGATAATCCTCGCCTCCGCGTCCTTAATAGAATTGAAACTTTCCTTCATGTTAACTAGGAAATTTTTCGTTCTATGTCAGGACCGGAGGCGAGGATTATGCATTTTTAAAGCTTTCCTACCACCAGTGCGGCTGCATCATGGATTGGTTTAAAATAAAACTTTTTGAAAGTTGAATCGGAAGACCAATCCGCTGCATTCATAATATCTTTCAACCTACCCCCTACCTGGATAGCTTTGGAAGCCATAGCCCCCGAGTGGAATGTGCCCCAAACTCACTAGTATCGATGCCAGCCTCTGTCATGATCCATCTCACCCACCTGGCAATGGTTGGGGATGACACTGCCTTGAATGGTTTTTTAATGGCAATCAGCAGTTGCCTTTCCTCTGGAGGCCGTACCTCCAATGTCATATCCTCGTAGGCTTTTAGGCATCTGACCACACACAACTTTGGAGATTCGGGAAAAGCTGGATAGGATACCGACCTGGTACTCATTTTCATTCTCCTAGAGATGTTGAACGTGACCCCTTCTGGGGAAAAAATCCTGGCAGATAGATCCAAGGCCCTCACGTCTGAAGATCTTTTGCACGAGATAAGGCAGAGCAACATTGCCAGTTTAGCTGAAATTTCGTTTCTGCACAGGTATTGATTGTCCTGCCAAGATGACAGCAAGCGGAGGACCAGATTGACGTCCCAAAGGCCCGCGTAGCGAGGCTCAGGGGGATGAGAAATCCTGATGCCCTTGAGGAGTTTACTCACCCAGGGGTGTTCCCCCACCGGAACACTATTCACCGGGGTATGACCTGCTGAAATGGCCGATCTGAAGGAGTTGATGGTACAATAGGCCAGGCCTTCTTGGAAAAGTTCTGCTAGAAAGTTGATTATATCCGTAACGCTGGTGCCCACGGGATCCAGGTGTCTCTCCACACACCAACGTACCCATTGTCTCCAAGCCGATCTATACCTCTTGATGGTCCCTGGGGCCCATGCCTGCTGGATAAGGAACTCAGCCCCCTGCGAAAGTTTGACGTTCGTCCAGCGTCCCCTGAAATCCTCCACGCCATAAGATGGAGATGGCCCTGGAGAACCAAAGGATGAGGATGGCCCAGGGGGTCCGTCAGGATTTTGTCGTACGATGGAAGTCGTATCGGGACGTCCCAAGCCAGCTCTAGGAGAGAAGGGAACCACGCCTGCGAACACCAGATCGGGGTGATCAGAATTATCGAGGCTCTCTGTCGATGAGCTTGTGCTGCCACCTGTTGGATGAATAGAAAAGGCAGGAAGGCTTAGGCTAGGTCCGTTGACCAGTCCTGAAGGAAGGCGTCCACTGCCTCCGCTCCCGGGTCCGGTCTCCAGCTGAAGTATCGGGGCAGTTGGGTGTTCCATCTGGACATGAAAAGGTCCACCTGGCAAGGACCCCAAACATTCATCAGTGTCTGGAAGACCGTTGGGTCGAGTCTTCAGTCGCTGGCGTGTCTGAAGTGTCTGGAATTCTAGTCCGCTATGGAGTTTTGTGCTCCGGGGAGATACTCGGCCGTCACTGAAATTTGGCGGTGGAGGCAGTAATGCCAAAAGTCCTTGGCAAGCTCCGCTAAAGCTCTGGATCGGGTGCCACCCAGGCGATTGATGTATTGCACCGCTGTCATGTTGTCCATCCACAGGAGCACACAGAATGACACTCTGTCCCTCGTGAAAGACCGAATAGCAAAAGAGCCCGCCAGTAGCTCTAGACAATTGATATGGAGAGCAAGCTCCTCCTCCATCCACCTGCCTCCCATGGAGGTCGATCCGCATCTGGCGCCCCAGCCCAGGCGACTGGCGTCCGACTCTATCACCAGGTCCGGTTGAGAGCCAAAGATCGCCCGTCCGTTCCAAGTTTCCATGTGGTCGATCCACCTCTGGAGCTCCGTCCTGGCTTCCTGTGTCAGAGAGACTAGTTCGGAATAAGTGAATCCCCTCCGAAGATGGGATGCCTTCAGTCTCTGCAGGGCTCTGTAGTGTAGCGGTCCCGGGAAGATGGCTTGTATCGAGGAAGATAACAAACCAACAATCCTGGCCAGCTGACGCAAAGAGATTCTGTCTTGCCTGAGGACCTTCCCTAGCTCTTTCTTGATCTTGACGATCTTTTGCTCCGGAAGATTCAGAGTCGCCGATCTGGAATCTATCCTGAAGCCCAAAAATATCATGCTCTGCTGTGGGACCAGGTCCGACTTCTGTTGGTTGATGGTGAACCCCAGACTCTGGGGTAGATTTATGGTGATATTCAAGTGGGTGATCAGTTGTACTCGGGACTGATCCATCAACAGGATGTCGTCGAGGTAAATGACCAGTCTGATGCCCATGGTCCGTAGGTGCTCCACCACTGGTTTGAGGAGTTTGGTAAAGCACAATGGTGCTGATGACAGGCCAAATGGGAGGGTCCGGAATTCGAAGACCTGCTCCCTCCACTTGAATTGGAGGAACCTGCAGTGCGGGGAAAATGGGAACCGACAGGAAGGCGTCCTTGATGTCGAGACGCGCCAACCAGTCGTCCTGTAGCAGAAGGTCCCTGAGGAGGTGGATCCCCTCCATCTTGAAGTGGTGGTATACCAGCCACTCGTTGAAGGACCTGAGGTTGATGATGGGCCGAAAGCCCTTGTCCTTCTTTTGCACCAAGAACAGGTTGCTTAAGAATCCCCTGGGATGTAGCTCTGAATGGCATATTGCCCCCTTGGTTAGAAGGTCTTGAACCTCCAGGTCTATGAGAGATTCTTCCTGAGAGGAGAAAACCAACGGACGGGGTTTGACCACTTGAACTGGAGTTCCATAGAACTCTATGTGGTACCCTTTGACCGTCTCCAGCACCCAAGGGTCTGAGGTGATCTCTGCCCACCTTTAAAAATGTGTTTATTCTCCCCCCAACCGAAGGGGTGTTAACAGAATAGTGCTTACCATTGTATCCACCGGAGCTGTTGTGGGCCCCTCCGCGGCCCCGGTTGTTCTTTCCTTTTCCACCACGGGAGGGGTAGAAGGTTCCTTGTCGGCCGTCCTGCCAGCCATTGTTTCGTCTTGCCTGGGCTCTGTTAGGGCCTTAATAGGATTGGCGGCCGGAGGAGCGACCCCTGCCTCTTCCGACCTCGCCAAAAACCTTTCCAGGGAAGATCTTTTTCATCGACGGCTGGGCCTTGTCAAGAGCCGAGAACGTCGAGACAAATTTCCCGAGCTCCTTGACAAAGGGGTCGCCGAAGAGGGAGCCCTGGGCTATGGGACCTGCCTCAGATGACGAGAGTTCCCCCAACTTAGGTCTATTTTCAGGAGGAGAGAACAGCGACGTTCAGCTGAGAGGGTGCAGTTGGCATTGCCCAGAAGACATACCGCCCTCTGCGCCCACCCCGCTACATCGTCCATAGGAAGGGGTTGACCAGACTCTCTTGACCACTCAGCGAGTTCAATTATCTTAGTTAGCGGACCCACCACGTCCAGGAGCTTGTCCTGGCAGGCTCTCCAGGATCTATCAATCCCCTTCATGGGGTCCCTCATGTACTTACTGAAAAAGGTACACAGCTTGGGGTCTATCTCCGGGGTAGCTGTGACCTTGTCGGCCAGGGACGGTCGAGGGCATTCTGACCTGAGGCGAGCTCTCACTTCTTTGCTGAGAGGCTGTCTAATTTTGTTGGCCACGTAATCAGCCACTTTCCTGTCTGGGACCCATTCCGCAGAACGCGGTCCATATATACCCTCGGGGTCGAACATGTCAGAAGGGGCCCCCTCCCCCTCACCAGGGTCTGAGCTAGAAGATTGTGGGAGCCAAAATCTGCCAGAGTCCTGCATCTCATCAGAGGAGCCCTCTTCCTCGTCAAATTCACCCTCCCCATGTCGGGGAACCCCTCTTCGGGGTCGAAATCTGTGGCGACCTAGTCGCTGATAGCCCCGGGTATGTCTTCCTCTGGGTAGGGTGCATCTTTAAGCGTTCGCGCACTCTTGTGAAAGACTTCAGTCAGCCGACCGAAGCCCTCAAGGTGCCCCGCGTCACGCATATGAGCCTTACGTGAGTGAACCGGGTTCACCCCACTAGGTCCAGCCCCCCCATCCCCCAGGATCACTCTGCCCTTGAAGACCTGGGCAGACAGTTTATCAACGCTTTCCTGCAGGGGGGCCAGCGCCTGGGCAATGGCCTTAGAAAGGAGCTTGTCCACCCCTGCAGGAATGCGCTGTTGGGGGGCCGTTTCCTCCTCTGAGGAAAGAGAGGGCGCATAATCGTGGTCCCGTTGGGACTGCATTGTTGATGAGGGTAAGAGCACAGAAAATAATCAAAATACGCCCCAATAAAGTTAATGGGGGCAGCCCCCTCGCCGGTGCTCTCAAGAACCAGGTACCACTTGCCAATGAAAAGGGGGGCCAGAGAAACAGCAATGTGGGAGATTAGATCAGCCGTGTGGGCTAAGCCTGTATTCCTTACCGCTTTGCGGTGTCAGACGAGGGTTGGGAGGGAATTCCAGGCACGAGCGGGAGGCCGCTCTAATCCCTCAACACAATCGCGGCCACCGGAGCACTCCTAGCAGCTCTGTGGTGCGAGGAGATGCGTTGTAGGCATGAAACAGCGCCACCTAGGGCACCCGCGCTGTATCAAAGATGAACGCGCTCGGGCTGGAGAGCCTCCCGCGCAGAGCAGTGAAGCGGAGATAAACCGCTGACCAAAGTGCGCTCGCAGAGCGATAATGAACCCAGCTCGCAGAGCGGTACAAATCACACAATTAAACAGTAACCCATCAAGCAAATCCCCAAACTATCCCGGGAAGAAGGAGTGAAGGGACTTAACTGACGGGGAAGCAATGAAGAGGAAGGACTACAACACCGGCATTATTATATGGACTTGTAGAATGTAATGTGATTGGACTGTTGGTGACCATGGTTACTCCTGATGTTCATGGGAGTTGTAGTTCCGTGACATGTTGTTTTTTACTTTATCTTTAAACGTACTGTTAATAAAGTGTGAAGAAAGAAATGCATAATCCTTGCCTCCAGTCCTGACATAGAATTTACAGAAAATATGCTCTCATTTTAGCTTCTGGAGCACCTTCCAAACCTCTATGGGAAAAACATGAGCAAATAGTTTTCTCTCAAACATGATTCATGATATCCCAGCAGAAGGCTTTTTCATAGGGTAAAATCACCTTAGAACACAGCACAATTCCTAAAATTAGTATGGTACCATCAACAAATGATTTATAATGTAACTAAGGTCTGTTATCACCCTTTATACGTTTCCCTTTTGTTGACCCTCAAAACCTTCCTTTCACTACAATGCATTTTAATGGGGTGCTATCATTTATATTGGTCCCAAGATGGCTGCCAACACTTCTTGGATGAAGTGCTGACAGCCAATCAGATCTCACGATGAGATGTGTGGGTAGGCTCCGCCCAGATATATAAATTTATTTTTCCTTTAATATTTAAATAACTACTGAACGGATTTACACCATTTAAAGCAAAGAGTGCACTCTGGACCAAGAGCTACCTTTCTGCCAAAATTGGTGTAATTCCGTTCAGCAGTTTGGGCTGTAGCCGTGCCATAAGTTTCCTATGGAAATTAAATTGAGAAAACACGTTTTGGGATCCCCCTTTTTTCTCGGCCCCCGCTTGACGAATCACCCGAAATTCAAGACAGGAGCTGACCGGAGCGCCCATTAGTTTCAAAATTTCGCGAAGATTCGTCAAGCGGCACAAAGATATTGGCAAAGAAAAACGCTTTTGAATAGAAACAATTCAAAAGCGTTTTTCTTTGCTAATATCTTGGCGCCGTTTGACGAATCTTTGCGAAATTTTCAAAACTAATGGGGCGCTCCGGTCTTGCGACTTGCGTTGTAATGGTTCACGTTGTATATATATATATATATATAAATATATATATATATATATTATCTACTGGCGGTCGCCAGTAGATAGTTATAGTTAGGACCTATTTTCCATAGGAAATCCGCAACATTCTATTTGAAAGAACTCTTGCGTCGGTTGACGAATCTTCGTGAAATTTTCAAACTTTATGGCCCGCTCCGGTCCGCTCCTACCCTGAAAGTTTCGGGGTAATTCGTCAAGCGGGGGCCGAGAAAAAGGGGGTCCCAAAACGTGTTTTCCCCATTCATTTTCCCATAGGAAACTTTAGCCACGGCTACAGCCCGAACTGCTGAACGGAATTACACAAAATTTGGCAAAGAGGTAGTTCTTGGTTCAGAAAGAACCCTTTTTGTTAAATGGTGTAAATCCGTTCAGTAGTTGCTGGAGAAATTACAAAAATATGAGTCAAAAATCAATTTCCCATAGGAAACTTTATGCAAGGCTACAGCCCGAACTGCTGAACGGAATTACACCAAATTTGGCAAAGAGGTAGTTCTTGGTTCAGAAAGAACCCTTTTTGTTAAATGGTGTAAATCCGTTCAGTAGTTGCTGAGAAAATCAAAAGTAAAAACACATATATATCTGGGCGGAGCCTAACCACACATGTCATCGTGAGATCTGATTGGCTGTCAGCACTTCATCCTGGAATTGCTGGCAGCCATCTTGGGACCAATATAAATGATAGTACCCCATTGAAATGCATTGTAGTGAATCGAAGATTTTGAGGGTTACCAAAAGGAGAACTATAAAGGGTGATAACAGACTTTAGTTACATTAGAATTCATTTGTTGATGGTACCATACTAATTTCAGGAATTGTGGTGTGTTCTAAGGTGATTTTACCCTGTGAAAAACCTTCTGCTGGGATATCATGAATCATGTTTGAGAGAAAACTATTTTCACATGCTTGTCCCATACAGTTTTGGAAGGTGCTCCAGAAGCTAAAATGAGAGCATATTTTCTGTAAATTCACATTATCTTTCTCAGGCATGTGAGAATCAAGTCTGACATTCTCAGTAAAACATGTACATCCAACAATGGCAGAGACTGTCAGTTGATTCCTTTGTGGTCTACTGCAGCTTCCCAGAGTGTTCTAAAGAACAACTAGAGTGCTAACAGCCTTACTTATGACAAAAGTATGGCACACCTGAAGCCATCTTGATTGGAATAAACTGGTAACACTTAAAACATTTAATTTAAAAAGGAACAAAATGATGGGGTTCATTTTGTTATAGAAATTATGGTTAGTGCTGTAGTAAGAAAAATTAGGACATGTTTCAAGTGTGATCTCAAATATCTTCCTGTTATATTTCAACAGGAGCAGCCTGTCAGTTGATGCCTTTGTGTTCTACTGCAGCTTCCCAGAGTGTTCTAAAGAACAACTAGAGTGCTAACAGCCTTACTTATGACAAAAGTATGGCACACCTGAAGCCATCTTGATTGGAATAAACTGGTAACACTTAAAACATTTAATTTAAAAAGGAACAAAATGAGGGGGTTCATTTTGCCATAGAAATTATGGTTAGTGCTGCAAAAAGAAAATTTAGGGCATGTTTTAAGTGAGATCTCAAATCCTCTTCTATTTCATTAGAAAATTCTGACATGCAGACTGAAACAATCACTTTCAATACCAGCAGTAGACTTCCAGTTAACTCCTTGGTGAGCAGTAGCTTTACTACAGTGATCTAATGAACAACTAGAGTGCTAACATTCTGAATTTATGGCAAATGTGTGACACATCTGAATGCCTTCTTGATGGAATCAAAGTAAAAACTGAAAGCATTTCCTACTGAGGAGACTGTAGTAAATGAGGAAATTAGGAAACTTCATAACAAATAAGTCTCCCAAGATGGCCACCAGAGAAAAAAGAGCCCAAATGTAGCACAAATATCACCCAGAGGTAGCCCACGTATAGCCCAATGACAGAAGTGTGCAAAACACTTTTTATTTTTGTTTTTTGCAGTTTTATATAGTGCAGACTGGTCAGGTATTGGAGTGCTTTACATGAGCATTGGTTACATCACACAAGGACAAATTCATGTTGGTTGACCCCTACACTACCCAAATACCACTGCACTACCCTAAACCCTAAAGCACTACCCCCAGCACGACCCCCTTCACTACCCAAACACAACTGCACTACCCTAAACCCTAAATCTACCCCCTACACTACACAAATACCACTGCACTACCCTAAACCCTAAAACACTAGAACCCAGCACGACCCCTACAGTACACAAACACCACTGCACTACCCTAAACCCTAAAACACTACCCCTACACTACACAAACACCATTGCACTACCCTAAACCCTAAAACACTACCCCCAGCATGACCCCCTACACTACACAAACACCACTGCACTACCCTAAACCCTAAAACACTACCCCAGCACGACCCCTACACTACCCAAACACCACTGCACTACCCTAAACCCTAAAACACTACCCCCAGCACGACTCCCTACACTACACAAACACCACTGGACTACCCTAAACCCTAAAACACTACCCCCAGCACGACTCCCTACACTACCTAAACACCACTGCACTACACTAAACCCTAAATCTACCCCCAGCATGACCTCCCACACTACACAAACACGACTGCACTACCCTAAACCCTAAAACACTACCCCCAGCACGACCCCCTACACTACCCAAACACCACTGCACTACCCTAAACCCTAAAACACTAACCCCAGCATGACCCCCTACACTACCCAAACACCACTGCAATACCCTATACCCTAAAACACGACCCCGTACACTACACAAACTCAACTGCACTACCCTAAACCCTAAAACACTACCCACAGCATGACCCCCTACACTACACAAACACCACTGCACTACCCTAAACCCTAAATCGACCCCCAGCACGACCCCCTACACTACCCAAACACCACTGCCATACCCTAAACCCTAAAACACTACCCCCAGCATGAACCCCTACACTACCCAAACACCACTGCACTACCCTAAACCTTAAAACACTACCCCCAGCACTACCCCCTACACTACACAAACACCACTGCACTACCCTAAACCCTAAAACACTACCCCAGCACGACCCCTACACTACCCAAACACCACTGCACTAACATAAACCCTAAAACACTACCCCAGCACAACCCCTACACTACACAAACACCACTGCACTACCCTAAACCCTAAAACACTACCCCCAGCACGACTCCCTACACTACCCAAACACCACTGCACTACCCTAAATCTACCCCCAGCACGACCCCCTACACTACCCAAACACCACTGCACTACCCTAAACCATAAAACACTAACCCAGCACGACCCCTACACTACCCATACACCACTGCACTACCCTAAAGCCTAAAACACTACCCCCAGCACGACCCCCTACACTACTGCACTACCCTAAACCCTAAAACACTACCCCCAGCACGACCCCCTACACTACCCAAACACCACTGCACTACCCTAAACCCTAAAACACTACCCCCAGCACGACCCCCTACACCACCCAAACACCACTGCACTACCCTAAACCCTAGAAAAGAAACCCCCACCCCATGCCCAATCCCCCTTACCTCTCACTCCTCGTGGTTCCTCTCTCCTCGTGGTTCCTGCTTCACGTCGTCTCTGAGGGGCGGTGCACGTCGTTGTGAGGAAACGGAACAGCCTCTGTTTCCTTACAACGACATGGATCGTCTACATGTTTTTAGAATGCATGGTCATTTACCATACATACCTTTACAACAAAATTCGTTGTAAAGGCATGCGTGGTAAATGACCATGCGTTCTAAAAAATGCGTAGTAATGACTTCGTGATGTACAACGCATGCGTGGTAATGCATGCGTTGTAATGGTATCGCAAAGTAAAAAGTCGTTGTAACGGCTGTTTACCGATCGAAGCTGGCCCCTGTTCTTCAGTGAGACTTTTATTTGATTAATTAGGAGGAAGGAATGTGTTTTTTACCGAAAAGTGCATTCCCGGCTGTTGTATTGTGAAAGTGTCCGCGTGGCCTGGTTTCACTTCCGGTGAGAGAGTGGAAGAGTCTGTTTGGATCTAAAGGAGTTCTGTTGTTGGACGGGGCCGGCGCGAAACGTCATCAGAAAACATAGCTAATGGAAAGCGTCCTCCCTGAAGTGTGGAGCAGTGCCATGAGAGGTCAACGAGTGTGCGTCCCACCGCAGTATGACCGTACCGCGTGACCCATGTGCCGCCTCCAGGGTACGGGAGGCAGAAGCGGCATCGCAGGTCCTCTTGAAGACCGTTGTAGCACTAATTCTACATTTTGGTACTAGGGCATTTTAACTTCGTTGTTCCTGCCAGATACAAAGAGAAGATCTGTGTTATTCAGTGCCCTCGTTACCTTTTTTGTGGGTTGTGGTGCTTGTCACTTCGCTGCCCCGCCGGTGCACACAACTGGGCACCCCACCTCGTGTGCCATCTGCAGGGCCTCTGCCCTCGGATCACTGGTTTCGGTTTCTGGAGTGGCAACATAAACAGTTGCTCCCAAAGGACTAGCCTGAACACTTAGGTGAATATCCCCTGCACCAGCATTCCATGGAAATTCTTTCCTAGCTCTCCCACGTCAATGAGGACGTCATAATAGCACGGCTCCGCTCGCGACACCGTATGACGTCATCGGAGCCATAAGAGAACCTCGTCGGCGTGCTGACGTCAGTTCCACCCATTTTTTCCGTGCCACCGAGGCAAACAGGGGACAGAGACATTTTCACATGTATACATAGTATAATAAATATATATATATATTCACTGAAAAAACCATAGGTTTCAAGCACGTTATAGTAGAAATTAGCATTTAAAAAACCTTAGAAATTCACTGAAAAAACCATAGGTTTCAGGCACGTTATAGTTAGAAATTAGCATTTAAAAACCTTAGAAATTCACTGAAAAAACCATAGGTTTCAGGGGCGTTATAGTTAGTTGGACATTTCACTCGTACAAAACCATAGAAATTCCCCCATTATAGTTAGTTCAGCTAACTATAACTCGTGCGCCCGCAATGCACTGCTGATGACGTCACATATTACATCACTCATGACATGGTCAGTGACATCACTCATGACATCACTGATGACATCACTGATGACATCATCCAGTGAATGTGTGTTTTTCTGAAAATTAAATATGTTTTATATATGTATATCTCAAGGTCGATGGAAGAATAAATGGGTATATAAGTGTCTAAATGGATGATTTTGTTTTGTAAAATTGATTGTATAACTGACTAAGTGTATCTTAGTGAATACATGGGTTAGTGAGTAATGTTTAAATATGAAAATATCTGTATCAGTCTCTCACTTTGTGTATAAGTGGCTGCATGGGTTGGTGAGTAGCTACATGAGTGTCTATATGGGTTATTAGTTGGTTTTTGAGTTTCAGTATGAGTGTCTGAGTGTCTGTATGGTTCGGTGGGGGTATTACTTAGTGCATAGATGCATGAATGAGTGACTCACTGTTTGTATGTGTTGAAGACAGCATGTGTGCAGGACTGTATAGGTGGATGAGTATGTGTATGGGTGTGTTAGTGAGTGAATGACTGTCTCAATAGTGTCTTTATGAGTAACTACATATGTTTTAAACTAGTATATGTGAGTATTGGTGTATATAAGTGAGTATATGTGAGAGTGAGAGATTGGAAGAGTTCCTGTACAAATAAGTAGGTGTTTCTATAAGTGATTGTTTAAGAGAGTAAGTATGTGTAAGTTTCTGTAGAAGTAAGTGTGGTAGTGTGTGTATAACTGTATATGCAAGTAAATGGATGTTTGATACTTTGTTTGCATGTGTGACTATGTGTGTGAGTAACTCTATGGATGAGTGGCGGTGTGTAACAGGATGTATAGGTGTATGAGTACATATGATGAGTGAGTACATGTATGAGTGACTGTATAGGGACTGTTGGTGAATGAGTGGATGTGTGTGTAGATCTTGGAACTACTGAATAGGTGTGTTGTAACTGGTATTGGTATGTCCATTGTTTTGAAAATGTTAGTTTGTATTTTTGAGTGTGTGTATCAAAGGTTATATTAGGGTGAGAGGAGGTCTGCCACTCTATCACAAGGATGATGTCATCAGTGATGTCATCAGTGATGTCATTTGAGATGTCATCAGTGATGTCATGAGTGATGTCACTGACCATGTCATGAGTGATGTAATATGTGACGTCATCAGCAGTGCATTGCGGAGGCGCAAGTTATAGTTAGCTGAACTAACTATAACGGGGGGATTTCTATGGTTTTGTACGAGTGAAATGTCCAACTAACTATAATGCCCCTGAAACCTATGGTTTTTTCAGTGAATATATATATATATACAACGCGAACCATTACAACGCAAGTCGTTTCAACAACTTGCTGTAGGGGGCGCGCTGGACTTAGAAATAGTATAATTTACTATTCCAACTCCAGTGTGTGCAACAGTAGGGAAGGTGTTGGAATAGTAAAGTATACTATTCCTTAGTTTAGCACGCCCCCTACAGCAAGTCGTTGAAACGACTTGCGTTGTAATGGTTCACGTTGTAACAACGCGGTCGTAATCGCATGCGTTGTACCACATGCTATGTAAGCGCTGTTTCCCGAAGTAACATCTGTCTTTGGAGTTGATGGTTTGTGAAGGTGTGCCTCCGGATGTGGAGGTGGTAGATGCGTGTAACATATCAAGTAATTGGTGGATTCATATGTGATTAGGTTAGGAGGATGGGTGGTTTCATAAGACATGGTTTGATTGGATGACAGTATGCTTTAATTATCGACTCCCTGGAGATCTCAGTGTAGGCGCATTTCCTGTGGCATTCTGATATTGGAGCACGAAGGAGAAAGGTCAGTACAGAACGGGGAGATGGAACTCTTACCAAGGTTAGGTGGTTAGGAATACATTGTTTGTGTCATGTTATTTTTATGAGGGTATTAAGTTCAGGGATGGTTTATGAATTTTTCAGTCACCAGGATTTGTGCTTTGATTTTGGATGGTTAATTTCCCCTATCCAACTTTAATTATTAAAGATGGGATTATGAATAAAGTAAATAGATTTTGAAGTATGCCAGGACTTATGTGAAGGTTTGGATAGCAGGGTATTGCTAATTACAATATATGCTTATAAATAGGTTTATAAATAGAAAGAAATGTAGTTTTGAGAAGAACTAAGTTCCTTGGTACTGAAAATTTGTTTCTAATGTTGTAGACCGAACAGGGGGTATTATACCACCCACATCCATGACTGGTTCCTCATGAAGATACTGGATTTGGGAGAAGATTATACACCATTCAGAAATATGACATTGATGCAATGCACAAGTGAGTGAAAAAGATTTAAGGGGATTAATTAGTGAGGCCATTTCATGGAATCCACAAGGGAGTGGAAATTTTAGATAAATCAATCAGCAAGGCCCTGTACGATGGGAACCACAATATGGTGGTAATGTAAGGACCCTATGAAACATAAAAAAAAAACAATTCTCTTTGAGACTTTGTGTTTAGTTTTTGGAATATTTATGTCAATTGCACAGTGAAAATGCACAGTTTCTAATTGATGCAATGGGTGAGCGCATGGAGTTACAATCATCACTTTAAGAAATGTTACTTGAATTCGTATATATCTGTGAATTTTAACTGAGAAGTTTTTAATGAGAGAGAAAGTTCTCTTGAGATTGTACATAAGTAGGGAGTCTTATGTTGTTTATGTATATATATATATTGTTGTATATATATATATATATATATATATATATATATATATATATATATATATATATATATATATATATATATATATATCTACTGGTGGTCGCCAGTAGATAGTTATAGTTAGGACCTATTTTCCATAGGAAATCCGCAACATTCTATTTGAAATAACTTTTGCGCCGGTTGACAAATCTTCGCGAAATTTTCAAAACTTGTGGGGCGCTCCGGTCCGCTCCTATCCTGAAAGTCTCGGGGTGATTTGTCAAGTGGGGGCCGAGAAAAAAGGGGGGTCCCAAAACGTGTTTTCCCCATGCAATTTTCCATAGGAACCTTTCATCGCAGCTACAGCCTGAACTGCTGAACGGAATTACACCAAATTTGGCAAAAAGGTAGCCCTTGGTTCAGAGTCGTGCCTTTTGGATAAATGGTGTAAATCCGTTCAGTAGTTCCTGAGAAAATCAAAAGTAAAATCACATATATATCTGGGCGGAGCCTAACCACACATGTCATTGTGAGATCTGATTGGCTGTCAGCACTTCATCCTGGAATTGCTGGCAGCCATCTTGGGACCAATATACATGATAGTACCCCATTGAAATGCATTGTAGTGAATCAAAGATTTTGAGGGTTACCAAAAGGAGAACTATAAAGGGTGATAACAGACTTTAGTTACATTAGAATTCATTTGTTGATGGTACCATACTAATTTCAGGAATTGTGGTGTGTTCTAAGGTGATTTTACCCTGTGAAAAACCTTCTGCTGGGATATCATGAATCATGTTTGAGAGAAAACTATTTTCACATGCTTGTCCCATAGAGTTTTGGAAGGTGCTCCAGAAGCTAAAATGAGAGCATATTTTCTGTAAATTCACATTATCTTTCTCAGTCATGTGAGAATGAAGTCTGACATTCTCAGTAAAACATGTACATCCAACAAGGGCAGAGACTGTCAGTTGATTCCTTTGTGTTCTACTGCAGCTTCCCAGAGTGTTCTAAAGAACAACTAGAGTGCTAACAGCCTTACTTATGACAAAATTATGGCACACCTGAAGCCATCTTAATTGGAATAAACTGGTAACTCTTAAAACATTTAATTTAAAAAGGAACAAAATTAGGGGTTCATTTTGTCATAGAAATTATGGTTAGTGCTGTAGAAAGAAAAATTAGGACATGTTTTAAGTGAGATCTCAACTATCTTCCTGTTATATTTCAACAGGAGCAGCCCGCCAGTTGATTCCTTTGTGTTCTACTGCAGCTTCCCAGAGTGTTCCAAAGAACAACTAGAGCGCTAACAGCCTTACTTATGACAAAAGTATGGCACACCTGAAGCCATCTTGATTGGAATAAACTGGTAACACTTAAAACATTTAATTTAAAAGGAACAAAATGATGGGGTTCATTTTGTCATAGAAATTATGGTTAGTGCTGTAGAAAGAAAAATTAGGACATGTTTCAAGTGTGATCTCAAATATCTTCCTGTTATATTTCAACAGGAGCAGCCTGTCAGTTGATGCCTTTGTGTTCTACTGCAGCTTCCCAGAGTGTTCTAAAGAACAACTAGAGTGCTAACAGCCTTACTTATGACAAAATTATGGCACACCTGAAGCCATCTTGATTGGAATAAACTGGTAACTCTTAAAACATTTAATTTAAAAAGGAACAAAATGAGGGGGTTCATTTTGTCATAGAAATTATGGTTAGTGCTGTAGAAAGAAAAATTAGGACATGTTTTAAGTGAGATCTCAACTATCTTCCTGTTATATTTCAACAGGAGCAGCCTGCCAGTTGATTCCTTTGTGTTCTACTGCAGCTTCCCAGAGTGTTCCAAAGAACAACAGGAGCGCTAACAGCCTTACTTATGACAAAAGTATGGCACACCTGAAGCCATCTTGATTGGAATAAACTGGTAACACTTAAAAAATTTAATTTAAAAAGGAACAAAATGATGGGGTTCATTTTGTCATAGAAATTATGGTTAGTGCTGTAGAAAGAAAAATTAAGACATGTTTCAAGTGTGATCACAAATATCTTCCTGTTATATTTCAACAGGAGCAGCCTGTCAGTTGATGCCTTTGTGTTCTACGGCAGCTTCCCAGAGTGTTCTAAAGAACAACTAGAGAGCTAACAGTCTTACTTATGACAAAATTATGGCACACCTGAAGCCATCTTGATTGGAATAAACTGGTAACACTTAAAACATTTAATTTAAAAAGGAACAAAATGAGGGGTTCATTTTGCCATAGAAATGAACAACATTCCCAGCACGACCCCTACACTACACAAGCACCACTGCACTACCCTAAACCCTAAAACACTACCCCCAGCACGACCCCCTTCACTACCTAAACACAACTGCACTACCCTAAACCCTAAAACACTACCTCCAGCACAACCCCTACACTACACAAACACCACTGCACTACCCTAAACCATAAAACACTACCCCCAGCATGACCCCTACACTACCCAAACACCACTGCACTACCCTAAACCCTAAAACACTACCCCAGCACTACCCCTACACTACCCAAACACCACTGCACTAACATAAACCCCAAAACACTACCCCTAGCACAACCCCCTACACTACACAAACACCACTGCACTACCCTAAACCCTAAATCTACCCCCAGCACAACCCCCACACTACCCAAACACCACTGCACTACCCTAAACCATAAAACACTACCCCCAGCATGACCCCCTACACTACACAAACACCACTGCACTACCCTAAACCCTAAAACACTACCACCAGCATGACCCCCTACACTACTCAAACACCACTGCACTACCCTAAACCCTAAAACACTACCCAAGCACGACCCCTACACTACCCATACACCACTGCACTAACCTAAACCCTAAAACACTACCCCCAGCATGACCCCCTACACTACTGCACTACCCTAAACCCTAAAACACTACCCCCAGCATGAACCCCTACACTACACAAACACCACTGCACAACCCTAAACCCTAAAACACTACCCCAGCACTACCCCCTACACTACCCAAACACCACTGCACTAACATAAACCCCAAAACACTACCCCTAGCACAACCCCCTACACTACACAAACACCACTGCACTACCCTAAACCCTAAATCTACCCCCAGCACAACCCCCTACACTACCCAAACACCACTGCACTACCCTAAACCATAAAACACTACCCCCGGCATGACCCCCTACACTACACAAACACCACTGCACTACCCTAAACCCTAAAACACTACCACCAGCATGACCCCCTATACTACTCAAACACCACTGCACTACCCTAAACCCTAAAACACTACCCAAGCACGACCCCCTACACTACCCATACACCACTGCACTACCCTAAACCCTAAAACACTACCCCCAGCATGACCCCCTACACTACTGCACTACCCTAAACCCTAAAACACTACCCCCAGCACGACCCCCTACTCTACCCAAACACCACTGCACTACCCTAAACCCTAAAACACTACCCCCAGCACGACCCCCTACACCACCCAAACACCACTGCACTACCCTAAACCCTAGAAAAGAAACCCCCACCCCATGCCCAATCCCCCTTACCTCTCACTCCTCGTGGTTCCTCTCTCCTCGTGGTTCCTGCTTCACGTCGTCTCTGAGGGGCGGTGCACGTCATTGTGAGGAAACGGAACAGCCTCTGTTTCCTTACAACGACGTGGATCATCTACATTTTTTTTAGAACGCATGGTCATTTACCATACATACCTTTACAACAAAATTCGTTGTAAAGGCATGCGTGGTAAATGACCATGCGTTCTAAAAAAATGCGTAGTAATGACTTCGCGATGAACAACGCATGCGTGGTAATGCATGCGTTGTAATGGTATCGCGAAGTAAAAAAGTCGTTGTAACGGCTGCTTACCGATCGAAGCTGGCCCCTGTTCTTCAGTGAGACGGTTATTTGATTAATTAGGAGGACGGAATGTGTTTTTTTTACCGAAAAGTGCATTCCCGGCTGTTGTATTGTGAAAGTGTCCGCGTGGCCTGGTTTCACTTCCGGTGAGAGAGTGAAAGAGTCTGTTTGGATCTAAAGGAGTTCTGTTGTTGGACGGGGCCGGCGCGAAACGTCATCAGAAAACATAGCTAATGGAGCAGTGCCATGAGAGGTCAACGAGTGTGCGTCCCACCGCAGTATGACCGTACCGCGTGACCCATGTGCCGCCTCCAGGGTACGGGAGGCAGAAGCGGCATCGCAGGTCCTCTTGAAGACCGTTGTAGCACTAATTCTACATTTTGGTACTAGGGCATTTTAACTTCGTTGTTCCTGCCAGATACAAAGAGAAGATCCTGTGTTATTCAGTGCCCTCGTTACCTTTTTTGTGGGTTGTGGTGCTTGTCACTTCGCTGCCCCGCCGGTGCACACAACTGGGCACCCCACCTCGTGTGCCATCTGCAGGGCCTCTGCCCTCTGATCACTGGTTTTGGTTTCTGGAGTGGCAACATAAACAGTTGCTCCCAAAGGACTAGCCTGAACACTTAGGTGAATATCCCCTGCACCAGCATTCCACGGAAATTCTTTCCTAGCTCTCCCACGTCAACGAGGACGTCATAATAGCACGGCTCCGCTCGCGACACTGTATGACGTCATCGGAGCCATAAGAGGACCTCGTTGGCGTGCTGACGTCAGTTCCACCCATTTTTTCCGTGCCACCGAGGCAAACAGGCGGACCGAGACATTTTCACATGTATACATAGTATAATAAATATATATATATTCACTGAAAAAACCATAGGTTTCAGGCACGTTATAGTTAGAAATTAGCATTTAAAAAACCTTAGAAATTCACTGAAAAAACCATAGGTTTCAGGCACGTTATAGTTAGAAATTAGCATTTAAAAAGCCTTAGAAATTCACTGAAAAAACCATAGGTTTCAGGGGCGTTATAGTTAGTTGGACATTTCACTCGTACAAAACCATAGAAATTCCCCTGTTATAGTTAGTTCAGCTAACTATAACTCGCGCGCCCGCAATGCACTGCTGATGACGTCACTCATGACATCACTGATGACATCTCAAATGATGACACCGCAAAAGTACAGTCTTTCTGCCCCCCCCCCCGGGGGCAGATGGGGGCAGTAGCGCCAAATCTGCCCCCGGGGGGGCAGAAAACCCACTAGGGTGTCTATATGTGGGTTTGGTAGGTTTCCTAAGATGGCCCGAGCCCCGGGCCAAAAAAACAGGTCCCGCCCTTGCAAAACCAGGTTGTTTTGTGATAGGTAATTTTGATGTCTCCACAATACGTTTTGGACCCTTGCCTGTCCCAGGTACTTGACCCACACACACAAGTGAGGTACCATTTTTCTCTGAAGACTTTGGGGAATGCGGGGAGGGTGGAATTTTGTGGATCCACGCAGATTCCAGAACTTTCCACCACAGAAATTTGAGGAAAATGTGTTTTTTTTTTACAAAGTTTGTGGTTTGCAAGGGATTCTGGGTAACAGAACCTGGTGGGAGCCAGACAAGTTACCCCATCCTGGGTTTCCCTGGGTGTCTAGTTTTCAAAAATATATAGGTTTGCTAGGTTTCCCAAGGTGCCGGCACAGCTAGTGTTCAAAATCTACAGCTAGGCACTTTGCAAAAAAAGGGTCAGTTTTCACTGTAAAAATGTGGTGTGTCCATGTCGCGTTTTGGGCCTTTTCCTGTCGGGGGCACTAGGCCTACCCACACAAGTGAGGTACCATTTTTCTCAGAAGATTTTGTGGAATGCGGGGTGGGTGGAATTTTGTGGATCTACGCAGATTCCAGAACTTTCCACCTCAGAAATGTGAGGAAAATGTTTTTTTTTTTTTTACAAAGTTTGAGGTTTGCAAGGGATTCTGGGTAACTGAACCTGGTGAGAGCCAGACAAGTCACCCCATCCTGTATTCCCCTGGGTGTCTAGTTTTCAAATATTTTTATAGGTTTGCTAGGTTTCCCTAGGTGCCGGCAGAGCTAGGGTTCAAAATCTACAGCTAGGCACTTTGCAAAAAAAGGGTCAGTTTTCACTGTAAAAATGTGGTGTGTCCACGTTGCGTTTTGGGCCGTTTCCTGTCGCGGGCACTAGGCCTACCCACACAAGTGAGGTACCATTTTTCTCAGAAAACTTTGAGGAATGCTGGGTGGGTGGAATTTTGTGGATCCACGCAGATTCCAGAACTTTCCAACCAAGAAATATGTTTTTTTTTACAAAGTTTGAGGTTTGCAAGGGATTCTGGGTAAGAGAACCTGGTGAGAGCCAGACAAGTCACCCCATCCTGGATTTCCCTGGGAGTCTAGTTTTAAAAAATGTATAGGTTTGCTAGGTTTCCCTAGGTGCCGGCAGAGCTAGGGTTCAAAATCTGCAGCTAGGCACTTTGCAAAAAAAGGGTCAGTTTTCACTGTAAAAATGAAGTGTGTCCACGTTGGGTTTTGAGCCGTTTCCTTTCTCGGGCACTAAGCCTACCCACACAAGTGAGGTACCATTTTTATTGGGAGACTTAGGGTAACACAGAATTGTAGAGCAACTGTTATTACCTATTGACTTTTGATGCATTTCTGCCTTCCAAATGAAAGACAATGTGTAAAAAAGAAGTCACTTTGAAAAATGTCCTATAATTCTCATGCTAGTATGGGTACTTCACAATTTCAGAAATGTGCAAATAGCTACTGTTTCTAAACTCTATATTTTGTTCCGATTTCAGAAATACATAGGTGTTTTTCATCCCGATTTATCACTGTATATATTTTACCAAATGAATTGCCTTATACCCGGTACATAATAAAAAACCATTGCAAGACGCTGCTCAGTTATTGGCTCTGGGTTTGTCGGGTTCTTGGTGAACCTAAAAGTCCTATATATCCCCACAACCAGAAAGGTCCAGCGGATGTAACGGTATATTGCTTTCAAACATCTGTCATAATTAGAAGAAGTTACAGGAAAACGCTGGCACAAATGGCTGTTTTTTTCAACTCATTTTCAATTTTTCCTATTTTCAACGTTTAGTTTCTATAAAGAAACCTTGAGGGCTCTACACAAATGACCCCTTGTTGAATTCAGAATTTTGTCTACTTTTGTAAAATGTATAGCTGTCCAGGATCCATTATTGCTTTCATAACCACTTCTACCATTAACTGGAAGAAGGTTGAAAGCACAAAAAATAGCAAAAATAGGCTATGTCACAGTAAAATGCCAAAAATGTGTAAAAAATGTTGGTTTTCTGACAAAAGTCTCTCAGTCCCTAAAAGCTGGGAAAATGGTGATTTCAGCCCCACAAACCCTTTGTTGATACCATTTGCAGGGAAAAAACCAGACGCTTTCATTTGCAGCACTTTTTTCCCATTTTTAAAAAAACAAAACAAAATTTAGCTGTATTTTGGCTAATTTCTGTGTCCCTTCAAGGGGTATCCACAAACCCTGGGTACCTTTAGAATCCCTGTGATGTTGGAAGAAAAGGATGCACATTTGGCGTGGATACCTTATGTGGTCAAAAAGTTACAGGGGCCTAAGCGCGAACTACCCCAAATAGCCAAAAATGGCTTAGCACAGGGGGGGGAAAGGCCTAGCAGCGAAAGGGTTAAGACCCTCTTGGAGCTACCATTGAAGAATTTACTGCAATTACAAACAATAGCATATACCACAAAACAACAGTTACAATTGATGAATTGATTTATGTGGTGTGTTTTCCATGTGTTATACTTAAATTCTTTCAATTTGTTATGTCCATGGCTACATATAACACAAGATTCACATGTATAAAAACCTTTTGGTTGTAAAGGCAGCCAGTTTGAATCTGCGTCGGTATTAGGCTCCAAGTAGTTTCTCATTACTTTATTTCTGATAGTTGGGCCTTTCCTGTATGTTACAAGAGGTTTGTTGGTAATTATATTAGTTAACCCTGGGACACCTTTCAATAGATCCTAATCCTTACACAGCACTTTGTATATTTGATTGTGTTCTGAACTGTAAGTGGATAAAAAGGCCAATCTATCTCGTGATTGCCTTTTGGGTGTTTGTACCAAAGTATCCTCTCTTTTGATGTCCTGTACTCTTGTTTCTGCTTTTTTTCAAGATATGTTCAGGGTAACATTGTGCCTTCAGTCTACTTTTCAGGTCTCTCAGACACGCAGTGAATTCCTCCTCAGTACTACAATTTCTCCGAATCCTTATCATTTCCCCATAAGGAATAACTGTAATCACTGATGAAGGAAGAGCACTGTCCGCCCTTAGGATATTGTTTGTAGTAGTTTCTTTGCAAAAGAATCTGCTTTGAATCCCATCATTAGAAATGTAAAGATGCACATAAAAAAACAGTCTTGTTAGAATCAATGACTCATTGTAAACACTACATTGTATCGATTGCTGTTACGATAGTCTAAATACTCTTTCAAGTCATCTTTGGCACCTCTCCAAATAATCAAAATGTCATCTATGAAACGACACCAAAATAGGATATGATCCATCCACTTGCCTTCATTTGTGGACCAGGCATGCTCCCTCTCAAACCACCCAATGAAGAGGTTGGAATAAGAGGGAGCAAACCTAAATCCCATGCCTGTCTGATGTTACCATTCTCCTTCAAATACAAAAAAGTTGTTTATTCTACGTCCTAACAGCCTCCCCGGCTCCAGTGTCAGACGTGCTTCTTCCTCCAGTCTCCAGTTATTTGCGGCGTCCACACCCGCCACCTTTATAGCTACCCACGTTTTGCCCGCACTCGGGCTCACGTGTCCGCAATTGACCGTGCAGACTTCCTACTCCCGGACACACGCCGGACACTGGACAGCCGTCACCTCTAGTACAGGACTTACAGTTTCCTAGAGGCTACACCCTCCTAGACGGTACCTCGTATTATTTCTCGACAACCCAAAGCCCGCCCTGATGAGTCACGGGACTTGTCCCAGTGACGAAACACGTGTCGGCTGGTTTCTGTATCTAACACAATTGGTGTTGAAATAGCAATAAACTTTTCGGTTCCAATACTGATGCCGACCTCGCATTTACTATAACGTACTGCAAACAGACTAACGTTCTGTTAATACACTCACCGCGTGTGCCCAGGACAATACTCACAAAAAAGTTGTTCTTTAAAATTAAATTGCTAATTTCCAACACCACCTTGGAATGCTCCAGAAGACTGGCATTGCTATTGAACAAATAGTATTTCAGTGCCCGTTGACCTAGATCATTCTCTATACATGTGTAATGTCCTACTACGTCCAATGCCACAAAATTGATTGAATAACTATATCTTGTAATTTGTTTAACACATCCATGATATCACAGAAGTATGATGATAAATTCATCACTTGGGTTTTTAAGAACAAGTCTAAATATTCCGACAGATGTTCCTTCAAGCTACCTATGCTTGAAATAAAAGGTCTACCAGGGGTATTCTGTTGGGACTTGTGGATTTTGGGCAACGTGCATATAAATGGAAATCTGGGATTGGAGTTGTGAAGATACCTAAATTCACTTTCCTCTAACAATCCAGTCTCCTTCCAAAAAATAGTTTGTCAGCAATGAGTCTGCCTGCTTCGCAAGTAGGATTGCTCAACAATTTTTTATAGCAACTGATATCACCCAATTGTCTTTTTATTTAATTGCTATAGTCAATCCTACGCATGATGACAATATTACCCCTTTGTCAGACTCTCTTATTACTAATGTCTGATCTGCGCCTAGATCATTTATGGCTTTTGTTTCTTCTGGGGAAATGTTATAATGTCTATTATGGTATATCTTTTTTACAGAATTCTGATCTTCAATTCTATGTAATTCCTCAATCGTTTTTTTAAACAAATAAGTTAATGGCTGCAAATTGGTTTCCCCGTGGTACAAATTTCGAAGGCATTGCCAAACCACTGGTACACCCAAAATCCATTTCTATATCAAGCATTGCAGATAATTCCTCTACTTCAACATTTTTCTCATTAGACAAAGATAAAAGCATGTGCACATCATGAACATGAGCAATTGTCAAGTCAGACCTTTTTATTTGACTACTCTTAGGTACATCATATATACCTAAGTCGCCTAGCAAACTTATACAAATCAATCTGTAATTCTGTAAAGTCACAACACAGGACAAAAGGTAAGCCCCGTTGAGAAACCTTTAACTCAATTGTATTGAGAACTCTATCCGAAAGGTTAATCACCTGCAAAGTTGCTTGACCATCAGATCCATAATCCTCAGATGCCTTATTTGAACTCAAATTCTGTTCCTGTTCTGGCTGCGGGTCCCCATTCTTGTATTTTCTGTGCTTTTGCTTGCCCCTCCTTGCTTTCCTAAGTTTTTTTCCTTCCTAGCTTCATTCGCTAAATCTCCTCAGAGAGAGATGCATGTGGGAGGTTTGGATCCCGCCATGTCACTTGGGCCTGGATCATCATTTGATGAAAGGTCTGAGCTACTGTAATTAACTGAGCTTAATTCTGTGGCTCACTCACTGGTGGGTAAATTCTTAGGCTTAGCTTTTTGCAAATGTAAATACACGACCTGTACTATAGTCTTTCTCGTCTCTCCTGATTTTATTCAATTTTCTTCCCTTAATCTGTAGTTGATGTTTGTTAAAAACGTCTTTAAGGATAGCGTAATTTTTTTCTGTGAGATGCTGTAATTTCATCTCCTTAATTTCTTTTTCAAGCTCAATTATTTGCAGTTTCAATTTTTCTACCTTTCTTTCTGCATTTTTGATCGAGATCTGCATCATACAGAAAGAGGAAGAGTACAGATTATCCTCCCGTTCTTTCAAATGGTCATCTTCTAGGTCATCAAATGTGGAGGAAAGTAAAATCCTTAAGCCTCTAGGGATGCATTTGTTGTCTATATAATTTTTAAGAGCTACTCCATCCCACCACTTTGACAGTTCAGCTTTTTTTAGTTTCTCTACTCTCAAGAACATATTTCTAAGGCTGTCCTTTGGAGTATTTTTAGCCCCTTCTAATGTTATGGTTTTAATTTGTTTAAATAAATCTGCTGCAAGTTTTTCTCAATCGTCCTTGACATTAGGGGGTGATAGCCTGATATCAGTGCCTGGGTATTTAGGCAGGAGTCTTCACTGGAGGAATGCAGAAGATGTAATCTGGCAGTAGATCCCGACACTGGTAATAGCAAGGGTCACTGTAACCCTGTAACTGACCACAATCTCATAAGATGGTGACATGTCAGAGAGAGAAGTAACAGGTTAGAGGAATTCTTCAGAACAATAGCTGCGATGTCTAATGTAGGTCAGCAAGGCGCACCAGAGGAGTCCCGTCAAGAAGTAAAAGTGATCTGGGAAATGGCCTTTGCTCAATTATTGCATACATGAGAGCTAGGATGTTGATACTCATGTTCCTACCCTGTGAGATGTGCACACAGGGATTTTGGAATGTTTTATGTGAGGGTGTGGCAATATTCCATGAACCAACAGTTGCTACTGCTGGTGGATGCTGTATGGCGTGTTAATTACTTGAATCAAACACTTGGTTCTCAGTCTGGCATATGCTTCTATACATTGGTGACGAGTCCCCCCAGTGTCACCATCATCATTTTGTGGTGTTCCTTCAACCAAGTCCAACTGCTGTGCTGCATTCACTCTAACATTTACTCTAAACTTGACCAGGCAGAGAATTGAAAACGCACAAGTTATGCACGGCGATAACAACATCAGCTACTATTGTCGGTGTACCAGGTGCAGAGACAGGAAGTGTAATAGTGATAGATTGTGACCGAGGTAACCTAAAGTTCACCATCAACATACAGTCAGGATGCTTCAAGACTTAGAGCCTGATTTAGATCTTGGCGGACGGGTTACTTCGTCACAACGGTGAAAGATATTCCGTCCACTGAAATATAAATCCCATTATATCCTATGGGTTTTATATTTCAGCAGACGGGATATCCGTCACTGTTGTGACAGAGTAACCCATCCGCCAAGATCTAAATCAGGCCCTTACTTGCCACTTCATCACATGCGTGTAAAAGTGGTGCTTTCTTACCATATACCAAGGCTCTGCTGTAGACAGAACCACATTGCTACGTGCAACAGAATCCTCGTTTGGGCCAAAATACTGGTGTGACATCATCAAATCTTGAGCTGCTTGTGGTCTTTGTGAAACCACTGAGCATAATATCAGAACATCTGTGACTGAAAACAAACCAATAATCAATGTTAATTTGTTAGCATTCTCTGGATCATCGGTGCACTGCACAGGATTGTGAGAATCTATTTTGAGTGTGTACTTGACATTTGTGGGAAGAAATTTGAGAGAGTAAGTTGCACGCTCCTTTTCAGAGGAAGCAGTGAAGCAGAAAGTGCGTAGTCAGTAACTTGCAAATCTTATACATTTATTTTTGCATGGTGGTATACAGTTATGGAAGGTATAACGCCTCCTCCTAAGTTTTGTTCAGTACTTTGCCCTTCCCAGTTATACTGGTAACAACGGAAAGAGGATTTCGGCACACATCTGAAAGTTACTGATGTAAAGGTCTGTACAGAATAATGAAACTGTCTGTTTTAAAACACTGTTTTCAGAAGGATACAATGGACTAAAACATTTGCTGAGGGAAGAAGGTATCCCGAGAGTTAGGAAAGGTGATGCTAAAGTGGTAACTTTTGATGTATGTGCAACAGTAATCAAAATATTGGATAAAAGACAACCCAATGAAAAATGTAGCCTTAACAAGGCAATCTTTTTTGAATGAATGCAATTACCAGGGGAGCTGGAGGATGGTTATGTAGAGAGGCAAAAGTAAATATGGTAATTTTTTATGGGGAAAATTAGAAAACAAATAGAAGGAGCAACAGCGATCATGACAATCACTCCTGAAATAGGGTTCTGTTACTAGAAGCATAGAAAATTATGCCAACTATGGAAGGAAACATTTTAATTTATATTTATTTGGCATTTTTATAAAACACCACTTAACCAGGATATTCTCTGTGCGACATACAATAAAAATACAATGATGAAGTTGGAGTCACAAGGCATCCCCTGCCATAGAACCCAGTAATCAATAATGTTATTACCTGTTAAGTCTCAGTATAAGCAGAGCACAAACAAAATATAGTTCAAATAATAAAAGCTGCATAAAGACAGGAGGATTGAGCAGAAGAATTGAAGAGATGTAGTCTCTCAACAGCAAGGGATAGGAAGACTTGCAAAATGTAAGCTTTTAATAAAAAGACAAAGACGAGATAGATGAAATAGATAATTGAGCTTTCAAAAGAATGATGGGGTAATAAAGATGAGGGGACGAGATTCTGAACAGTTAGGGAGGAGGGAGTAAGTACAAAGGTCTCTGAATTGTGACGGAATAGACTAGAGGGAAAGCATTCAGACTATAGGGAGAAGCTTCATTCAATTGCAGTTAAAACAGTAGATGATAGAAGATAGAATGAGAGGTGGTAGATTGAAAAAAAGATAAGGATCTAGAGGAGCATTATGGTGGTCTTGCCGGAGATTTTAAAAAACGTGTGTTTTTGGTTCTTTGCAGAAGGTCAGGAAAGGAGATCTTTTGACCATCTCCAATCATCTGGGAGCCAGTTTCCAATAATAGGGGCAGCTCTGGAGAAAGATTGGTTGACAAAGTTGCAAGTTCTAAAGCTTTCGGTTTCAATTCTTAGTGTGTCAATGTCTTATGTTCTTATTGCCACCTGATATTGTGAGAGAAGATCTGAGATATTCTGGGCCTTGGATTGTATATGGCCCTCAAAGTAATGCAAGCCAACATGAATTTCATCCTGTCTTGTAGACAAAGCCAGTGTAGGTCTTTTAGAATAGGTAATATGTAGTCATATGTTCATGTGCTTGATAGCATCCTGGCCGAAGAGTGAAGAAGGCTTTCATTGGTTCTAAGAAGGAGCATGGGACATCTGATAAAATGGAGTTAATCATACAGTACCTTTCCAAGTAGGATGGCCTGTATTACTGGGCAGCAGTCATAAGGGTGCAATAGGGGTTTGAGCTTTTTCTTTTTTTAAATAAATTAAGTGATGCTCTTGCAGAGTTTGTGATATGAGCAACGTGGGAATTCATTGACAGATGTTACTGATCCAACGAAGGATGACACACTCGGTAAACATTCGTAAAGTAGATACAGACCGCAAAATTGGCTTCTGGTATGTACAAAAGCCGGTACAGGGTTTCAAGATAGTAATTTCCTAAAATACTGATTCACCATTTAGAAATCTTCAAATAGTGAATCCTTATTTGGGAGTCGAAATTACGAATTGCTATTGATATGTACAAAGGATTTGCAATTATTAAATTGTCTTACAATGAGCATTTTGCATGGGCAATTTATCACTAAGTAGAAACAGGTGGTAACTAGGTGGAGTGTATAAAAGGAGTTCCGGAATGCCCTTCATTCTTTTTCACAATGACAGCCATCAATACTTTGGTGTGGAGAATGTGTTTTTCTGAGCTTCAGCAAAGGAGGAGGAGAAAGGAGAGATTTTAGATGTAGCATGTCGCCCCATTTGACCAAAGTGAGGAAGTAATACATGAAAAGGTTCGCCTGAGTAGAGGGGTTAGTTGAGAGCTAGTAAATGATTTAAACCCATTTTTGAGTAGAATAACTGCCTAGGCAAGCAATACTACCCATATTCAAGTAATGTGTTCCCCTCACCTACTAGGTTTAGGGCGGTATCAGGACATTGTTTCTATTTCAGGAAAATACATGTGCAACTATTCTTCCCTGACACCCAACTGGACTTGCAGGACACAATTTTAACATTCTTTGTGTAGGTCATTTGCTTAATGTGATTTGTTGTATAGCCAGTACACATATACTTTTAAGTCCAGCATCTGCAACTGAATACCTATATCGCATTCAAAAAGCTAACTGACGTGGTTGCCCAGTGTTCTAGTAGTACCCACCATTCCTACATATTTCATCATTGTGCCTACATGACCATTTGTCCACAAGAGAGTGAGTAAACGGTTATATATTAGGTAACTGTAAACATATTTTATGTAATTAATAATCTAACTATTTTTGTAGGAGACAGTGCGTATGGAATTAGACTGTGGATCACGACCCCTTATCTGAATTCCCATACATCAAGAGAAAGGACATACAACAGGATTCATACAAAAAAACTTGCTCTGTTGCACAGCGTACTTTTGGACTACTAAAATGGATATTTAGGTGCCTGCATAAAAGTGGTGGGGCATTACAGTATAAAGCTGAGACACGTTGCAAAATCATTGCACGTTGTGCTATGTTGTACAACATAATACGAAAATGACTGCTCATAGAGCCAGACAATGTTAACTCAGATGATGGTGGCTTATATCCAATTCCAGCACTCCATATGGTGCATGACTCTACAAGAGGTGCAGGAGGAAGAGCTTGTCTAGCAAATATAACAAATAATCACTTCTAAAGTAAATTATCCAAAATGCTTAATATTCACAGTAACAAAATATTTATTAAGCAAAAGAGTAATATCCATTTTGTTTATTCACAGGCCAGCAATTCAACTAAACAAAACAAAAAAGTCATGCTTGGTTAGTACTCTATGATGATCTTGTGACTGAGAGTACACAGTAAAGACAATCAAACTTTTAAAAACATATTATACAAACATGTAAAGATGTAAATTAATGTTTGTGTTTGCCTCTTTAACCCCTTCCGTGCTCATGACGAGCTCAGCTCGTCATGCTGCGCGGTAGCGCTGTGCGCATGACGAGCTGAGCTCGTCACGACCCCACCCGCGATCGGAATGTCCAGCACACGAGCGGAATTCCGATCGCGGTCAAGGGGTTAAAACTTGGGGACTTTCAGATACAGTGGTAGACCAGTACTTTGTACCTTAAATGTTCAAGAGCGTTTTCCTAATGTGTGTGATGTTTCTTGCACAGAAATACTAGATGGGCTTGAAGTGTCTTCACTCTCAGTAGGCTCTGTATGCTCCTGTGATGTTACCTGAGCACTCTGCAGTAACTCCTAGGTATTAGTTACTTGTTCTAAACCCCTTGCTACATCTCCACTGAAATGACTCATCTCAATTTGGATCCTCCTAGCAGTCCTGGCCCGTTGATATACCTCCGTAAAAAATTGTTGTCCAGAGATTTCCATTTTTGATTTGTATTTTTGTATCATTAGAGAAGTAATTGAACTTGGGTAAACATTGCTAATTCGGGCCGAATTTTTCTGGACAACATTTTGAAAAATGGCAGATGTGTTGCAGTGATGATGTAATATTTTAGGAACCATGAGACCTATATACTTCATTTTGGTGTCAAAACATAGGTTTTGGGGATCAAGTAGTCTTATAGAGACAGAAAATAACTCCTCAAAGCAACCCTTCTGCCATTTTTCAAAAGTGTGTGTTATGTACCGTATAGAGGCCCTAATGTAGACCCGTTCGTACATGCCCTAAAATGGACGTATTCATATTTGCCCATATATGGTCATATTCGTACTTGCCCTATTATGGTCATAGCCGCATATGCCCAATTATGGTCATAACTGTACATGTCCTATTATAGTCATGATTCCTTATATAGGCATGATCTTTCACCTACATTGGTCCTTGCTAGTACACAACGTGCTCTGAGGGCTGAACGTTATCTATCCTGTGGTTTTGAATACAGCAGGGTTTTTCCCAAACACAGGCCCACACTGTACTCATCAATTATGCATGGCCCTCTAGGAATACACCACCTGCATAATATGTATGTACAAAGTTCACCCCTGACGTCTTCCTCATGTCTAACGACAGACCAATACAAACCATACTGAGGACCGAGACTCTTTGGGGTATAAATACACCACATCTTGCCCCAGTAAGACAGAGGGAACTGAGACTTCCATGCTGACACACTGACCAGAGACGCTGAGGCTCCTGCATGCAGTCGCTCCAGCTGACAGCGGTCTAACACAGCCCTTGCGCGGTGTCCAACTCGAGACCAGGACGGTCTCCCACACTCTCTCTATTCAGGTATGGGGGTTCGACTAAATCCTATAAGGATTCTTGGCTCTTAGGCTTTTAGACCTACACATATGCTAGGTACACTCAGGTACATCTAGTTAGGCATCGTAGGAGTACGCGCACTTGCATAATGCTTTTCATATTCATGTATGTATTCATGATTATTGCAATATGGTAGAACTGTTCTATCCCTTTGCTTTCATCGTACTGCTGATAATATATCTCTGCTATTGTCTGCTGATTACCGCAGCACATATATTTTACACTAGAATAACAACTGTTCAATAAATACTTATTGAAATGCCCGACTGTTTATTCTGTGTAACTCTCTGAGACAAACCGAATAAGTAAGCACGAGTGACTGAGCGAAAGGTAGTACATTGTTTCCACGATTCTGAGGAATTTGGGTTGTCATGATCTAAGGTTGCCAGAAACTAATCTCTCCCCAAGAAGAGGAGATTCTAGTGGCACTGTGAGCTAGCTAATGCAAACCAGGCTAACATACACGGTGGGGGTGCTCAGAGTTATTCTGCCACCAAGCCCACAGTATATGTTATCCAAGCGCGCAGGTCCTGCAGGGGTACTATAGGAACTACACGACTTGGCGCCACCAACGTTGGTTTGGTACTTATTTAACAGTAGAATCTGAGTAGTTCAGTCGTGCTATTCTCAGAGAACCTACTCACAAAACCCCAGAGACGTCTGGAGTGGGTGGGCACAAAATCCGCCGCAGCTGAGTAGTATGAAAATACTATTTATTGGCTGTTGGTTAATCAAGCTTGAAAGGACGTTTAGTTCCTAAATTGTGCATAACACCTCATCTTAGTTCCCTTTGAACACTTCTTCCTCTAAACATGTCTGATAACGAGGCAGGGGACCAAAGAGTTGATCTGAATCTCTTAACAGGAGAAGAAGATCCTGAGGATGCAATACAGATTGCACCAAAATTCAGAAGGACAGTCACCATAAGACTATTAGAAAATGGCTTACCAGCCACGGGTGGCATATAGTTTTCGTGATTGAGGCACACGAATCAAACAAAACAGAGGTATTCTATTCATGGGTTACACTCCCAGCAGCAAATGCCATAGCAAAGACATTTCACTACTATTTGAGAGGAAATGCACCAAGGGAATATGCCCCGTTCGAGGACATAGAGATTCCACTCACTTACCAGGAACATTTTTACTGGTTTAATGGCACCCTACCCCACGTACGACAAAGAGTAAGATTAGGCCCGCTCGGAGGAGACGGGGCCACATGGCCAATACTAGCGGCTTACACACCGCATCCTGACATTGCAACAATGCCACAGCCAGAATTACTCGTACAACACAGAGATTTAATTAAAATCTACAGAAACCTGACACAATTCGTCATGAGGACTTTAACAATTCAACCTGCACCAGCAGGTGCAGCAAACAGTACTCCAGTTCAGGGTACAGGAAATAAAATTACTCCTCAAACATTACACGCAGTAATGGGCAAAATGCCCGCAAAACGCGAACAAATACCATTCTGGATAGCTCAGAAAATAACTCAGCTTGAGGCAGTATTTCCGAATCCTACCACCTATGAAAAACACAGAATTCTAACAATCTGCTTGCCCATGGGGATCACACCACAAGTAGAGGACTGCACCTCTTGGGGTTCAGTCTTTGCTGCCATATATACCAGAACACATGGTATCCCGTCCTTAGCAGTAATACCTGACGTATTGAGACAGATACAAAATGAGTACGGAGCAGAGCCTGCCCTTAACTTAGGGATGAAGTTACTAAATAACTTTGACCAGGTATCAGCCATAATACTAGCTAACATTAAGGGGGAAGCAGCTTCAGTGGCAATCCGCCAACGCCCAAGGGAGTTCAGTCCAGAGGATCATCAACACGAACTACCCAAAATAATTGAAACTGCATATGCAGAATTAGGCAGAGACAGTCTAGGTGGAAAAGCATTAAAACCACAACTAGTGGGCAGTCCTTAAAAGGACACTACAAAGCAGACACCTACTTCTTCTAAAAAGAAGTGGGAAAATAAAAACAACAAAAGTCTAAAGACAGCAGATCTCAATCCAGAGGTAGGTCTCCTCAACAGGAGCCCTCTGAAAGGAGGTATAACCTCAGGAATAGGGATAATATTAAAAACCTGACAGGTATCAGGATACTGATACACGTTACTCTCGTTCCTTTCAGGGTTCATCAAAAACTCCGAGAGGGAAGGACGGTCAGAGGAGCGTACAAAGTCCAGAGACACGCAACGCGCTGCGGACTACGCACCTAACAAAGAGGATAAACAAAAACAGAAACCTCAGTTCAAAAAGAAGAAGGTAGCAGGTCTCAAGATCAGACATGCCCAGAATTCTGAGGACACAGCTTCTGAACGGGGAATGGGCTCTGACGATGCTAGACAGCGCGGCAGAAGTAACGATAGCATGCCAGAATCTGAAGGAATTTCTAGTGACAGCGGAGTTGAGTGAGTATATCACGGTGGAAACACCTGATACTCGGGTAAGTGTCCCACATAAGTTACATGAGATAACACTCCGGCTGGAGGGGACAAGCCCAGAAAAATTAAAGGTCTCTTTTGGAAAAATCTGTCATCTGGTTATGACATACTATTAGCAGAACAAGACTGGCCGCCAGCATTCGTCATGGAGTGCCCTAGGGGAGAAACTGTAATTTTTCCAGCCTTTTCCGACCTCGTTCCCATACATCTTAAACATGCATATGTGCAGGAGTGGGCAGTTGCCCTAGCTCCAGCATTGTATAAAAATCATGTTGTTTGGGATGAGGATTCAACCCACCACGTGATCCCGTTAAAAGTTTCCCCAAATGCTCAAAGGCAATACCCTATAAAGCAGGAAGCTAAAAAACAAGTCAGGGAGATCCTAGACCAACTTGAATACCAGGGGGTGATTGAAAATTGCACTTCACCTATGAACAATCCTTTGTTTCCTGTAATGAAACCTGACAACACATATCGTCTAGTTTTGGATTACCGACATTTAAACACTTGCACAAAGACATTTGCAGTTCAAAATGCACACAGTGCCGCATTAATGAATAACATTGTGCGCAAGAAATACAAAACAACACTTGATATCTCAAATGGATTTTTCTGCCAAACTGTAGCACCTGAAAGCAGGTATCTGACTGCATTCAGTGCTTTAGGGTCCCAGCGACAATTTTGTCGACTAGCCCAAGGGTATAAAAATAGCCCCGGGGTATTTTCAGCAAGGGTAACAGAGTTACTCCAAAATTTGGATGAAGAAGCATTGTCCTATGTGGATGATATTTATCTGACGGACGATGACTTACCGAGGCACTTGACCAGGGTGAGCACCATTATTATGGGATTCGCCTCTGAGGGCTACAAATTTAACTTTAAAAAATCAAAGATTGCCCACCTCAGTGTCCTATTTTTAGGATACAAGCTGTCAAGTGAGGGAAAAAGCCTGGCAGCTAACTTTTTAGAAAAGTCTGCGCTGCTCCAACCTCCAAAATCATTAAAGAATTTACAATCAATTCTGGGATTCCTAAATTTTGGTCGAACATACATTTTGGATTACGCAGAAAGAGTAAAACCTTTCTACGACTTAATAAAACATGATTTTTCAGTCAGACAATGGACACAGGAACATACAAATATCCTGCGTTCCCTATAGGAAGACATGATAGCTTCTAAACATTTTCAGACACGCGTAAACGCACAGAACTTAGGGCCAGATGTAGGTGGCTAAATACCGGTCAGTAACGCCGAAATTCAGAGAATTTCAGCGTTACCGACCGGTATTTGGCTGAGTGCAATGTAGGTGAGTTCATACCTACATGCAAAATAAGGAATCGCACAATAGCGATTCCTTATTTTCCTCTTGCATTTAAGGAATCGGAAATACCGATTCCTTAAATGCAATGTACGTAGCACTAAAAATAGTGCACTTGAGTCTTAAGGAATCGCTAATTACCACCAACTTCAAGTTGGTGGTAAGTAGCGATTTCCTTTAAAAAAGCACTTGTTTGCTTTTTTAAATGTGCCATGTGGCACACATCCATGCCCTTAGGGCATGTATGTGCGCCACATGTGAACACATGCACATTTCAGGGGTGCAACAGGGTGTCCTTTGGACACCCTGGCACCCTTGAAATACCTCCCGCTATTAGCGATTCGGTAATACCAATTCGCTAATAGTGAATATCTTCCCATTCATTCCTATGGGCCTCCTAGCCCATAGGAATGAATGGCTAGATATTCCTTAATAACGAATCTCAATTACCGATTCGTTATTAAGGAATGTTAAGGAATCGCTAATATTTTAGCGATTCCTACCTACATTCCATTTAGCGAGTCCTTAATAGCGATTCGGTAAAAATCGCTATTAAGGACTCGCTAAATTGTAGTTACCTACATCTGGCCCTTAGTGATCCGAGTATTAGCGGGTCAATGCGGGTACACTTATTTAACTTTTAATGAAGGTGAAACAGTACCAATCGCATACAAATCACACCTGTACACAAACGCAGAAATGCGTTTCACTTCAACAGAAAAAATCCTGACAGCAGTGCAGACCGCTGTAGCAAAAGAAAGAGCTCTGGCTCAGGGTAAACGCATAATTGTCGTGACCCCAGTACCAGCTTTAGAAGCTGTTACAAAAGCTAGCATTCCAAATGCGAAAGCCTTACATCCCAGATGGATACAATGGGCTAATTCTCTTACTGCAGCGGATGTTGAATACAGATTCGATCCACGTTTAAAAACACAGGCATTCCTGCAATACGAACAAGAATATCCTCTACCAAATGAAATTTTGCCTCTAGATCAGTATGAATACATTATTTACACTGACGGGTCTGCTCAACCGGCCATAGGGAGTAAGCAAGCTTACAGCGCAGCGTGTGCGATTGTTAAAGGTCGCATGCGCGATGGAAAGTTCCATCCGAATTGCACTAAAACGCAATATCTAGGAGACTGCACGGCTCAGTTGGCAGAACTCAAAGCACTGATACTGGCACTTATAAATACGGATCACGAATTCCCCACACTGATTGTGTGTGATTCCTTTTACTGTGTACAGTCGTACAATGAATATCTACATAATTGGGAACAAAACGGGTTCAAAGATGCAAAAGTCGGCACAATTAAGCATAAAATGCTATGGGAACAGGTAGTGGAGTTGAGAAACGAACTACCAAGGGCTCACGTGATACATACACTGAGTCATCAGCGTGATGGCGTTCACGTTGAAGGGAATTCATTGGCTGATGAAGCCGCAAAGGGGGCTGTTCGCACAGCCGCCGTAGCTGCAGTTACTCGTTCAAAGACGAGGGTAGACGGCGAGATTATGGTAGCTGTCAATGCTTCACGCAAAGGCAGCACAGCAGTACCAAAGAAATTTCCACTCAAGTACTCCTACAAGTTAGATGCACAAAACATTCCATATGCTCAGATTCCTGGAGTGGGGGATAGAGTAATACCAAATATGGATCGTAGGCAAGGCTTAATTCTAGCAGCACACGAGGGTTTGGGTTCTGCGCATACAGGCGTTACAGCGACTGTTTCTTTACTGAAACAGCGCTACTGGTGGCCAGGGTTAACCAAGCAGACCAAAGACTATGTCTTGAAATGCGACATCTGTCAGCAGATGAAAGGCTCCACAGTAACACGCCCAGTACAGACACCATTGCTGAAATCAGACAAACCACTCGCATGTGTGTATTTGGACCACTGCGGACCCCTACAATCTGATGGTCCAAGAAATATATCATGGTTGCAGTGGATTCCTGCTCTAGATTCCTATGGGTTTGGCCTCAGGGCTTGGCTGACGCTCGAACTGTTATAAAAGATTTGCGAGTCTTTATCGGCACATACGCAGTTGGCACGTTACATTCTGACCGTGGTCCGGCGTTTAGCTCTCGGGCTTACAAAGAGGCCATGGAAGGAATGGGCGTAGCATTGCGGTACTCCTCTCCATACCATCCCGAGGGAAATTCTGTTGTGGAGAGGAAAAACCGAGACTTAAAGCAATCTTTAACAGCTAGGGTTTTAGGCAAGGGCGGTAGATGGGTCGATCACCTTTATGGGGTCCAACGAGCTATCAACAACCAGCCAAGAAGCTCTCTATGGGGTGTCACTCCTTACAAGGTCCTATTTGGGACAAGAATGTGGGTACCTGATCTTGATTGTGAAGGCACAGTGGCGGATAAAAAACCATTTGATATCCATGATCGTTTGGCTGTTTTACAGGATCTAAACAAATCCAGAACACAACAAAGTAACGTGCTCCAGAAACAGGCCGCCACTGAGGAAGTCAAGGCAGTAACGGCAAGACCTGTCTGGATCCCAAAAGTCGGGGATCTGGTCAGAGAGAAGATTGCTGACAAGAAAGAATTCGGGCCATCCTACAGAAAGCCTGTACCGGTCCTAGCAATCCAAGGCACAAGAACTGTACTTCTGCCGCCTCTTGCCGGGAAAAAGGAGAAAAGATTTGTCTCAATTGACTTAATCAAACCACACTATGTGGCCGATACTAAACAGTAGGCCTCGTGGACTCCACAGTAGCAGACGCCCTCCTCTCGCTACAATCCAAGAAGTTCAAACAGAAAGACTCATCACGTTTGAAGAGCCACCTGTATGGTATGAAGGACTAAGCAACAATGCTATGGAACTCGTTCCACTTCAACAAGAAATTCATCTTCAAAATGAAAATCAACTTAACAACCAAGTTGCAATCAGACCGACTACAGACATCTACGTCAATGTGCCTCGTCAAGAGCAAAATCCGATTTCAACAAATCCCGATGCAATTCCAACAATTGATCGAACTGCTTCTGGCTATTTCATGAACTTTGATACGTTTTCACTGGACCCAAGTGATCCGGAAACAATGCCAGCCACACAATCATTCACACAGAAACTCACTGACTTTTTTAACTTTTTTAGAAAGACTTACCTGGTGTCACCTTGGATTGAACTATGGTATATCACTGGGATTTTCTTTTTTCTTTTCTGGGTAGACTTAATAATAACTTTTAGTATACTTATTAATGGACGATACCTCCAGCAAAGCTCTACAACCCAAAGAGTCAATTTGATTTTAAAACCACACCAGTCTTCACATCGTGAACCAAGAGACTTGTCTTCAGTGAACATCACAGCAGTTCCTATACCTTCGGTATAGTATGGGACAAGATTGATTATGATGTATTTGGTACGACTGAACTTTTAAAGCTAAAACATGTATTTAAAATTTCTTTAAGTGATCTCATTACCTCCAGTACATTTTCTGATGATTGGGACACTGATACTGTAAACAATTTAATGTCTGATTTAGAAAAAACTGCAGCATTTCCGAACAATGAAATGTTAGAAGGTACTTCAGACTATGATACATTGTACTGTTACCAACATTATGGTCATCATTTCTTGCACAAATCTATAACACCTAGAAATGTATTTGAATACCACCAGTGGGAACACTGACCAACACCTCCAAAAGGTAGTTCGCAAAGGTTTGCACAGAAATTCACATACTTTTCAGGGTTCAACACATCTGACCCAAAGTCATTTTATTACAAAGTAGCAACAACATCAGCACAGAAAATTATGTTGACTAACGCCAAACAGATTTACTCTGCTTCCTTTATGGCCCTGTTGTCTACACAGGGTTTCGACCTATGGAAGGACACAATAGATTAAAAATCAATCTGGGGTTCTAGGGACTGGCAAGTCCAGGGAACAGAAGTGCTATTTAGAGCATGCATCATTCCACAGCAGATAATATTTCTGAATGAAACTGTGCAACAGACATCCTGTCTTGGACTAGCCAAGAACAAGGAAATGAACACACCTGGGTTTCCTACACCATCACAAATGGGTGGGGGGCAGAATTCAACTACACATGGGGTAAGATTAGATGACATTCTACAGTACAACAGGTCAGATCCCAATTAGACAGAATGGCTGATTTGGCCCATTGACACGAACACTTGTCAACAGAGATTCCTAGGTATCCCCGAGGGATTTAGTATCCATAGGCCAGATCCACGCTATGTACAGAGACAACACCCAGGGGTAGTGACATCCTATAGTGTTGGGAAGTTGTGCCATGATTGGCTAGAGACCTCAACACTCACTGAAGTGAAACACCATTTGACCCTACTCACACCTGATGTAGACCTTAGGGATTTTTTACAAGGCCCAAGGAAAACACGTCAGAAACGTTTCATATATGCTGGCATTTATGCCTACTATAATGAAAACTGGAAAATATCCCAACAAGAGGCCACAGAAAGAATACGGGAAATAGACCGTATTAACCTAGAGAAGGCATTAGCTGTAGTGGATAATGGGTTAACAACTTTGACCTCCAGGATTTTCTCCTTAGGCAACATTGTGTCTTCGGCAATCGACATATTAGAACAAGATCTGGCCTTGTTACAACACGGCAATCTCAGCTACGTTCTATTATGATGTAAAGCTGGACGCTGCAATCTTTGCGTTCAGGCTATGTGCCCTGGCATTTTATAAACACCACGTCTCTGTTTTCAGAATACAATCTAACTGATAAACGGACAGAAATGGCACAGAGGGGAGCCAAATATACAATGCTGCGTATTGAGAAACTGGAAAGGTTACCATTCACTGTAGCCGAATCACCATCAACAGAATGGTTAATTCATGGCCAAATCACTCTGCCAGTCACTACGTTTCAGTTTCAATATTGCCTTGAGCAAAGGCAGGCAGGCAAATATGAAAAAATGGGTAAGGGTTACATCAAGGAAACTTGGGAGTTACCATATAGATACCGATGCCGGAATGGGGCATCGAGAAGTGTATCTGAGTGGTACAAACTGCAAGAACGCTTTAAGCGGTTCTCTCATGTGTCAAGATATTTCTCTGCACGGACCCTGTAGCGGTTCAGTAGCGAACTTATCTTGTTACATGTCAGGGACCCCAGCGGCCAAGATCACGCCGGTTTTCCAGCTGCTCTCGAATGGGAGTTACTTAATGCTAAATGATCAAGGTTGCTGTGGGATGCTTCCGGGCGTCGCCTATCTGGTCACTGTTAACTCCAGGGTTACTTGCTGTATGCAAGTATTGTTTCCACCACTGAACACAGTCAGGGAGGCGCCGCTATGGCCTTCACTGAATGTTTCTTTCATACAATTTGATACTCTGAGCAGATTGAAAGCCATGCTTTTACAGCAACCCGTGCCCTTAACCTCCGCTCGAGAAACCTATGAACTTCAAGTTGCAAGGACCTCGACTGAGATACAGGCGCTTATACGTACAAACTGCCCCTTTCATTTCGTAGAAATGGTGGGACGTATCTTCAATATGTCTGATACGAGCGGTATTGTACACCTATTTAAGACCATAGGGTCAGGACTGTTAAGCACCTTTCAGACAGTCATCGGAGTAATCCCAAATTTTATACACTCGGTATTGGGAAGCGTATTTGGAGGATTCCCGCTTATCCTATTGCTGGTTGCAGGGGTCCTATTCATAATACTACTGCTACGCAATGGACGGCCCAATTCCCGTGCAGACATACCGTGGAGCAGACATACCGTGGAGCAGACATACCGTGAACGCATGGTACAACTTCTGGGCATTCCTTGCCTACGAGAACTCAATGCCTCCTGGTTTCTATTGTTTAGACCAGTCTGGGTAGACTGCATCTTACCTGTTCTTCGATGCCTGTTCTGTGGAGAAGAATGCACGTTGGATCTTTGTCTAACATTTCCATCAGATGCGCCTCTGGACACGGATGCAATGCTGGACCCCATAAAGGCCCATGCTCTGTGTTGTCCCCAGCGGCTTCCGATTCTGATGAATGCATTCCTGGAGAATCCACAGGTGCCGTTTGCTCCTGCTGGGTTAGGTGACTCCTCCACAGGCACCCAGGTAACAACTGCCGCACAAGCTGCCGCAGCACCGACTGTTGGCAGTGCTACATTCCATCTATGTGCGATTGACGTTCTCTGTGAGGCGTTGGATTTGTCGTCTGCAGCAGCTAACACCGATAATATTGTGCTTCCCAGCCAGGACGCTTAATCTTGAATTGGCTCATCGTGTCCTGGGAAAGAATTCGGCTTCTTCACTCGTTTCAAAACAAACGAGCAAAATTGGAACATTTCCTAAATTGACACTTTCGCTTGAGAAAAGCATGGCCTTCTTCCGCTTTGAGTGAGGCAACTTATATGGAGAAATAAAATGGACATTCTTTTAGTGCCAATTAGAAATAGCTGAATTATTAACATTTTAGGCAGAAGATTTTTAACAATTTTAAAACCATGTTTTTACTTGCTTTTAAAAAAGTTTTAAATTGTCCAGATTTTAAGTATGGTCATTGTTATCCTATTCGGAAGAGGAGTGGGTGTTATGTCCCATATAGAGGCCCTACTGTAGACCCGTTCGTACATGCCCTAAAATGGACGTATTCATATTTGCCCATATATGGTCATATTCGTACTTGCCCTATTATGGTCATAGCCGCATATGCCCAATTATGGTCATAACTGTACATGTCCTATTATAGTCATGATTCCTTATATAGGCATGATCTTTCACCTACATTGGTCCTTGCTAGTACACAACGTGCTCTGAGGTTTTGAATACAGCAGGGTTTTTCCCAAACACAGGCCCACACTGTACTCATCAATTATGCATGGCCCTCTAGGAATACACCACCTGCATAATATGTATGTACAAAGTTCACCCCTGACGTCTTCCTCATGTCTAACGACAGACCAATACAAACCATACTGAGGACCAAGACTCTTTAGGGTATAAATACACCACATCTTGCCCCGGTAAGACAGAGGGAACCGAGACTTCCATGCTGACACACTGACCAGAGACGCTGAGGCTCCTGCATGCAGTCGCTCCAGCTGACAGCGGTCTAACACAGCCCTTGCGGGGTGTCCAACTTGAGACCAGGACGGTGTCCCACACTCTCTCTATTCAGGTATGGGGGTTCGACTAAATCCTAGAAGGATTCTTGGCTCTTAGGCTTTTAGACCTACACATATGCTAGGTACACTCAGGTACATCTAGTTAGGCATCGTAGGAGTACGCGCACTTGCATAATGCTTTTCATATTCATGTATGTATTCATGATTATTGCAATATGGTAGAACTGTTCTATCCCTTTGCTTTCATCGTACTGCTGATAATATATCTCTGCTATTGTCTGCTGATTACCGCAGCACATATATTTTACACTAGAATAACAACTGTTCAATAAATACTTATTGAAACGCCCGACTGTTTATTCTGTGTAACTCTCTGAGACAAACCGAATAAGTAAGCACGAGTGACTGAGCAAAAGGTAGTACATTGTTTCCACGATTCTGAGGAATTTGGGTTGTCATGATCTAAGGTTGCCAGAAACTCATCTCTCCCCGAGAAGAGGAGATTCTAGTGGCACTATGAGCTAGCTATTGCAAACCAGGCTAACATACACGGTGGGGGTGCTCGGAGTTATTCTGCCACCAAGCCCACAGTATATGTTATCCAAACGCGCAGGTCCTCCAGGGGTACTATAGGAACTTCAATGTGTTATCTATGGTTTCCAGAACATGGGCCAAAGGGATTGACGAAAGAACAAAGTGCACAGTATGTGAGTCTCAAAGGACAAACATGTTTTTATCTGCAGCTAGTTTCTTCCAAGATGAAGTTTTCAGCTTTCCAGCTGATCTAAAGAGCGAGGTGAATGGATTTACAGCAGAATTGTATGCCCACCCGAACTGCATGCATGCATACATTCGAAAATATGAATGTACAATGAGCTCCCAGTAGCAACGTATCAGCCAGCCTTCAGTTAAGTTTGCACTCTTTGAAAACGCAAATTAAGTTTTAAAGCCACTGTTGCGTGCTGGCTATGAGTTCACATTCAATAAGATCAGAGAAATAATGGTCAACATTGATGAAACTGTATTGATCCATAATAATGAAATTAAGATTTTTCTGGTGAGAATGTACAATGACAGAATTCGTGTATGTCAGTCTAAAAAAAAGGAATGAGCCACTTATGGTGTTCTCAGCTGATTTGACTCTTACTGTTCTTGCTGCCTAAATAAGATCACAGGATGCAGTAAAATCAGCAGGAACCATTTTAAGAAGCGTCCAGAAAGATTTCGATTTTGGACTTAATGACAAATTGTTTGATGCCCCAGAGCTCCGAAAATCATGGGAGTCAAAAAGATTGCGTGATGTTGTCTTAACATTTTTTACATTATTGTTTAATATCAGCAAAGCAAAACTGTTACAAACTAAAGTTCTTGAGTTTGGAACAGAAGCCAACAACATTGATGATGGCTTTGAAGATATAAGCAAAGAAGTGGAAGACAATCCCATCAACCGACAGGCTTATGCTGTGCAAATGTACGGTCTTTTCCACATCATGGTGAATAAATTACATCACAGCAAAAAGAAAAGTCCACTACACATGATGACAGCCCCCACATTCTATGACAAGTGCAAAAGTAGAGAGCTAATCACTTAAATGAATAGGATTGATGTACCAACAAGTTATAATGACATAGTACAGAACAGGAACTTGTTAGCAGCTCATGTTGTAAAATCTTGTGAATCCAACAGCACACCACTTCCAAGTCACTTTATCAGAAAAGGATTTACAATTGCTGCTCTTGATAATTTTGATTTTGAAGATAGCTCTTCTTTGTCTGGAACATCCAGCACACATGATACTGCCATGGTGCTTTTTCAAGACTGTACCAATGGAGTCACTACTGGAAAGCAAGCTGTGTCAGCTGTAGGCTTAAACAAACAAAGGGCCATATTATCAAGAACGGCGATAAGGGGCTTGATAATATGCCCTATAGAATTCCAATAGAAGCTCAGGTTCTGGCGTGAAGGACATCAAACCTGGGCTTATATTGGAATTCTATAGGGCATATTATCAAGCCCCTTATCGCCGCTTTAGCGGCAGTTTCCTGTCGCTAAAGCGGCGATAATGTTATCGCCGTTCTTGATAATATGGCCCAAAGTTGCAAACTTATAACCCAACTGCCTTGCCAACGTGTGCAAAATCACTATAAGCCATCACCATGTCCCAGTCTTACAGAAAGTTTCAAAGTGGCTGAGGACATGAGTCTTCTTCCACCGTGAAACAGCCATTACAACGCATGCCATTACAACACATATGCCACTATCACGCATGCCTTTACAACGAATTTCATTGTAAAGGAATGAATGGTAAAGGCATGTGTTTTACATGTAAGTATAAGGTAAGTATATAGGGTTTAGGGTGGGTATGGGTTTTGGGGTGGCAGGGGAAATTTTACGGTTCAGGATGGGTATGGGTTTTGGGGTGGCAAGGGTAATTTTAGGGTTCAGGGTGGGTATGGGTTTTGGGGTGCCAAGGGTAATTTTAGGGTTCAGGATGGGTATGGGTTTTGGGGTGGCAAGGGTAATTTGAGGGTTCAGGGTGGGTAGGGGTTTTGGGGTGGCAAGGGTAATTTTAGGGTACGGGTGGGTATGGGTTTTGGGGTGGCAAGGGTAATTTTAGGGTTCAGGGTGGGTATGGGTTTTGGGGTGGCAAGGGTCATTTTAGGGTTCAGGGTGGGCAAGGGTTTTGGGGTGGCAAGGGTAATTTTAGGGTTCAGGGTGGTTATGGGTTTTGGGGTGCCAAGGGTAATTTTAGGGTTCAGGATGGGTATGGGTTTTGGGGTGGCAAGGGTAATTTGAGGGTTCAGGGTGGGTATGGGTTTTGGGGTGGCAAGGGTAATTTTAGGGTTCAGGGTGGGCAAGGGTTTTGGGGTGGCAAGGGTAATTTTAGGGTTCAGGGTGGTTATGGGTTTTAAGGTGGCAATGATAATTTTAGGGTTCAGGGTGGGTATGGGTTTTGGGGTGGCAAGGGCACTTTTAAAGTTCAGGGTGGGTAAGGGTTTTGAGGTGGCAAGGGTAATTTTAAGGTTCAAGGTGGGTATGGGCTTTAGGGTGCTAGGGTAATTTTAGGGTTCAGGGTGGGTATGGGTTTTGGGGTGGCAAGGGTAATTTCAGGGTGGGTATGGGTTGAGGGGTTGTGGGATTTTAAGGAAATGTGTGTATATATATACCCACACACATACACACATATATATATATATATATATTTATATATGCTTTAGTAAAAATAAGTATTTTACAGGGAAATATAAACATATATATATATATTTATATATATATATATAAATCGTTCATACTTACCTGTAAAATAGTTATATATTAAAACTTATCTTTAATCACGCAGATGCATTTATCAATCATGCTATTACAACAAAATTCGATGTAAAGGCATGAATTGTTAAGGCATATGCGTGGTAAAAGTTTACGTTGTAATGGTAACGCGTTGTAACAGCACTGGCGTTGTTACAACCGCGTTGTAATGGCATGCGTTGTGATGGCATGCGTTGTGCCGTCATACATTCTCTTACACCTGATGCTGCGGTCCGCAAAGCTGATTTAACTGAATTTATTATATAGCTTATTCGGTGCGGACTGAAGGATGAAGAAAATACCAGTTCCTCCGTGGGCTGGAATTCATGCTCTGATCTCCCAGAATACCGTCACACTGAAGAAGGTTGGGTTTTTCCCAGTAATAGCATCTCCAGTCACACACTACACAACAGTATACACAGCTCTAAAAATTTCCAAAATGTGCGTGCTCAGCTTGAAGACCAGTCTATCCTACCAATTTTCTGCGACGAAGGTGTTTTCCGTATTGTAGCTGAAATTTTTATTGCCAATCCAGTAGAATTTGATGATCTTTTTCCAATGATGGGCGTTTTCCACATGACAAAGGTTGTGTTGCAGTGTGCAGGAAGTTATGTCAGTGGATGTGGCTTAAACAATGCACTTATTGAGGCTGAAATCTTTGGAAGCAAAACTGTCCAGTCAGTATTGAGCGGAACTCATTATGTTAGTTCGTTACAAGGTATGCTCATCATATCTGAGGCTATAGAAACATTGCGTTGGAATGCTTTCAGGAACAAGAATGACAAATTTGGTTTTGCATATCTTATCTCAGAAGTGAACAAGGCACAGGGTGCACTTCATTCAAAAGATATAATGCAGACTCAGGCAATGTTCAATACACTCAGTTCAAAATCAGAAAACCTGAAAACCAAGTTCGTAGAGTTTGTCAAAGAATTGCAAGTACTAGAGAAATGTTTTACACATGATAGCGCTAGTAAAAAACCTGGTACATGCTGATCCGAAAGGTGATTGGGAGCTGCACGTGAAGACTGTGTAGTCACTGATTACTGTGTTTCGCGAGTTCGATCTGTAAAAACTACCTGAGATATGGGTCCAGGTATTTGGAAAGAGTAAAGAAGCCAGAGATGGAAAGACCATACCTCTACAGAAAATTCTTCCAAAGACATTTTGTGGTGAAAGACAGAGAGGAAAGGTTCAATGCTGTGGCTCTGAAACTGGAACAGACAATCCAGAGATCACAGAAAAGTTCCAAGGGAATTGTTGGTCAGACATGTAAAAATGAATATGTTGCTCTATGGCAGCTAGTTTACCATGAAGGCCTTTCTATTTGCAATGTTTTCAGAGAGATGACAAATTCAAAATGTATAGACCATCATGAAACTGTTCCTCACCACGAACTTGTGGGAAAGAGAGGGGAACATTTTAATAAACATGTGGACAGCCTTCTTCATTTCACGCAGCAGCATGGAAACCCCTTTAAAATGACTGAGCCTGTGTGACTACACAACTTTGTGACCAAACAATTTATGGATAACAATATAAAGACATGTCTACTAGATGTCCTGGAACATGGATCGGCACTATAGGCAGAACTGAAGCAGGAGAGATTTGTACTGAAAGAGAAAAAGCTGTTTTACATAATCACTAAAGCTAAACTTCCACGCTTTAATTGCTATAGTAAGAGTTTCGGCCAACCAGTCACTACAAAACAGGTTACAAAAAAACAACTTTCGCATGCACATAGAGAGATCGATGGAGCAAAAGAAAGGGATGAATTTATCAAGGACATTCTGTCACATGATCGTCTTGTAGTGTAGTTCCTATTTCCCTAATAGGCTCTGCGCATTGGAATAATATACCCTATAGGCTTGACATAGGACTGAGGTCGGTATGTCCCTATCGAGTATATTAAACTTAATTACTTTGTGCCAGCTAGCTCAGAGGCCACTAGAAACTCCTTGAAAACAAGAAGGGAGTAGTTTCTGGCAACCGCAAAAACATGACAACTTTGTTTCCCTTTAGAATCGGAACACGTCTCAGAATCGTGGAAACAATAGATAACAGTTTCACTCAGCTCAATCGTACATGCTTAGTTTCCACAGAGTTACACAGAAAGGAAAGACGGGCGTTTCAATAAAAAGGTTTTATTGAACAGTCTTGTTTCTCGTGTAAGAGATATGTGCTGTTATGATCACAAGACAATATGCAAGATATATAATGTACAGCGTAAGCAGTAGAAATAAATAATACTGCGCCAGCATTATCTTTTAGCATATATTCACGTACATAAATAACATGAGCTAAAAATGCGAATACTCATACGATGCGTCTCTAAGCTAGTTCTACCCCAATGTACCTAACCTAGTCTAGGTGTAGGGAAAGGTAAGAAGTAGGCGAAGTATTCTCTAGTATGGTATACTAAGAGTATGTTAAGTCTAGTATGCCAAGAGTCCCTCTAGGTTCTAGTCAGCTCCATACCTTGAGAATGAGAGAGGTGGGAATCTCTTTCCGGATCTGGAACTCTAACACCCCGCGAAGGGAGTCAGAACACTGGAAGCTGGATTCTCTGCGAGCAGGGATGACGGCGTCTTCTCAGTGCGTCAGGCCGGGATACGGGCTCCTCTAAAGTCGAGGTCTCCTCCTAACTTGCTTGGGCAAGGGAAGGTATATTTATACCTGGTAGGTGTCTTGGAATGTTAGCATTGACGTGAGTCGGACAGAGGAAGACGTCAGGAATGAACCCTTAAGGTATAGTGGTTCATGCATAATAAATGAGTTCTTGGAGAAATCAATAATCCTGTGCTAGGGGAACTCCCGAGAGCTTAAGGGTCTGGTTTCTAAGAACTCGTTGTGACGTTAGGGTGGACGGATGTCGGTGACCATGCCTGTATTTGGAGTGCACGGCTAATGCCTAAATAAGGACTGGGATTCTATGCCTATATAAGGGCAATGCGAATTGTGCCTATATAAGGACATGTTTCAGGAAAGCCTATATACGGACACCTAAAGCGGAATACAACACCCACTCCACCTTCGAATGAACGATAATACTAAATGCTAAACATGAAATGCTAAACATTAAACTGAGTACCACATGTTGCTAAAACATTTCTAAAAGCATATTAAAAGAAGTTTAAAAGTAAACTGTTAAATGCAATTGGTACTATACATTTTAAAGCATTTTCTTCATTCTAAGCATATATTGGAAATAAATTCAACATGAATGAATAAACCGAAATATATACATATGATGAAATGGTTGATAAGTTTTCAAAAATCAAAGCCATTGCATATCATGGTATTAAATGAAATTTCTAGACAGATAAGGTGACAATGTGTCCCTGGAAGTATTCAAAGAAGTCCGTTTTATAAGAATAGTTCTACTGTAAGCAGATTGATTTGCCATGTATTTTCAAAAAATAGAGAAAAAGAAAAAAATTCAATGTTTTGGGAAGAGTTCCAAGTTTTGAAAAAATGAAGGCCAAACTCATTGCGTCCCTGGTACACTGTGAGCCGAATCAAAGTCAGTGTATGGGTCTGGTGTAAACATAAAATCATCTATTTCAATAGACAAAATATCGTCTACCGATGTTGGTGACATTAGGAATAGCTCATTCAGAAGGTTAATCGCACAGAGATGAGAAGCATCGCCTTCAGCATAGGATGCCGCAGCAATGTTCGCGTCCGTTGTTACCTGTGTGCCTGTCGATCCATCTCGTACCTCAGCAGCAGCAGGAAGCGTCTGTGAGATCTCAATGAATGCCGTCATCAGGATTGGTAGCCTCTGGGGACAACACAAAGCATGGGCCGTTATCGGGTCCAGCAGAGTATCGATATCCGTTGGCATGACTGATGGGAGTGTTAGACAGGTGTCTAGCACGCATTCTTCACCGCAAAGCAGGCAGCGTAGAACAGGTAAGATGCAATCTTGCCAGATTGGTCTGAATGACAGAAACCATGTTGTATTAAGTTCCCGTAGACGAGGTATGCCAAATAGTTGCACTATGCGCTCACGGCACTTCCGTTCTAGGAGAGCTTTCTCCACATCGCTGGGAGTGATGCCGGTGAATAGGCTTGCCATAGCGTAGTAGTAGGAATAAAAATAGGATTCCTGCAACAAGTGCTAGAATTAACGGCACACCACCAAACGCCGAATGTGCGAAGTTTGGGATGATTCCGAGGACTGCTTGAAAAGGTGCTAACAGTCCTGAACAGATGGTCTTAAATACATGTACAATCCCGCTCGTATCAGACATGTTAAAGATACGTCCCATCATTTCTGCGAAATGTATAGGGCAGTTTGTACGAATTAAAGCCTGTATCTCAGCCGAAGTCCTTGCAATTTGTAAATCATAGATTTCTTTGGCCGAGGTCAAAGGCACAGTTTCTTGTATAAGCATGGCTTTCATTCTGCTTAAAGTATCAAATCGTATAAAAGAGACATTCAACGAAGGCCATAAAGGCAACTCCCTGACTGTGTCTATTGGGGCAAACAATACTTGCATACAGCAAGTGACCCTGGAGTTGACCGTTACCAGATATGGGATGCCTGGCAACATGCCACAGCAACTCTGATCATTCAACATGAGGTAACTCCCATTAGAAAGTTGGCCAAACGTTGGATTAATCACAGCAGCTGGTGTACCTAGCTGGTGGCAGGACAAATTTGCCACAGAACCATTACAAGCCCCGTGTAAAGAAATGTCCTGACAAATTAGTGAACCGCTTAGTGCCCTTTCACAGTGTGTACCGCTAAGAAACACTTCACGATCCCCACTCCAACATCTGTATGTGTATGGTAAATCCCAGGATATCTTAATGTATTCTTTACCCAACCTTTCATATTTGCCTGCTTGCATTTGTTTGAGACAATACTGAAACTGAAAAGTAGTAACAGGCAGAGTGATTTTGCCATGAATAAGCCATTCTGTAGCTTGTTTTTCTGCTACCGTAAATGGTAATTTCTCCAGTTTTTCAATGCTCAGCACTGTATACTTTGCTCCCTTTGTGCCAGTTCGATCTGTTTATCAGTTAGATTGTATTCTGCAAACAGAGCCGACGTGTTGATAAAACGCCAAGGCACATAGCCCGCTCGCAAAGATTGCAGCGTCCAGCTTAATAACATAATAGAACGTAACTGAGATTGGCCTTGTTGTAACATGGCTAAATCTTGTTCCAGTATGTCAATAGCAGAGGATACAATGTTGTCCAATGAATAAATTCTGGATGACAAAGTTGTTAACCCATTGTCGACCACAGAGAGAGTTTTCTCTAAGTTAATACGATCAAGTTCACGTATTCGTTCTGCGGCCTCTACCTGTGACACCTTCCATGCTTCATTATAAGCAGCATAGATGCCGGCATATATGAAACGTTTTTGACGCGGTTTTCTTGGTCCTAGCAAGAATTCCCTAAGGTCTGCGTCTTCTTTAAGTAAAGAAAGTGTTGTTTCACATCCTTAAGTGTAGATTTTTGCAGCCAATCGAGGCATAGTTTTCCTACACGGTATGTTGTTACTACCCCCGGATGTTGTCTTTGGACGTATCTTGGGTCTGGCCTATGAATAGTAAAGCCCTGTGTTTTATTCAGGAATCTTTCTTGACAGGTGTTTGTGTCTGTGGGCCAGATCAACCATTTTCTCCAATCAGGATTTGTTCTGTTGAGTTGTAATATTTGGTCAACTGTAACCGCTGCCTGTGTATTGTTATTACTGGCAGGTGTCGGTACAGAAGGTCTTTTCATGTCTTTGATCTTGGCTAAACCAAGGCAAGACGTTTGTTGCACAGTGTCATTCAAAAACATTATTTGCTGAGGGATGATACATGCTCTAAACCAAGCTTCAATCCCCTGCACTTGCCAATCTTTAGAACCCCAGACAGTTTTTGTGTCTATTGTGTCTTTCCAAAAGTCAAATCCTTGTCTAGACAGTTGGGTAATAAAGGCTGCAGAAAAAAAATTGTTTTGTATTAGTTAACATAATTTTCTGTCCTGTTTTGTTTACATTTTTATAGTAAAATGTTTCCGGATCAGATGTATTGTACCCTGAAAAATAGGGAAACTTTTTAGCAAACGTTTTTGAACTACCTTTGGTGGTGTAGGACAATGCTCCCATTGGTTAAACATAAACACATTTCTAGGTGTTGCAGATTTATGCAAGAAATGATGACCATAGTGGTTATAGCAATACAGCTGTTCATAGTCTGACGAACCCTCTAAATATTCATTAGAAAATGCAGCAGGCCTTTCTAGGTCAAACATCATATTATTTACAGTCTCAAAGTCCCAATCATCAGAATAGGTACTGGACGAAACAAAATGACTTAGTGAAATTTTAAATAAATGTGGAATGTTCAATTGTTCCGTAGGGCCGAATATATCGAAATCAGTTTTGTCCCACACTATACCATCCTGTATAGGAACGGCTGTGCTGTTCACTGCAGACAAGTCTCTTGTTTCACGATGGGATGATTTGTGTGGTTTTAAAAGTAAGTTCACATTTTTACTTTCAATGTCCAAACGGATGTATCTGCCATTTATAAGCACGCTGATAGTCATAACCAAAGCTAGCCAAAGCAGAAAGAAAAATATTCCAGAAATAATCCATAGTTCAATCCATGGTGAAACCAGATAAGTCTCTTTCAGGAAATGAAAAAGGTCTTGTACTTGTTGTTTGAAAGTTTTTGATGCTGGCGTCGTTTCAGGCTCACTCAGATCCTCAGAAAACGGATCAAAGTTAATGAAATAGCCAGAAGCAGTTCTGTCAATTGTTGAAATTGCATCAGGATTTGTTGAAATCGCTGGAACCAGTTGATCACTTGTTACATTGGTGTAGACAGGTGTATTTGGACGAACTGTTACTTGAGTTTCAAGAGGGATGAGTTCCATAGCATTGTAGCCAAGTCCTTCATCTGTTACTGCTGAATTCTCGATGGTTACCAGTCTTTCAGGCTGAACCTCTTGGATAGTAGCGAGGGGAGTGCGTCTGCTACTAGGTCGGAGTCCACGAGGCCTACTATTTAGTATTGGCCACATACTGTGGTTTGATCAGGTTGATTGACACAAATCTTTTCTCCTTTTTTCCAGCAAGGGGCGGCAGAAGTACTGTTCTTGTTCCGTGAATGACTAGGACAGGTACTGGTTGTCTGTAAGAAGGTCCAAATTCCTTCTTGTCCGCAATCTTCTCTCTGACTAGATCCCCAACTTTTGGAATCTAGACAGGCCTTGCTGGGACTGCCGGTTTTTCCCCAGTGGTGGTTGGCTTCAGGAACACGTTGCTTTGTTTCGATCTTAGTTCATTTAGATCCTGTAAAACAGCCAAACGATCTTTGATATCAAAGGGTTTATTTTCCACCACTGTGCCTTTACATTCGAGATCGGGAACCCACATTCTTGTCCCAAATAGGACCTCATATGGAGTGATCCCCCCTTAAGGGAACTTCTTGGCAAATTATTTAATGAGCGTTGGACCCCATAAAGATGTTTGACCCACCCATCACCCGAACCTAATACTCTAGCTGTTATAGACTGCTTTATGTCCCGGTTTTTCCTTTCCACAACAGAATTTCCCTCAGGATGAAATGGAGAGGAGTACCGCAATGCAACGCCCAGACTGGCCATGGCTTCTTTGTAAGCCCGAGAGCTAAACGCAGGGCCCTGGTCAGAATGTAGCGTGCCTATTGCGTATGTGCCGATAAAGACTCGCAAATCTTTTATAACAGTTCGAGCGTCAGCCGAGCGCTGAGGCCATATCCATAGGAACCTTGATCACGAATCCACTGCTACCATTATATATTTATAGTTACCGTCCCTTTGCAAGGGACCGCAGTGGTCCAGGTAAACACAAGCTAATGGTTTGTCTGAAATTAACAGGGGCGTCTGCGCAGGACGTTTCACTGTGGAGACTTTCATCTGTTGGCATATTTCACATTCTAAAACATAGTTCTTGGTCTGTTTCCTAATGCCAGGCCACCAATATCTTTGTTTCAGTGAAGATACTGTTGCAGAAATACCTGCATGGGCAGAAGCTATCCCTTCATGTGCTGCTAGGATTAGTCCTAATCTGCGTTCCTTGTTTGGAATTACCCTATCCCCCACTCCAGGGATTCGAGCAAATGGAACGTTGTTCGCATCAATTACATAAGAGTACTTGAGTGGAAACTTTTTAGGTAACGCTGCACCACTGCCTTTGCTTGTAGCATTGACAGTCAACATTATCTCACTGTCTATTCTCGTTTTTTGAACGAGTGATCGCAGCTACGGAAGCCGTGTGAACAGCCCCCTTTGCGGCTTCGTCAGCCAATGAATTCCCTGCAACGTGAACGCCATCACGTTGATGACTCAGTGTATGGATCACGTGAGCCTTTGGTAGTTCGTTTTTCAACTGAACTACTTGTTCCCAAAGCGTTTTATGCTTTATTGTGCCACCTTTTGCATCTTTGAACCCATTTTCAAGCCAATTTTGTATATATTCATTATACGACTGAACACAGTAAAAAGAATCGCACACGATTAGTGTGGGGAATTCGCGATCTGTATTTTCAAGTGCCAGTTTGAATGCTTGTAGTTCAGCTCGCTGAGCTGTACAATCTCCTAGAGATTGAGTTTTAGTGACCATTGGTCTGAAGTTACCATCGCGCATGCGACCTTTAACGATTGCGCACGCTGCACTGTAAGCTTGCTTACTCCTTGTAGCGGGTTGTGCGGATCCGTCAGTGTAAATTATAAATTCATACTGATCGAGAGGCAGAATTTCAGTGGGCAGAGGATATTCATGTTCATATTGCAGGAACGCTTGTGTTTTTAAATCAGGATCAAAAACATATTCAACATCTGTTGCAGCAAGAGAATTAACCCATTGTATCCATCTAGGATGTAAAGCTTTTGCATTCGGAATGCTCGCTTTGTGACCGCCTCTAAGGCTGGTACTGGAGTTACGACAATAATGCGTTTCCCTTGGGCTTGAGCTCTTTCTTTTGCTACTGCAGTTTGAACTGCTGTCAGTATTTTTTCTGTTGAAGTGAAGCGCATTTCTGCTTGTGTATACAAATGTGATTTGTATGCTATTGGTACTTTTTCACTCTCATTAAATGTTAAATAGGTGAATCCGCATTGACCCGAAATTATTCGGATCACTAAATTGCGTTGACTTACGCGTGTTTGTAAGTGATTTGTTGCTAACATGTTAGCTTGGAGTGAACGCAAGATTTCTGTGTGTTCTTGTGTCCAATTTTTGATTGAAAAATCAGGTTTGATTAATTCGTAGAGAGGTTTAACCCTTTCTGCGTAATTTAGAATGTATGTTCTTCCAAAATTTAGGAACCCCAAGATGGATTGTATATTTTCAGCGTTTTTGGGGGTTGGAGCAGCGCACACTTTTCTAAAAAGTTAGCTGCCAAGCTCTTGCCTTCACTTGCAAGTTCATATCCTAGAAAAAGGACATTGAGATGGGCAATTCTGGATTTTTTAAAATTGAATTTATAGCCCTCAGAGGCGAAGCCCAATATAATGGTACTCACCCTGTTCAAGTGCCTATCTAGGTCATCGTCTGTCAGATAGATATCATCGACATATGACAATGCCTCATTATCATAAATTTGTAGTAACTCTGTTACTCTCGCTGAGAATAACCCCGGGCTGTTTTTGAACCCTTGTGGGAGTCTACAAAATTGACGCTGGGTCCCCATTATTGAAAAAGCTGTTAAGTACCTGCTTTCAGGTGCTATGTTTTGACAAAAGAAACCATTTGAAATATCCAATGTTGTTTTATATTTTTTACGCACAATGTTATTCATTAATGCTGTACTATGTGCATTTTGCACTGCAAATGTTTTAGAACAAGTGTTTAAGTGTCTTTAATCCAAAACTAGACGATATGTATTGTCTGGTTTGGAGACAGGAAACAAAGGATTGTTCATTGAGGAGGTGCATGTTTCAATCACCCCTTGGTATTCAAGTTGATCTAAGATCTCCCTGGCCTGTTTTTTAGCTTCTTGCTTTATTGGGTACTGCCTTTGTGCAGTAGGTTCATTTTTTAACTGTATTTTGTGGTGAGGTGAGTCCTCATCCCATCCTACATGATTTTTAAATAATGCTGGGGCCTGGGCAACTGCCCATTTCCTGGCATAGGTATATTTTAGGTAAATTGGAATATGGTTGGAGAAGGCAGGCCTAATAATGTCCTCGCCATGTGGGACAAATTGTGGTGGCCAGTCTTTTTCTGCTAGAAGTATATCATAACCCCTTGAAAGCTTCTCCCAAAAGAGTATTTTCACTTTTCTTGGTATGTCTCCCTCCATTCGGAATGTTATTCCATATAACTTTTGTGGAGAACTAACCCTGGTGTCTACAGTTTCTACTGTGATGTACTCATTCAAGTCCACTATCTCCAGAAGTTCCTTCAGGTTCTGGCGAGCTATTGTGACTTCTGCTGCACTGTCCAGCATTGTCTGAGCCCATTCTCCGTTCTTGAGTTGTGTTCTCAATATCCTCGGCATGTCTGATCTTCAGACCTGCTACCTTCTTTTTTGAGAATTGAGGTTTTGATTTATTTTTCTGAACGTGTTTGTCGTCTTTGGACTTCACGCGTTCCTCTTTATGTTCTGACCGTCCTCTTCTTTCCGATGTCTGTGACGATATCTGAAAGGTACGAGAGGAACGTGTATCAGTATCTTGATACCTGTCAGGTTTTCTTAAATTATCCCTATTCCTGAGGTTATACCTCCTTTCAGAGCGCTCCTTTTGAGGAGACCTACCTCGGGATTGAGAACGTTTCTCGTTTGAATTTTGTTTATTAGTTTCCCACTTCTTTTTTGAAGATGTAGGAGTTTGTTTAATAGAGTCCTTCTCAGGACTTTCAGATAGTTTTGGCTTCAAAGGTTTTCCACCCAAACTATCTCTGCCTAATTCTGCATAGGATTGTTCTATTATTCTGGGTAGTTCATGTTGATGTTCTGTTACATCAAATTCCTTAAGCGTTGGCGGATCGCCACTGATGCTGCCTCCCTTTAATATTAGATAATATTATTGTTGAGACCTGGTCGAAATTTTTCAGTAATTTCATACCTAAATTCAGAGCAGGCTCTGCCCCGTATTCGTTTTGAATTTGTTTCAGGACATCTGGTATTACTGCAATTGATGGAACACCATGGGGTCGATTCCGATTCGGGCCGGAAATCTCTCCGACCGAGCCGGACCCGGAGAGATTTCCGACGAATCGGACCCGTGCAGTCCGACCGAACGAGTCCGATGCATTCGTATGCCACCGGACACGAGTCGGTCGGACTCCCATTGAACTCAATGGGAGCCGGTCGTACAACGCGTACGCGGGCTCCCATTGCCTCAATGGGTGCGAGGCGGACAAGGGCGCTCTCTACAGCGAGTACGCCGCGGAGCGCCGCGGCGTACACGCACAGGTAGGGGGACCCATGGGTCCCCCTGTGTGCGCCTCGCACGGGTACGCAGTACAGGGGTCCGACACGGACCCCAAAGTACGGCTCCGACAGCGAGTTCGAGTCGGACGGCGCGAGTCGGTCGGAGCGGTCGAGGTGCGCATCGTACTTACCCGGCCGGAAAACGTCTCCATTGCGCGGTGCGAATCGGGTCCGAGCGAGTCGGTCGGAGCGGTACGATCCGGGTACGAGTCGGTCGGAGCGGTCGGGTCGCCCGGACGAGTCGGTCGGCGAATTCGCATCGTACTCGCTCGGCCGGACCCGCGTACGATTCGGTCGGGAACAAGGGCTCCGAATCGGATCCGGTAAAGCCGAATCCTATTCGGAGCCCTACCGGCCGAGATCGGAATCGGCCCCTATGTGTTTTAGTATAGATGGCAGCAAAGACTGCGCCCCAAGTGGTGCAATCTTCCAGTTGTGGTGTGATCCCCATTGGTAAACAGATTGTTAGTATTCTGTGTTTCTCATAAGGGCTAGTATTAGGAAATACTGCTTCGATTTGAGTAATTTTTTGAGCTATCCAGAATGGAATTTGCTCACGTTTTGTGGGCATTTTACCCATGACTGCTTGTAAAGTCTGTGGAGTAATTTTGAGTGTATTCCCCTGTTGAGGTGTTTGATTTGGAATTGTCAATGGTGGTTGGACTGTGAGAGTCCTCATGACATATTGGACTAATTGTCTGTAAATTTTTATTAACTCTGTGAGTTGAGTATGTAATTCCTCGTCTGACATCTCTTCAATGTCAGGATGAGGTGTGTAGCAGGCTAGAATCGGCCATGTTGCTCCTGGTCTACCTAGTGGACCGAGCCTGGTAATGTTTTTGTGATGTTTTAGGGCGCCTTTAAACCAGAGCTGATGCTCCTGGTATGTTAGTGGAATTTCAATATCCTCGAAAGGAATATATTCCTCTGGTGGTTCATCTTCTTTGTAGAAGTGAAACACTTTTGTTACTGGATTTGATTCTGGGAATACTATCCATGAATAGAATACCTCTGTCTGAAAGTATTCGTGTGCCTCTATCACGAAAACTGCTCTACCTCCTCTCGGTGGTAGGCCGTGTTTTATAAGTTTTAGAGTGATGGGTCTTCTTAAGTTTGGATGGATGTCTATAACACCCTCCTCGGTTTCATTTAAACCGGTAAAATTAAAAGCTGTTACGACTGGTTCAGCCGCAGCTACACCGTTCCCGGTGTTATCGTCCCCGTGTATGGACATTTGTTTTTTGAAAAATGTAGAACAAGTTTCAAGGAAACAAAAGATAAGGTGCACAATATTTTGGAACACTGTATCCTTCAACGTTGAACAGACCAAAATAGCTAATATATAGGGTTTTTGTCCTATTTACCTTTGGCGGATATTTAACCCTACCCACTCCAGACGTCTTATGGAGTATGTGAGTAGGGGTCTCTGAGAGAAAAGCACGACTGAGTTACTCAGTATCTAGCGTTTAATTACTGCCTTACCAAACGGTTGGGCGCCATGTAGTGTAGTTCCTATTTCCCTAATAGGCTCTGCGCATTGGAATAATATACCCTATAGGCTTGACATAGGACTGAGGTCGGTATGTCCCTATCTGCCAGCTAGCTCAGAGGCCACTAGAAACTCCTTGAAAACAAGAAGGGAGTAGTTTCTGGCAACCGCAAAAACATGACAACTTTGTTTCCCTTTAGTCTCAGAATTGTGGAAACAATAGATAACAGTTTCACTCAGCTCAATCGTGCATGCTTAGTTTCCACAGAGTTACACAGAAAGGAAAGACGGGCGTTTCAATAAAAGGTTTTATTGAACAGTCTTGTTTCTCGTGTAAGAGATATGTGCTGTTATGATCACAAGACAATATGCAAGATATATAATGTACAGCGTAAGCAGTAGAAAGAAATAATACTGCGCCAGCATTATCTTTTAGCATATATTCACGTACATAAATAACATGAGCTAAACATGCGAGTACTCATACGATGCGTCTCTAAGCTAGTTCTACCCAATGTACCTAACCTAGTCTAGGTGTAGGGAAAGGTAAGAAGTAGGCGAAGTATTCTCTAGTAGGGTATACTAAGAGTATGTTAAGTCTAGTATGCCAAGAGTCCCTCTAGGTTCTAGTCAGCTCCATACCTTGAGAATGAGAGAGGTGGAAATCTCTTTCCGGATCTGGAACTCTAACACCCCGCGAAGGGAGTCAGAACACTGGAAGCTGGATTCTCTGCGAGCAGGGATGACAGCGTCTTCTCAGTGCGTCAGGCCGGGATACGGGCTCCTCTAAAGTCGAGGTCTCCTCCTAACTTGCTTGGGCAAGGGAAGGTATATTTATACCTGGTAGGTGTCTTGGAATGTTAGCATTGACGTGAGTCGGACAGAGGAAGACGTCAGGAATGAACCCTTAAGGTATAGTGGTTCATGCATAATAAATGAGTTCTTGGAGAAATCAATAATCCTGTGCTAGGGGAACTCCAGAGAGCTTAAGGGTCTGGTTTCTAAGAACTCGTTGTGACGTTAGGGTGGACGGATGTCGGTGACCATGCCTGTATTTGGAGTGCACGGCTAATGCCTAAATAAGGACTGGGATTCTATGCCTATATAAGGGCAATGCGAATTGTGCCTATATAAGGACATGTTTCAGGAAAGTCTATATACGGACACCTAAAGCGGAATACAACAGTCTTCCAACAAACGCATTATTTGATGGAGATGCTGCAACCTAACCAGTGAAGCAAAAACTCGTACAAACTTTCACCTGAAGAATTTCAATTTGAAAAGGTGTCCTCATTGAAAACTGCTGTTTGTTGTGGACTATGTCACAGGGGCGGATGTCAAGATTTCATCCATGCAAAACTTTGGAGAGGTCGTTCAGACTGTTCTACAGATATCAAAGTCAGTGTGCACCTTGCAAGAACTGCACATTGTCTTTGACAGTTATCTTGAACTATCTGTGAAAGAAAGTGAGAGAATGACAAATGTCTACAAGTGGAACAATTGACCTTGCCTGCATCAAAAATTTACACCTATACCTGTGCAACTTGATAAATTCTGGTCATCAACATCGAACAAGATGAACTTGGAGATGTTAACTCGCCAAAACATTGCTGATGCATCAGTGAACACTTTATTTCCAATTATTGCATGTAGAATGATTTTCAATGAGGAGTTGGTGCCTGCAGAGCTATATTCAAAAGATATGGGCCATATTATTCAAGAACTTAATATCAAATTGGAGGAAGCTGACCTTTATGTTGTGCCACATGTTGAGTGGGCTGTTTGAAATGTTTCCAATTGGGCCCTGTGAATATTATTTAAGGTTTGTGAATAAGTTTGCTGATATTGTACTTCCTTTGCGGTTGCTATTAAAGAAAGCAGTTAAGTTTCAATGGACCAATGAACATACGGTGGCGGTTAAATCAAAGAAGTCATTATAGGATGCAAACCATTAACTGAATTCTCACAAACTGCTGATAATATGGTTGTAGTGGATGCCAGTGCCAAAGGACTAGGAGGCGTGTTCAGTCAGATGAGAGGAGGTATTGAAAGTACTATTGCCTTGCATCAAGACCACTTACCTTAACAGAAACAAAATATTCCACTATAGAGAGACAAACCCTGGGATGTGCATAGGCGGTTGAGCACTTCAAGACATATTTGTGGGGTAAATCTTTTAAACTTAAAACGGATCATAAACCCTTAATATCATTGTTGTCTAAGAATGGAGCAGGAGAGGCCTCGTCTAGGTTGATAAGGTTGCTGGCAAAATTGTATGAATATAATTTCACAGTAGTGTATATACCTGGAGTACAGAATGTTCGTGTGGACTGATTGTCCAGATTAACTGGTAATATTGTACCGGAATGTGATTTATTTGCGCAAGAGGATTGTGTTGTAGCTACTGTGGAGGATGTAGTACTCTCTAGGAAACAAGTGATATCCAAGGAAAAGTGGGTGAAAGCCACATTGGATAATGAGATAATGAATTTGTTGAAAGATTATATTGTTAAAGGGTGGCAGTTGGAGAAACATTCATCCAAAGAGCTGTGTGTGTATTGGAAAGTCAGACATGAACTTACACTTGCAAATGATGTTGTGTTGAAAGGTTAAATATTTGTTCCACCTGTTGGTATTAGGAAGAAATTGATTTTGATTGCTTATCTGGTACACCTAGGGCAAACCAATACCATCAAAAATGTGAGGGATCAGTTTTGGTGGCCGTATATGGATAGTGATGTTTTCAGTTTTGTGAAGGGTTGTTCACTATGTGCAGATTCCGACAAGGTGCTTAAGACACAGCAAACCACCTCTTTACATCCTTCTGTTCCAAAGAAGCCGTGGAAGAAATTGGCTATTGGTGGTTTAGGTCCTTATGAAGGAATTTTGAATGGCAAAGCTTTCATTCTAGTGGAGAGAGATTATTTAGCAAAATGTGTATGTAAAATGGGTTTCACATATTGATTCCGATACTATCATTGAATTTTTGCAGGAGTTGTTCAGGAGGGAAGGACTACCTGAGTACATAGTTTTGGACAATGGTACACAGTTTACTTCTAGTGTGTTTACATCTTTTCTTAAAAAAGCAAATATTCAACATCTGCGGACGGCATTATATTCACCTAATATGAAAGGTTTGGTTGAAAGATTCAATAAAACTCTGGTTTAAGGTATTCAATTGGCCTTTAAGGCACGCATTGATGTTAAAAAACATGTAGCAGACATTATTTGGTTATATCATTGTACACCACATTGTACAACCAAATATCCTCACTTTCTCTTGCTTAAGGGAAGGAAACCAAGGCATGAGTTGAACCCCAGTTGGTTAAGGGCCAAAGATGACATGGTTGATCTTAAAAAAATTATAAGATGGTGATTGAAAATTGTGAGAAGAAGGAGAAGAATATGAGAGTTTGTAAACAAAAGCCTTTGAGTGTGGGTGATAAGGTAAAAATTAAGCTACCTATGCATGTGTAGAAAGGATATTCCACATTTTCTGGGGTTTTGGAAGTAATGAAACTGGGGAAAACATCTGCCTATTTAAGCAACGGCTCTTGGTGGAGCTTATCCAGTTTGGCCAAAGTGAATGTCTCTACACACAGAGATTATAGTAGTTACAGTGAACCCGATTTTGCCAGTGATACTGTATAAGTTAAGAATGTTGAAACACTTGGACATTCTTTAGATAAGTCATCACATTGTTCTAAAATGCAAATAAGAAGTAGAGTTTTAACTAAACGATTTGAGAATTTTGTAGTGTATTAACTATGCAAACTAACGTGTTCAGGGTTTCCAATTTTAGTTACCAGTACACATTTATTATTATTTTTTTGTTTATATAGAAGGAAGGTATGTAATAAAGTGGTGAAATGTTAGATGCAAGTATTCTGCACAGTTTAGGTGCACAGCAGTGTACAGTCTAGCTTTGTTTGCTAGCTTTGTTTATGTCACTGTGTTTAGGTTTAAGCTATGTTCTAAGTTCTAAGAATGGAAGAGGGCAGTTGCTCTGGTTAGCTGAGGACGTGTTGATGCTCCAATATAGCCGTCTTTCAATCTTCGTTGTGAGACGTTTTCACTATTAGAATATCATTTGGTAAATTTGAAGGAAAGACACTTAATTAATACAAAGTGATGATGCCTATGTGTGGAAAAATATGTATAGTAGTGGCAGGAAAATTCTAAGAAAAGTTATATTTTAAAGGAAGCTCTACAGAGAATGCCACCATTTATGTAGCAAAGGGTGGCTCATGTTTGTTAGGTGGGGTGAGCATAAAGATTTACATATTGTTTTCTAGCTGACCACCGTGACTAGGTAATCTGTTCAAATGAAATTAGGTATGTGTGATAACAGAGGCCAGAAGATAGAATCCCAGAAATATTTTCAGACCTCAGGAAAGTTAACGGGTTTTGTCCATTAGATTATTTCAACGGGAAAAACTGTTTAATGTGTGCACAAGAACAGGAGTGTGTCTGGGGTAAAAAAAGACTGGGAAGAGAGATAAAATGGTTAATGGAGTTTGTTATTATTGAAGAAGTAGAAAGTGTGGAGTGGTTTACTCTATTTGGGTTGGCACGCAAACCCAATGGAGAGCTTATGACGCTTTTGTATCTGCATGATTTAAATAGAAACATTTGGGTGGATAGGTATACATTATGTAACATCAGTGAGATGGTGTCACTTCTTAAAGGGGCATCAGTGTTTACAACCCTAGATATTTCCTCTGCAAATCGCCATGTAGAGTTACATTGAGAGTCTAGGTTTTTAACATCATTTGCAACTCCTGAGGGATGTACCTTTATTAAAGAATGCCCTTTGGCCTGGCTTCAGCCCCGACTGTCTATTAAAGAGCTACAGTGTGTTATTTAGATATGAGGAAGCAGTCACATGTCTCTATGTTAATACTCTGGTTCTCAGGGTTGGTGTCCAGGAGCATAATATAGTGTTAGAGTGTGTGCTGATCATCTTAAGAGAATCTGTGCAACCTTTTGGTCCACCTTTTGCTGGAATACATCCAAACCTTAGAATATCTATGGTACGTTAGACAAGAACATTGTTATGATAGATGCCGGTAACTATGGCCTTGATTCAGGTTTGCTTCAAGAAATAAATGAGAAACAGGAAGTTGTGGCATTTGCTTTGAGGGCTTTGAAGAGAGCAGAGTTGCTTTGGTTCTTAAGACAGAAACCCTGATGTAGTGGGGAGTTCAACATTTTATGTTTCAATTCTTTTTATTAACAAGAAGGGCAGAATTCCCTTTGTTCACTGCTGTGTGTTAGCAAAAATCTGCTCCTTTCTCCCTTCTTTTTCTTTTGTGGGTGCTTAACATTAATCATAGTCCTCAATTTTGGCAATCCTAATTTTTCTTTTATTCTTTTTTGCAATGAAGTGATAATGCATAAAGAACCATTCAATGTACAAATCCAGTTTCCAAATCCGTCATAGACTTTCTGGACAATTTGTTGATGATTGATTCAATCTAGACATCTCAATGAAACACTTATGTATTTCTGACCCATGGGTCCTTCATCAGAAGGTAGCATCTGACAGGGCAGTCAATCTGTAACGTGAAATGTGAAATTGAAAATGCATTACCTTCAAAAATCAAGTAACAGAAAGAAAGTCAAATATCAAGTGAAGGTGTGTTTAAAGTGGTTTCTTCCTTTCATCTCCTTTTTACTCCTGTAGTTTTACTGAACATAGCATACTTGCTTTTTTCCTTAGCTCCTAATTCACTATCAATTCAGTGTGAAAATGAATTAAATAAAAATTAGGATTGCCACAAATAAGGACTGTGATTAAAACACCCCAAATGATCTAAAGAAAGAAGCAGATTTTCATCAACATACAACAATGTACAAAGGGACTACATCCCTTCCAGGGGCAAGCATGCACCTTGTTTTAATCTGTATCCCTGGACAGAGAATAGTCCTTTGTGGCACGCTTCAAAATTAAATACCATCTTAACATTAGGTTAAAATAAACCAACCCCAGTCATGCAATACAAGAACCAGCATGGTTTCTTGATTCTATTTAGCACTTTTTATTAGCAGGTTCATCCAAGAAACAACATGCATATCCCTAATTGTACATATCTCACTTTTCATCTGAAGTTCAAAGTTATCATCTCAAGGATCGTCACAATCTTTGTAGCTCCGCTGAAACATTATTGAAAGCGAAGTTCCCAGAAAAAAGTAAGGGGTGGAGGGAAGCACAGCTTCTTCATTCAATTATAAACATTCTAATCAGCACTGCATGTTATAAACTTCCTCCATTCCCAGAGATATCGGAAGAGAAAGAATAACAAACTGGCATCAAGGAGTACAACTTCATGCTTGTTACAGTTCAGGACGTTGTACATCTCGATTCTGTATAAGGGATTCCAAAACCTGCTCTGCTGCATCCAGTTGGGTGAAAACATAGTCCTTGCCCCCTTCTGTCGCTCTGATGTTCCAGCAACAAGAGAGAGGCCAGAAGCCCATAATTGGTCATGTCTTTCCTACTAAGCCATATCCCTTGTTGCTGCTGAAGCATCATCTTACTTAGGACTGGAACAATGTGGACTCTTGGCCCCAGTCAGCCTGAAATCAGGCTTTATGGCCATTGCTTTTGTCAACAGTTCATTATGAAAAGGGTTTGAAAAGTTCAACTAGCAAAGTGCCATTTTCCAAGGTTGAACCAGCTGGACCTCTGGTGGGCTAATAAACACAGAAGGGCAATCTTCCCTTACTCAGAACTTGTCCAAGACATGCATGGATGGGTGCTTCTCTCACTAAGAACATGACCAGTAAATGTAAAAAAGAGCAATTTTCTCTCTCTCTGAACATGCACAGGAGATGAAGAAGTGCATACTTTCCCTCACCCAGAGTAGGTCACACCTACAGAAGTGCAAGCTTCCCCTATTTGAACATGTCCAGGAAATGAAATGTGGGGTGGGTGCTTCCCTTACTCTGAACAGGTGCTGCACATGCAAACGTGCAATTTAGCCACATGCAGAACAGGACTTGCAAAAGTTCAAGCTTACATCACTCAGAGCAGGTCAAACCCGTGCAGCAGTGCAAGCTTTGCACACTCAGACCAGTTATACACATGCCAAAGTGTAAGCTTCACTCACTTTGAACATGTGAAGGAACATGTCCCTCACTAAAAATAGGTAGCACATGCAATAACGCTGTTATGAGTTACACAGTTTTTAATCAAATGTTAATTTACAGGACTGCTTTAATCTCTTCATTGTCAACATTGCTGTCTTTTTTGTAAGTAGTGGATAGTGACAGAACAGGTGGAAGTGATTATCAGAGAATATTACAGTATGTAAAAAATTGGTCATTCTTTTTTCAGATGAAAGGGATTGTGGTAATAGGGGAATAGTTGTTTAATATTCAGTCTGTTAAATGGGACTGAGCAAGGAATGTGTTGGACCTGACCCTTTTTTGCAGTGTCACCCCAGATTTTTGCCTTCTGTTGTTGAACCTGTTTTTGTTGGCATTAGGACTCTCTGCACTTTTTCCTGCTAACCAGTAGTAAAGTGCTCTCTCCCTTAAACATGGTAAGATTGATATAACCCTGATTATGCATTTAAATTGCTTAGAAGTTCCTAGCGAATGGTACTACATGTACCCAGGGCCTGTAAATCAAATGTTACTCGTTGGTGGTAGCACTGTAAAACATGTCCACAGGCATGCCCGTGCAGCTTGTGTGTGCAGTTTTAAAACTGCCCTTTCAAACTGACAAAATTAACCTTTTGCCAAGCCTAAACCATTCTTTTCAATACCTATAAGTCATCCATAATGTGGGCCCTAACGGCTCTTAGGGCAGGATGCTTGTTATTTAAAAAGTAGGAAGTGTGCACTCATGTTTTACGTATCCTGGCAGTGAAAAACTCTCAAAGTAGTTTTTTGTCATAATCTTTTTATTGGTTTTTACAAGAATACACAACCGTTGTAGCTGAACCGAGCACAGTTCAAGTGCCAAGATTTACAGGTATCTCAAATAGGAAAACACAGCATTTCCACGGGTTCTCAGCATATGTTTGTTTTTAAACAAAGCCCAGATATTGTAAGTCCATCCTTACGGTGCTTCAAATATATAGCTTACAGGCTGCAGTTGTAGTCTGTGCTCGAGAGCCTACAAAAAGAAAGAAAATAAGAGGAAAAAACATAACTTTGAAGAAAAAGTAAAAACTGAAAAAACACAATTAAACAATTCTGTGGTGTTGCATGCTTATACTCCAAGTGGGACTGGAAATGATGTAGAACGGGCGGTACCCAAGGGCCCGAAGGTCCTAGGAGTTTCCTGTGTCAATCCTAGGAGGGGGAGCGAGCTATTCCAGAGGGATGCATCTATTTATTTATTTATTAAGGAGTTTTATATAGCGCTAGCTAGACCCGAAGTTATCGGAGCGCTTTACAACACTTTGTAAAGAGGAAAACACATATTATAGCAGTGGTAAACAGGATGCCTCAAGGTGTAGTAGAAGACTTCGCACGTTGTATGACGCTAGAGGCCGGGAAGTTACATAGTCTTGTAATAGTGAGCACAGTAGTTCAAGCCGCGCATCCTTCCGAACGGGGGGATAATGGGAAGGAGTCGGGCTAGGAGTGAGGTAGAGGTCTTAGTTTCAAAGTGTCATTGTGCCATAGTGTGCACGCCTGTGAGATTTGGTGGCAATCTATCCATTTGAGAGAGTACGCTTGAGGAAGAGGTCTTTGAGACTCGTTGGACTCAGGGGCCCCAACTGCTAGTAAGGTCACGGATAAGCCAAGTCTGTTATATCTGAAAGAGGTGGAGGGCACGCAATCTCAATCTGGGTCCACAGGCAAACAGGGGTAACCCCTCTGACAGGCACCCTCCCAAGGGTCTCCAGATGTAGTCGAAATCCTTACGTGAGTCCTCAACTATATCCGTCATCCGTTCGAGGGTCAGGGCCCTCCACAGCCAGGCATGCCATTGGGTAAGGGAGGGGGCCTCCGATTTCTTCCATGCTGCAGCAATTGCCATCTTGGCTGCCCCCAGATATAACCACATAATGGAGCTGTCCCCTTGGGTTTGGTATTTCAGACTAGGGTCCCGTACCCCCAGAAGAGTGTGTTCTATGGTTTCCGGGATTGCGTATCCCAGGATCTGTTTGATTTGGGCCAGGATTTCTTTCCAGAAGGGTTGGATGGAGGGGCAGTCCCACCAAATATGATGGAAGTCTCCCAGAATACCACAGCCCGCCAACATTTGTCTGAGGTATTTGGGAATATGGTGTGTAATTTCTGGGGATGTAGATATCAGTCGTACATCATTTTGTAATGGGCTTTCCTTAGAAATATGGAACGGTTGTGTTTGGCTATATCTTTGTACAGGGAGCCCCACTGTTTCTGCCCTATGGCGGTGGGTAGCAAGGCGTCCCAAAACCGTCTGTGTCGTGGAGTCGACTGGGGGCCCACCGTTAGAAGCAGCGAGTACAAAAATGATATGCAGCCTTTACTCGTAGTGCCAGATTGCACAAATTTCTCAATTGGGAGCAAGTCCCTCGTCGCGGCCAGCCGCTCCTGGGGTTGTTGCACCCAATGTTTTGGCTGAAAGTAATGATATTCTTCTGTGGGCGGCAGCTTGAAAAGGACTGCACAATCCGTGAAGGTAAGCAGGTCTCCCCACTTAAAGAGATAAGTTAGCATGAGGCATCCCCCCTCCCTCCATTTATCAAAGGGACCCTCTAGTAGTACCGGGGGGAAGGCCAGATTGAAATAGACGGGGTGTAGGGAGACGGAAAGGTTGTTAAAGGCAATGTCTTAGTGACCTGGGGCCAGATGTACGACCGTTTTTTGTGGCCGCAAACAGACATTCTGCCCGTTTGCGACTGCAAAATAGGTCTGCCCAATGTACCAACCCTATTTTGTGAGTCGCTAACCTATTAGCGACTTGCAAAATATGGTTTTCGACTCGATATTAGGAAGGGGCGTGTCAAGGGCGTCCCTTCCTAATAGCGAGTCTCAAACCTATGTATGATTGTTTTGCGACCGCATTTGCGGTGGCAAAACACTCGCAGTTTACCAGCCTTTTCAAAAGGGTGGTAAGTCACTCGCAAACGGGAAGGGGTCCCCAGGGGATCCCTTCCCCTTTGTGAATTGGTTTGCAAATATTTTTTAAGAGCAGGCAGTGGTCCCCGGGACCACTGCCTGCCCTTAAAAAATGAAACTGAAAAGTTTCATTTTTATTTTTTAAATACATCCTGTTTTCCTTTAAGAAAAACGGGCTGCATTTAAAAAAAGAAACTGCTTTATTAAAAAAGCAGTCACAGACATGGAGGTCTGCTGACCCCAGCAGGCCACCATCCCTGGGAGTGCAAGCCAATCCCTATGGGGTCGCAAATTGCGACAGCCTCATTAATATTCATGAGGCATGAAATTTGCGACCCCATTGGGAATCGCAAACAGTGTCTGAGACACTGTTGTACATTAAGTTTAGCGAGTCGCAATTTTGCGCAATTTGCGACTCGCTAAACTTAATGATTGTCCATCTGGCCCCTAATCCCATATTTGAAGAGTGGTGGCTGTGGGAGTGCTGAGGTATACGTTAGGCAATCTGTGTTGCTTCTGTCTCCATGGCAGGTCCCATATGGTTCTACCCGCTATCTGCCTATCGATATGGAGCCAGTGTTTATCGGAGGCTTTAAGGGATCACTCAGCCAGAACCCGGAGCTGAGCGGCTTTATAGTACACAGGGAAATCAGGGAGGGATAACACCCAGCACTTTCAACAGGCCTTTCGTACTTCTACCTGTCACTGTCTAGAAAGAAACAGCTACTTTGTTACTAAATGACTGATTCCCGCCATACTTTTCAAGTCGAATATCTATGATTATTGGGCATATTATGATTTGTGTACATTAGCAGCATTCTGGTGATTCACAGAAATTATCAAGTGCACATCTGGAAATATACATAGATTTCCATGTATACGCCTTCTTCTCTGTACTTACTTCTCAGGAGTAAGTATTGCAGATTTATGCATTTGCATATAAAACCTTTTCTTCATTTTTTCTAATTAAGCATTTTTTATGTTAACTAAGCCCCAATGATTTCTCAATATTCTTCTCTACTTCCAGATTCTTTAAAACAAGATCCTCCGATAGTTTGCTTCTACATCTAATTCCACCAAGGTTTCTTGAATAAGACCCCTAGATTTGCAGATCTGCCCATTGAGTAAACCATTACAGAAGAAAATGAGCGCCCCCCTGCACTCATTCTACAAGGCGAGATGTACTAATATCATACTTACATTCTGCAAGGTAACTTCTTTCTGGTTTCGGAGGGTGAAAAAATTCAATGCAAAGGCCCTTGCTGGGACCGGAATGTCCCCTGCAATGCTACACGGACGTGCAACCCCTGCCCTAAATAAGCCAGCTACATGATATCTTGTATCCTGACATTTTTCTTTTGGCCTAACACACACAGCAATCATGCCTACATGTTGTGGTTGAGCAAATCCTGCAAGTTTGGGGACACAGAGCTTGGCTCGGTGGTCTGGAGGGGTACACCAAGTATATCCTCAAGCTGGTAAAAGACTCCTTTTGGAGTTCTGGGACATGTCCATTATGCTGTGGCAGCATGTACTGTATGTTTTCAAATTGATAGTCATAAACAAGACATTTTACTGTCTATAAAGAGCGTGGTGCATATTGGCACCACTTGTTTAAAGTTCTGCTTGAAGGTAGTGACCATACCCTGCACTGAAATCCAGACTGCACGTGTGTGTGTATACAGTCTGGATGTGGATGTGTTGTCAGGCCTCAATGTTAAATGTGAGTGTATGCTTGACCAGAACAGTGTGATCCATTTTGAATGCCACCTGTTACAACTTAGCACAAGATGGAGGTTGTGTCTTAGCCTTCCAGTCCTGGAAGTGCAATGCAGCATTCCTGGGTTGAAGGGAACTGCTGAAGGCAGACAAGTGTGGTTGGAGCAACAACTGCTTGACCAGAAATAAATTATTCAGTAGTGACCATTTGGTGGAAGGCCTGCAGACTGTTTGTCTTAGAGCAGTGCCATCAGGGCTGATAGTGAGCAGGGGCAGATGAACCAGCAAATTCATTTCAGGTGTAAAGAAAATCTTTTAGATGTGGCCTACAGTTTAGTATTTCCCCTGTCTCTACTCCAATAAGGGCTGTTGACAGTCAGGTGCAGAGCTTCATTACTGATTGTGCTGCTGTCGTGTGTGCTCCAGTTGGAGACACTTCTCGTCACCACCTGAGAAAACCCTCCCTAGAGATCAAGACTATGTATGTTTCATGGAGTTGGAATACACAAATAATAGGAACCGCAACAAACAAATTGTAGGACTTCAACTGTGAGATCCACATCCCTGGACTGGAAAATGACTATTTAAGTGGGACCCAAACTTTCCCACTAGGTTCCAGTCTCTTCATTGACCATGGGGGGGGGGAGCGGTGTCTGCTGAGTACTGAAAGAAATGATCACACCCAGGGCTGTTGTCTTGTACAGCCAGTTACCCAGCAGGGATTGTACATCATCTGAAGCCGCCAACATTGCTGAAAGGAGCTCAGTGTCCTTGGAACTGCTAGCCCAGTGAAAGATGAGAAGGAGCACATGCCCCCAACAGCGAGACAGCTGCCCATGTGCTCACGAGTATTTGCAAAAAGAACAACTGATGAACAGAATGCTGAACACTGTCAAAAATTCCCCACCAGTACAGAGATCTAGGCCTAAATCCATCTTTTTTTGCTCACCATGCCACCCCAGTTTAGACCCAGCTATATACAAATCAGTCTTGACCCTGCTCGTCATGGGAACAGTCCAGCACGAACTGCCAAGCCAGGTCTTCCCTGGACCGGAAACAAGAATCCTGGGACCGGTTTCGGGGTATCACCCCTCATCGGCCAGGATAGCTTCAATCCAGTGGCATGGCGAGCACGGGAACCACGTCTGGGCATCCTCGTCCCACTTGGGGGGACCTGGCCTGTCAGTTCGGGTTGGACTGTTCCCATCGGGAACAGGGCCAAGACTGATTTGCTTATGGCTGGGTCTAAACTGGAATGGCATATTGATCCTGTTGGACCTGTCCGCGGCCTTTGACACGGTTCATCACAAAGTTTTGATGGACCGGTTGTCTGGGGCCGGGATAAAGGGATCTGCCTGGAAGCTTTTGCAGTCATTTCTCTCTGACAGAGTACAAACTGTGGATATGGACAACTGCCAGTCTAAACCGTTCACCCTTCCATGTGGGGTGCCACAGGGCTCTTCCCTCAGCCCAACACTTTTTAATGTGTACGTGGCTCCACTAGCGGGTGTGATTAGGTCATTCGGCTTTCAGCTGACCTCTTATGCCGACGACACCCAAATAGTGCTGGCTCTAAGGGAGGGGACTGAAAAGGAAACAGGGGCTCGATTTCATGACTGCATGGCTGCTATCTCCGGATGGATGTCTGCAAACTGCCTAAAACTTAACTCCAACAAAACTGAGGTCATAAAATTTGGGAATAACCCGCTAGTGTGGACCCTAGATTGGTGGCCGGCTGACCTGGGTCCATGCCCCTTACCAACTGAGAAAGCTAGGAACCTGGGAGTACTAATGGATAATAAACTGGCACTAGGTGACCAAATAAGTTCAGTTACCTCGGCCTGTTTTTATGTATTAAAGATCATAAAAAAGATCAAGTTCTTCCTCAACGATAATGGCCTCAAAACAATAATCTCGGCACTCATCATGTCTCGGCTGGATTATTGCAACGGACTCTACCTGAATGCTCAAAAACAATATATTAACAAGCTTCAGACAGTGCAGAATGCGGCAGCCAGATTACTGTCGGGGACCTCAAAGTTTGCTTCTGTAAAGGAAGAGATCAAACAGTTGCACTGGCTCCCTGTTAGACACAGAATACGCTTTAAAGCGTTGTGCACCGTTTTCAAAGCCCTCAATGGCAAAGGCCCGGATTATTTGCAACGGAAAATACAGTGGTACATTCCTAAGAGAGAGCTACGTTCAACAGGGGCGAAGAAAGTCACAATTAGCGGCTTTAAAAAAGCTGGCTGGGGCGGCAGAAGCTTTATTAACGGCGCGTCCAAAGCCTGGAATGAGCTCCCTTTCCAACTGAGGAACGCTATAGATCTCCTCTCTTTCAGGAAGGGGCTCAAGACCTGGCTTTTTAATCAATGAACCTTCTGGCTTTATCTTTAGCAGGCAGTGCACAGCGCCAGGACACCTTAGGGTGGCAGCGCGCTCTACAAATTTAATTAACATAACATAACATAACATGGTGAACAAAAAAAAACCGATGGATTTAGGCCCAGATCTCTGCACTGGAGGTCAGTGTTTGACATTGTTCAGCATTCCGTCGATCATTTGTTCTTTTTGCATGAGTATTTGGGCAGCCTCAGAAATCGAAAACTGACACGAGGAGTGTAACTAGTGCTGACCTGAGCTTGGAGTATGTCTCTGGGCCTCCCTGACCTAACTTCAAGTCACCCGCTCACCCTGCAAGATGAGTGATCACTGCTGTGATGATCTGCCTGAGTGTTCTGAAGCTACAAGCAACCATTACCTCAAGTACATGCATCTACAAGCGACCATGACCTGAGGCACGTACAGTTATGAACAACCATAATCTGAAACCCTAACAGCTTCGATCCCCACAGAAGATGTCAACGCGAAGGACCAAATTGAGTGGTGCTGACTGGCACAATAACTCTTTTCCCATCATTGTACCAGTTTGAAACTTACACCTACTTCAAGTAAGCATAACTAATTAAACGAGCCATAGAAAGTGCCCTTGACTCCCATTTCACTAGGAGGTATTAGGAAAGAGATTTTATCTTGTGAACCACCAAAAGTGAGCGATGTTATCCAATTCACAGACCTTACTTATGTATACCTGGACTTATTCATTGTGATTCAGGATCACATTTCAGTGCATACATTGTACACATATAGCATTACTGTTTTAATACCATATCCAGGTCCCTGTCCTGCTCTCGTTTTATTATGCACCCGTGTAGCAGCATTATAATTGCATCCGGTTTAAAAGAAGATATTTGTTTGCTAAGCTGATCAATAAGAACCCTAGACCGAAATGATCCTCGGCAGAACAAATACAAGGATTGTGAGGAAAACCATCCAATCAAAAGCAGACACCTGAGATAGATTTTTTAAAAACTATTCAATTATGAGCAAGGGGCTGACCCGAAGTCCACTCTTAAGTATATGTTATGTATTGAAAATAAAAGTTGACTCTAGCCTCAAACCTCAAAAAACAGGATTTTACACTGCATCCTATTTCAGTATATTAAAATCCACATGGTGGCGGTGTTGCTTGCGTATTGGAACAAGGTCTGCTAAATCCTGCAGATCTCATGTTATGTATGTTTATTTCGTTTTGATAGATCGGCTTGTTTTTCTAGGTTAACCCCTTCCACGTGGGGCTAATTCCCCCGCGGTGCGGGGGGGAGGGGCCGCGCGCGGCGCCGCGGTGCTCGTGACGAGCCCAGCTCGTCATGCTGCACAGTGGAGCTGTGCTCATGACGAGCTGGGCTCGTCACAGCTCCGCCCACTCCTTTAGAACGCCCGCACAGGAGGGGAATTAGCCCCGCGTGGGCGTTCCGCGGCAGTTATGACGAGCTCAGCTCATCATGAGCACAGCTCCACTGTGCCTCATGACGAGCTGAGCTCGTCATAAGCGTCGAAGAGGTTAAAAAAAATTCCAGTGCCAGCCAGATTAGAAAATCAGAATTGGCTCTAACACTCGTGCTCCATAATTGCATTCTTGGGTTGGTAGGCTGTGGAGGGAACTCGGAGTAGTGTGGCAGTGTTTGAGCTTGGGGTTTTTCGTGGGATCAATAATGTGAAGGCTTAAGCGAATGTTGCTTTCAACGATTGAAGTGTTTATTTAAAACCCTCTCCCTACCACACACCACTGTAGAATGAAAACAAATGGAGGCATAAATGTGCATTAAACCTTTGCTGATGGCTCCTGCTTAGCATTTTATTGTATTATTTTAATTGTGCTTTTGTGTCCTTGTGCCCTGAAGGGATGTTTTCGATAGGTAATTATTTTCTCTTAACTAGAAGCTTGATAGTGTAAAATGCAATCCAAGAGGTTCTAGGAGTTCTGGGGTTCCGGACAGGTAGGAAACATGCTAGGTCCCTCTATTATGGATATGATGTGACAGTACTAGAAGCGATATAAGAGGAAGGGACTCAATTGACCATTAATCCTCTGGCATTGTTAAAGCAACTTTGCAAGAATCAACTTCCCTGTTGCAGATAACAGCAAAAGAGTAAAAATGAGTACATATATTTTAAAGCTCTAAGTGGATATATATTATTTTGGTCATGAGTATTGAAACGTCTCAGTTGTCAGCTAAGGAGCTAGAAACCAAAAACAGTGAGACAGTTTCCGCTGTCAAAGTCAAGGATACTAAGGAGACTAAAGACAGCAAATCTCTTGACAGGTCACGCCTTGGCTATGTTGATAAGCAAAATTATTTTTTTTCACAACAAAATATTTGTTTCAGCTGTGGGTACAAGGCATATATGAAGGGTGGTAAGTGCCCAGCTAAGTGTGCGACCTGCAGAATTTGTAATAGACCGGGTCACTTTGCGAAGGTTTATCAATTTGGCAGAGGCAAACAGTCGTCCTCTGTCAAATGTGTCATTGATGAAAATATGTCTTGCGGAAGTGATGAATCTATCACGAAAGATCTCAGGGACATGGTCATGGTGGTACAGAATGCGGAGGTCAAAGTGGGAAATCCTAAACCATGTGTGGATCCTTATGTTGAGGTTATGGTTGGAGATAAAACTGTGAGACTATAGGTAGATTCTGGAGCTCACATCTCCATGATCACGCAAGAACTTTATGACAAAACTTGGCCCTCTAGACCACTCTTACCCCCTGATCGTAAAACAGTCTCCTATGAGGGAAGTGAAATCAATTTGTCTGGGTACATCGAAGACATTATGGAGTTTAGAGGTAGGAAGATTGCTGGGAAAGTGTACGTTGCCCATAAAGGTTTAAATATTTTTTGTGTTGGTTTCACCAGGGTTTATTTGGTATGGTACTCAGACCTGGGACCATTGAGCAAGTTCTGATTGTTAGAGATAATTTGGATCTTGAAGGCATTATCAACAAATTTCCCCACGTATTTTCAGGTGAGCTTGGGAAGGTTAAAGACTACCAGCATAGAATCATTGTGAAGGATGGTGCAAGACCCATTAAGCATAAGCTTAGGAACGTCCCTTTTAGCATAAGGCAAGATTTGGAGAAAGAACTTAATTCTCTGTGCATGAAGGGAATAATTGAACCTGTTGACTCATCCCTGTGGCTTTCTCCCTTGGTGGTTGCCCGTAAACAGAATGGGGAGTTAAGGGTCTGTGTTGATCTCCACTGCTTAAACAAGGAGATTTGGGTGGATTCCCATCCTCTCCCCAACATCAACCAACTTTTAGCAGGCTTGAAGGCTGCCAAGTTCTTCTCAAAGTTAGACTTAGCCTCTGCTTACCATCAGGTAGAGTTAGCTCCCGAGTCTAGACATCTTACGGCTTTCATTTCCTCTTTTGGTGCTTACCAGTATGTCCGTATGCTGTTTGGCCTTGCGTCAGCGGCATCTGTTTTCCAGCGTTTGATGAACAACATGCTCAAGGGGATCGAAGGATTGTCGGTCTTTCAAGATGACGTTTTGGTATTTGCTCCAAATAGAGATGCCCATGATGCCACACGATGCCACACTTCAAGAGGTTCTTTCTAGGTTCCCATCCAATGGTGTGGTGCTGCGAAGAGACAAGTGTGTTTTGTTGACAAAGGAGGTTGAGCATTTGGGGCATTTGGTTACTGGCCAGGGTATTCTTCCTAAGTCAAGTCTTGTGGATTCCATTTCTAAGTTAAAGGCTCCTTCTGACAAGGCTAGCCTCAAGTCCTTTTTAGGGCTTTGTGAATTTTGTTCGCGTTTTGTTCAAGATTTTGCCACCAAGTTGAGGCCTCTGTCGCAAATGCTTATGAAGGGGGTTGCATTTGAATGGAGTGCTGAATGCCAAGATGTGTTTGATTGGGTCAAGCAACAGCTCACTTCGTCCAAAGTGTTAAAGCACTATGATCCTGAACTTTAATGCACTTTGACTGTTGATGCAAGCAATGTTGGGGTGGGGGCTGTGCTGAGTCAAACTAAAGGCGGGGAGGTTAGGACCATTGGTTTTACCTCAAGAGTTTTGTCTCCCACAAAACAAAAGTATTCTGTCATCGAAAAAGAGTTATTAGCTTGTTGGTGGGCTGTGATGAATATTCGCAATTTTATATGGAGCAGAACATTTTGTCTCCAAACAAGCCTTTAATTTTCATTTTGAGTGGGAAAAATGTTAGAGGTTTCACCCCTTGAATTGCTTGTTTGTCCTCAAAATTGTTGCAGTTTGATTTTTTACCTGAGTACATTCCTGGGAGCAAGAATGGCTGTGCATATTATCTTTCACTGTCGTCTGATACTATTGAGGATGAATCTGATGTGGGCGAGGAAGACAAGGAAGGGTTCACTGTGGGGGCTGTTGACCTCCCACAGTTGTGTGCGATTTCTGAGAGTGAGTGGCGTCAAGCACTTAATAGTGACGCTTCCATGCTGACAGTCATGAGTTATGTGGAGATGGGTTGGCCAAGGGAGAGGAACCTTAGTTTTGAATTCTAAACGAACGTTCAAGTGGCAGATGACTTATCCATTGAGGATGGTTTGTTGATGAGGGCTGACAAGTTGGTTCCTCCTGTGTGTTTGAGAGCTGGCATCATTTTGCACGCTCATGAGGGGCATTTGGGAGCCACCATGTCCAAAAAAGGGTCAGGCTATCCTTTTGGTGGCCGTCCATGGACTGGGAGGTTGATGAAATGGTCAAAGCGTGTGTCTTTTGCTCCAGCTGTGATAAAACTGTAAAGTTGTGCACTCCTCCTCTTTCTCCTATTGAGTTGCCGTCTGCACCTTCGGTGAAGTTGGAGCTTGATATAGTTGGTCCCTTCTACACGCTTGATGCGTCTTCAAGATTTGCGTTGGTCATGATGGACTATTACTCTAAATGGCCTGAGGTCAGGTTTGTGAGGGAGGTAACCTCCAAGACTGTTGTTGAATTCTTGAAGGATGTATTTTTGTTGGAGGGTTTCCCCGAAACTCATGTGACAGACAATGGTACACAATTTGTCTCCAGTGAGGTTGAAGTGTTTCTTCAGACCAGTGAGATAAAACATCTCAAGAGTTCACTGTATCACCCCCCAAACCAATGGTTTGGTAGAACGCATGAACAGGGTGTTGGGGAATGTATACAGTGGGCTCTTGCCAATAACTGTGTGGTAGCAAACTCAGTCAAGAGCTTGCTTTGGTTCTATCGTACTACCCCTCATTCGACCACTGGTGTTTCACTCTTTGAGCTGTTACGAGGTCGTAGAGCCACAACCAGTTTCTGTCCCAGTTGGATGAGTAAATGGGTCAAAGGTGGGCAGTGATCCGATGTCAGTGTGAGGAGTCATGTGAGTTTGACCCAAGTGAAACAGAAGAAGTACTTTGATTCCAGGAAGAATGTCCAAGAGATTGAGTTGGCTGTGGCTGATTCTGTTCGTGTGAAAAAACCTGTCCATGTGAGGAAGGGTTGTTCTAAGTTTGGGCCATCCACCAAGGTTGTGGAGGTTAATGGTGGTTCTGTGACGCTTGGGAATGGCCAGTGGTGGAACAAGTGTTGGTTGGTTAAGTCTGGTGTTGTTGATGAAGGTTTTGGTGGTCGCAGTGTGGATGGTGAAAGGAGACTTAGAGTGGATGGTGAAAGGAGTCCTTCCCGGTTGGTTCATTCTGGTTCGAGACGCAGTTCTAGGGTGAGGAATCTTCCTTTCCATTACAGGGACTGATGTGTTCCGCTTTAATGTTCTTTTCCTTTACAGACTGTTGTGTTTACTTTGTACTTGCCTTTTCTTATGGAATGTTTTCTGTTCTGTTTTATTGCTTACTTTTATTCTCTTCTTTTGTTTTTTCTCTTTTAGGTTTTATTTTCTTATGCTTTGTTTTTGTATTTTAAGGAAAGACCCATCTAGTAGTTAATGCTTTCACTTGCTTAGAATGTTGCTCGGTTCGGAACTTCACTGTGTGAGGATTCCGTACCGAGCGTTAGGGGTTTTGTCAGTTGATCTTGGACGTCGTCTGAGCTCTGCCTGAGATGGTTTAGTGGATCGAATAGACTACGAAGTTAATCTTACCTGGCTCCTGCGTCTGCTTCATTACACTATCCTCTTCAGGGTCCAAGTTTAATTTCACATTAATACCGACCACCTCGGCACCATACTGGAACTGCTGCTGTATCATACCCTGATAGGCTTCCAGCACCTGTCTTAGGGAGGGCAGCCGTATTGGTTATCAAATTTCTTGAGCCTCCCTACGGATAAGAGTGCATTGGCCTTCAGGGAAGCAATATGTTCCTTCCATAGCAAATTGTTTGAGAACCAAATCCGCAGATATAATTCTATTTACTATCTCAATTTTAACTTTATTTATAGCCCAAGTCGACCTTATCTTCTTCTTCCCTATTGGAAGCACTTTGGTCTTTTCCATATTGATTGTTATTTTTTTTTTCCTACAATAATCCGAGAAGATGTCTAGTTTCCTCTGGAGGCCAATTAATGTTAGATCGAAAATTACGAAATCATCTGCATGTAATAGGCAACTTACATGCGTATCATTCATTTTGGGGCTAAATCTATTTGAATGGCTAAGTGTTTTTGGTAGATCAGCTAAGAATAAAGAAAACAGAATAGGGGCCAGAATACAGCCTTGTCTCAAGCTGTTTCTTATATCTATCCTCCTTGATAGGGATCCCTCAAGGTCTAGTTCCACCTGGGCTCAGTTGTCTCGATGTAGTTCTTGTAAAATCTGGAGTATACCATCAGGAATTCCATAGTTTCTTAATGCCTCCCATAGCAGGGCCCAATAAACCGAGTCAAACGCAGAGCTGAAGTCCTCAAAACAACAGTATATGCCTCCACATTGCTGTATTGATTTTTTGGCTAATGCCCATAGACTAAAACAATGATGATTGTCGAATGCCCCCCTTAAAACCTACTTGCTCTGGTGGGATTGCTGAGATTGCTTCTGCGAAGTCCCTCAGCATCCCCAAAAGGATTTTTGAGAAGACTTTCCTGCTCACATCTAGCAGGTTTATTTGCCTATAGCTTCTTGTAAGGGAGTACTCGCCTTTTTTATGCATAGGTTTAATAACAGCTCCCTTCCAACTATATGGGAAAAATCAGAAGAATTTTCTGGAAAAAGGGAATTGAGCAAGCTGGTCCAACGGGCAGGAATCTTTTCTATTATTACTGCCAGTAGATGGTCTGGGCCAGCTGCCCTGGTGAGCTTTAGCAATTCTATTGTCTTCTTAATTATTGATGCTGAAAACCTCTCCTTTATCTCTTCATTAACATGGAATTTTACTGGAACCTGGATAATTACAGCGTCTTTGTTGTAAACCTCTTCCCCATATTCTACCCAAGCATCCTCTCCCACTGAGCATGACAATTTCCTCTGTGTTTTTCCTGTTCCAGCCTCCAAAATTTCCTTACATTATTTGACTCTATTGTCCCAAGCATTGCTTTCTAACATTCCTCTTTAAATGACTGTTTCTTACTTACTACCAGATTTTTAAACACTTTTCTTAAATCATTGAGTCGAAGTATACCCACTTTGTTTCTAGAGAACCTTACATATCTTTCAAGCTTCCTTATTCTTTGTCTTAGAAGTCTATATTCAATTCAATTCAATTTCATCTTTATTCGATTCACACATGGTGTATCATAAAAGAGTACATTAAAAAAAAATATATATAGTACGATAAAAACATAGACAATAAGATACAGGTCACACAGTCTTTCTTCTCATTTGAGTTGCCGTGAAAAACCTTGCAAGTACCACGCATGAGTAAAGATTTGAAAGAAGTTGCAGATGTAAGAATGCCAGCCTGCATTGTTTAAAATTTAAAGATTTCAATAAAAAAATAATAAAAGTTCTTCTCAGGTCTGTATAAAATTTACAAAAGAGCACTATATGTATGGTTGATTGTTTAGACACATTATCACAAGGGCAAGGCAGTGGATCATTTGACCAATTGTTAACAGTTGGGAAACTTATCAGGTGGTGGAATATATTTAGCCTAAAACGCGTTAAAACAAAGCTGTGCTGGGCATTATAAACATTAAAAAGGTATGGTTGCATAGAAAAGGTGGTCAAAATCATTTGGTTATGTTGAACAGTTGGTTTGGCCAATTCCACGCACAATCTCAAATCCTCTAGTAGATTTAGACACTATGGGCCCGATTATGATGCGGGTTGGAAAAGCTTCCCGACCGAATCGGTTGGGAAATGGTTTCCGACCCACTCGGATCGGGAAAGTCCAACCGGCAGAGTAGGATGCATCCGGATGTTTCCAGATACGATTTGGTTGAACTCCCATTGACTTCAATGGGAACATTTGTTCCTAACCGCATCAGAATTGGGAACTCGGTCGGGAAGACACGTTCCCGATCCGATTTGGAAGGAGCAAATGCCGTTAGGAGGCCTTCCTAACCGCATCAGAATCAGGCCATCGGTCGGGAAGCTTTTCCAACCCGCATCAGAATCGGGCCCTCTGTCTTTAGTGCTTTCCTCAAGAAGTATGTCAAAGATTCAGGTTGATCATAAAATTCCGGGCGACCAATATCTGACATAAAGTTCTTAATAAACTTTAGCCAGGGGATTTTTAAAGCAAGCTCCGAGTCACAACAGTCCTTTACTATGGCGCGGTTCAAGTCCATGTAGTCCAAGGTCCATATTGTGCCAAAGCAGGACTGGCTGAATCTTGATCAAATCTATTAAGAAGTTAGCTCCCAGTTCAGAGTGACATACAAAGTTTGAACAGCTAAAAGGGAGTGCTAAAAGATTTTTAAGAAAAGCATTTTCCACCGCCTGTAGAGATTCAACATTTGTGTGTCCCCATATTTCAGAACCGTACATTACAATAGATCTGCATTTTGCATTGTATATGGTTAACTTTTCTTTCGGTTGGATACTCCCCAATTTTCTTGCAAAATTACGAAGAGCCATGATAGATCTAACAAATTGCAATCTTCTCGAATTGATAGCACTTTTCCAATTCCCTTCACAATCAAATAAAATTCCCAAATAGGAGAAAGTCGGGGTAAAAGGTAAAATATATTTTCCTATAAAAATGTTACGACACTTAGTTGAATTACGGCCCACTTTCATAACAAATGTCTTACTTGTATTAATTCGTAGCCCCAGATTGTCCATAAAAAGGAAAAAACTGTCAAGGAGACGCTGCAAAGCCAAAGGGGTGCACACCATGAGTACCGGGTCATCCGCGTACAGCAGTACGGGTATTGGCCGGTGCTTAACTTGTGGCAAATCCGCGCACGTACTAGCGAGTGTGTTACCCAGATTATTAATGTACAAGTTAAATAAAAAAGGGGCAAGTACGCCCCCTTGGCGAACCCCTTTTTCAATACTAAAGGGGCGTGTACACTCACCATTTATACCGAAATGTACCCTTGCGTAACTCTTTGAATATAAGTGTCTTAAAAAGTTGATAATAGTACAATCAATACCGAATGAACTCATTGCAAACCACAGGTTATCGGGGATTACACAATCGAAAGCTGATGATAAATCAACAAAAACCATGTACAAGTTGCCATTTTTTAATGTCGGGAGGAATTGGGAGACCCAATAAATTTGCAGTAAATCAAAGCAGCCATCACGGCATTGGCGCCAGGCAAAACGCCGGGGCCAGACGGCCTCCCGGCGGAATTCTATCAACGCTTCGCCGACACGTTAGCACCACATTTAGTCAAGCTATATGCAGAGGCGTATGAAAGCGGGGGATTGCCCAGCTCTACCCAGACTGCACTAGTGATCCCTCTCCCAAAGACCAAGAAACCAGATGCTGGGGTGAAGGATTATAGGCCTCTCTCGATGCTTAATCTGGACTTTAAGATCCTGAGTAAGGTGCTGGCAGGCAGGCTACTCCCGCACATGAGGTCCCTAGTCCACCCTGACCAGAATGGGTTTATCCCCTCACGCAGCACCTCTTATAACCTTCGCAGGCTCTACTCTATACTCTATCATGTGAAATCTCCAACCAAACACCAGGCGGCGGTTCTGTCAGTCGACTTAGAAAAAGCTTTCGACATGGTGAGTTGGGAATTCCTGTTTGAGGTGATGCTGCGCATGGGCCTGGGGGAAGATTAGGTGTGGTGGGTGCAGCTCCTCTATGCTTCGCCCACCGCAAGGGTTAAAACAGGCAGAACAATTTCCAGGCAATATAAGATATCCCGTGGAACTCTGCAGGGATGTCCCCTCTCTCCTCTCCTGTTTGCCCTGGTGATTGAGCCCCTCACGGAGAGGATCCGCCTGGGAGGGGACGGGATAGGATTGCCAATAGGAGGGCGGCAGCATCACATCTCTCTATATGCGGACGACCTGCTGATATATCTGACGGAAGCAGTTATGGGCACCTCCGCGGCTATACAAATCCTAGACAGCTTTGCGCTGCTCTCAGGCCTTCGGGTCAATAAAACTAAGACATATCTGTTCCCAGTAGCAGGACCATCGCACAGACCAGAGGCATTGATGGCCGACATACTCTGGTCTCAGCGCACCTTTAAGTACCTGGGTATACACATATTCCACTCGTTAGATGATTTGAAAGAAGGGAACCTGGGCAGGGTGCTGGGTTCACTTGGTTTCTGTGCGCATCTGTGGCGCACATTGCAATTACCCATTATGGCCCGGATTACCCTGTCTAAAATGGTCATGCTGCCCCGGCTGTTGTAATTGTTTGTAAATCTCCCGGTCCTGATGCCGAGCAGCTGGTTCTGCCCCTTCAATGCCCTTTTACGAGATCTGGTGTGGGGAGATGGGCGCCCGAGGTTGTCCCTGAAAACGCTACAACGCCCTATGTTGGAGGGAGGACTAGGTGTACCGAACTTTGAATTTTATATGCTGGCTGCCCAATTACAATGGCTGGCGCAATGGGTAAAGGGAGTGAACGAGGAGAGCACGTGCCTATCGGACCCGGCATCTCGTCCTAGTCTTGTGATGGCAAAACTGCTAATCCCAACAACATCCACCCCTTACTGCATTATTGCAACGCATGGCCTTTCGGATCTGGAGAAGGTGTCAGAGTAAAGGGCAGCGATCCACCAAATACACAACCATGTTACCTCTCGTGGGGTTACCACATGGCGACCCCCAATCCATATTCACAAGCGATCAATTGGTTCGCTGGTCAGATGCAGGGTTGGATAATGTTGGGGATTGCTACCTGGACAAAGTATTGATTCCATTTGAAGTGTTGATAGATAGCTGTGGGCTCCCCCCAGGTCAGTTCTTACAGTATGAGGCCCTGACACGCACGTTTGCACAACAATGGGACAGAGAGAGGGAAGAACCAGAGACGCACCCTGTACTACATGCCTTATTCACCCTTGGCACAGCAGGAAACCTAGTGAAATGGCTATATGCCACGCTACAATCAGCGTGTGTTGGTCCCCTGAGTGGGCTACGGGCAAAGTGGGACAGAGTCGGGGGTAGAGAACTTACGGACACAGAGTGGCGCAAGATCTTGCAGTATCCCAAAAAGATCTCCCGGAATACACGTTTGAAATACATTCAGTTTAACTATACACACATGTCCTATATGACTCCACACCGACTTAATGTGACCTATGGGGGGGAAGTCCGACAATGACCCAGATGTACACACCCAGATGCAGACTTTGGTCACATGACCTGGGACTGTCAATGCTTACGTCCTTTCTGGGAGGCTGTGTTGGGTAAGATCAGAGATGCACTAGGTAGGTAGGGTATTGGCCCCCATGGTACAGACATGTTTATTGGGCCTTTTCCCTAGGCCGCCAAAGCGTAAAGTTGGGAACAGGCTGATAGATCTCGCATTGGGTCTCGCTAAGCGCAGAATAGCGATGGAATGGAAGTCAGCGAGGGGGCCTCAGTTTGAAAATTGACATAGAGCCGTCATCATGTGGGCTGGGGCAGAGGGCAGAGTGCTAAGCTGGGAAGAGGCCAAGGGAACGAGAAAGCGCCCAATGGCTGAACAGTGGAGGGAGGCGCTGGCAGCATGGGAGAAGCCGGAGGGTACCCGTAGCGAGGAGGGAGGGCCAGGACAAGGGTCCCAACCTGGAAGTGCTGAACAAGATAATCCCCTGCAGTCTCTAGGGAGCCCAGGGGACTGATCCGAGTAGGAGACGTGCATGGGCCGTTGTTCGTAAGGGACCTGTTAGCCAGGAGAATGAGGAATAGTGGTAGTGGGGGCCTCCTCCTGGACCCACCTGTGGGCTATCCACACTGTGACTCGTTTTGGGTTATACTGTCCAAGATTGTTTACACCTCTCTGCACAGGTTTTTCTTTCCCTTTCTTTTCTTTTTTATTGTTTGGTTTGTATTAAGTAACTAGAGTAGCATTTAAATAACCATGAGTGGTATGCGTATATGCAGGACCGATGTTGGATAGCTACCCACCTAAACGATGTAGTATAAACATAACAGTGGAGCAAGTACTAGATAATGTGGTCACTAATTGTAGATGTATGAAATTTATTAGACTGCTGTTAATAGTCTATTAGGTCCTGAGAAGGTTGCTGGACAAATAGAGAGTTTGTTGCAAGAAATCACTAGCAATGATGATCGCTAGTAGTGCCTGAAGATAATAGTCTGAAGTCATTTACTGTACAGGCCGAACAGCATTAATGTAACGTCTTTCCTCCTTTTCTTTTTGTATTATGAGTAATGATTTATACAAAATGCCAATAAAAATATGTTTAAAAAAAAAAAAGTTGCCACTTTTAATGTACGCATATTTACCCAGTATCAAATTCAAATTGATGGCTTGCTCCGTGGTCCCAATGCCCTGACGGAATCCATATTGTAAGTCAGAGATCTTATTATTGCAATCCGCCCAGGTTTGTAGTCTACCTAAAAGAATACGGCCAACCACCTTAACCAGCGAATCAAGTAAGGAGATTGGTCTCTAATGCTCTGAGCAGTTGCGATCACCTTTCTTAAATATAGGTACAATCTGAGACTCTGCCCATGATGAAGGGAACCCCACAATCTGGTAAGATCTAAAAACATGGGTAAGAAGGGGGCCCTAGAGATCGATATTAGCTTTAAACAGGTCAATCGGGACCCCATCAGGTCCTGGAGCTTTATTTCCCTTACTAGAGCTAATAGCAAGGGAAACCTCTTCCAGGGAGAAGTTTAGAGCAGACCAATCAGGGGCGGGAGTGAATGTTGGGGAAGCTACCGTAGGAACTGAAACAGGATGATCAATAACACAATCTGTAGTAGCCGAATATAAGGTGGAAAAGTGTGCTACCCAATCCTCTTCAGTCACTGCAGCTTCTATTTTTGGCTTATCACCTTCACTAAAAAATGGGGAGTTGATAACACGCCAGAAGGCGGTGGTATCGTTACTACGGCTAGCCTCATACAGTTTCTCCCAGGTCTCCTCTTTTAGGGCTTTTTTACGAGTTTTTAGGGTAAGCATGTATTCCCGTCTCCAATGCTGAACCTCCTCGTTGTTCCTAGGATTGTTTTTTAGAGCTCCTATACGTTTTTTGTGGGTCTCACTGCATGCATGGTCAAACCAACCCTTCCTCTTTACCGTTCCTGTCTTCTGCTTGGATGTTAACCCCACTTTAATAGCTCTGGTAATTTGACCGAAAGCCTCCATGATAGCAGAGGCTTCCACCGAAGTATCCAGACAAACATCAAAGGCACTCTTTTGCTGCTGGATTAATTGCTCTAAGAAGCCAGTCGGGTCAATCATGGACCAACGTAAAGTGTAGCCATTCATTCGAGAGAGCTCTAAGTTCTCCACGGCTAAAATGTGGCGACATGCCTTTTGGTCTTTTACTAACCCAGAATTTAACGCTAAACTCTGAGGATAATGGTCACTCATTGCACAGTCATGTACCGTAAAGCTAGTGACTAGTGCCGAATAATGGCACTTTTACCCATAAAGCCATCAAAGGTGCAAGAGACCTCAGTTGGGCTCTTGCCAAATTCATTACTAAAGCCTAAATCATATTTAAAAATAAGCTCATTGAGCTTCTTACCATAGTCTGAGTGTAGGAAATAGGTGACGTCTTCATTTAGTGGTGTGGCCATGTCGCTAATACTGTTGGAAGGCAGTTTACATGGTTGAATGTTAAAATCCCCCACCCTTGTTAGGATTTTATCCCCATTCCCCTTCGAAAGAATGGATTCCAAATCGGTGTCAAGTAAGGCTAAAATGGCCAATATGTCTGAGTCACAAGCATTGTTGTAAAAATTAACTAAAATCAACTCAGAAGATATAGTAAAATCAATAGAAACGATTTGATAGACAGTGCTAGGTGACTTAAGATTTACATTAGAAGAGGGTAGTTTGTTTGACACATAGATGCAAAGACCACCCGTGTTTCTACCATGCCTTGATGGAATAGCCGGAGATTTAAAAGTTTTAAAACCATTAAGATGACATGGATCAACAACCCAAGTTTCTTGTAAACAAACAATAGGAAAGTTAGCTGTGAATTCAAGCCAATCGGGAGAGTTGAGCTTGCTACGTTCCAACATAGAGCTGTGATGTTATTTAGATCTGGAGACCTAGAGTCCACAGTTAACTCCTTGCCTAATGGGGATTGTTCCGCGATCGTTATTCAATTATCAAGCCAGATGTTCCTAGCATATTTCTCGGTCTTATTTTTATCTTGCTTTTTATTGAAAGCCTTCAAATCCACTTTTAGGCAAGCAACAACCTCTTTAATTAGGTCCTCATACCACATAATAAAATCGGAGGGAATCTTTTCGGTAATAAAATCTCCATAATTGTATTGAAAGGTCTTCAGTTGATTTAAATACTTCTTGGAGATTCTTGTCCTTAACCGTTTTGAATACCAAACCTTTACAGGGAATACCTTCTTTTCTGCTCAATGCCCAGACTAAAAGAGGTACTTAAAGGATAATGGTCACTCGCCTCCATCTGTACTACCTCAAAATATCTAATGAAACTGATGGCCCAAAACTTGGATGAGCACATAATCTATTGGGCAGTTCTGATTGCCATGCAGGAGGGGTTTTCCGGCAGGAATGTCTGCAAGTACACGGCCATTGAGACCATTGAGACACACAAATCCATTTGATATAAGAAAATCGACCAAGGCGACACCTTTAATGTTGAAGGAAGGTAATAGATTGTCATACCTTTAGTTAGCCATCTTGGGGACCAATTTATGCCCCATTAAAACTAGCAAGTGTTGCGGGTACAATGCTCCTATTTTTACCACATCATCTTTGTAGTTGATAAGACTTTCTGTATTCAAGTAAACATTAAGAATGATAATTTAATCTGGGCCCATCCTGGCATTTAACATTTTTACATCACAAGCTAGGACCCATTTACTGCTTGTCTTAATTTCCTGCACTCTAGAGGCACTTTTAGTGGATATTAACGTTAACATCTCCCCGAAGGATGCCCTGCTACATTATTTAACACTTCCTGGATGGGTTCTCACTAGATTGCATACTGATCAATTATTATTTTAAAGGTTTGCTGCTTCCATATATTACTAAACGTGTGTGTATTCCAAAAGAGCATGGCAATGCTATACTTAGATTCCCATCCCTAGTCTACATTACTTAAATTATCCCATCCCTCCCTGACATTCTCATCCCAACCTAGGCAGTCATACCTATTTTAGATAAGGGGGATTTGCCTATTTCCCTCCCATTGGGGCAGAATAATTTAACATTTTTCTTCTCTACTTTCCATTATATGCTGGGCCTAAGATGATGCCTTTATGAATCCAAGCTAACTTGGTTTAGATGGAGACCACCTTGGCATTGCCAAAAGCCAAGCCTAGGGGAATCAAACTGGACTAACTTCAATCTCTTGGAAAAGTTTTAGTCTGTGGAATTTTAATTCATTTTCATTTTCACCGTTGAGAAGAGTATCTCTAACCAGCCCTGAGAATAGCAGGATTTTTGTTACATCCTTGCCTTCTTTATTTACCAGAAAGCAAACTTGTTTCATATCATTAGTAGATATTGCATGAAGACTTGGGCAGGAAGAAAATATCTCAAGTAAAAGTGATCTAGTTAGAGGATTTAACTTCATGCGTCTTTTCCTCGTATTTTCCTGAGCTAGTTCTAAAAGTACCCATAGGGAGCTTACATCATTCCCCTGTGCCTCTGAATTTCTTTTGGACACTATGGTGCCCGCATTTTGGATCCTACCAGGCTTGTTTTCTGAATCTGAAATAAATCTAACCCCAGGATTATGTCTGTCAGGATCTTTTCCCCCTTCCCTGGAGCCCTCATTTCTGGGCCTCTCTTTTGGGATCCTTACATCTGTGTTGCCCTTTTTGCATATTTTGCCCATCTGGTGCCCCTCTGTCTGAACCTGTGACCTGGGCTTGGGAGGGGCTCCTATTCTTTAGCAGCCTGAAACTCCCACCCATGTTAACTGGATGGGCTGATGTGTCTACCTCTCTCCTGGAAGACTCTTGCGGGCCCTCCTTTCTTCACTAAGTTTACGTCAATTACGTCTCTTACTCAGGATTTTATTTTTCCTGAACCGGGATCTCGGGCCCCGGTCCCCCTCTTTTGTTTTCTGCCTCTGTCTTATGCGCCCCAAGGTAGAGGGTAGCTACCATAGTAACTGCCCTATCTTTTTACTAACATATTACGCTTAGCTATAAACACCGAAGAAAACGCCTCGGGGGTTGGTGTCGGGACTACGATTTTTGCTATATTGCCCTCAACTACATCATCACCAACACTTATGCCCAGACTATGTAGCTCCTCCCCACCTTCCACGGGCCCTACTAGCTTGGGCATACCGCCGTTAATCAGTTTCCGTTCTGAAGCAATAGTCTGTAAATAAAGCTTATGTGACTTCAAAGTGTATTAAGACCATAATGTCCAGCATGAATGAAGAAGAGCTTGATCCAATGACCAGATACGTGGCCGAGTTGGGGGGAGATCCTGATGTAATGTATTCATTAGGCTTAACAAGGACCCCCCTGATTTGCTCCCAAAGCTAGAGATCGTGACATTAAAGGCCTTTAACAGAGTTCCTCTGTCTGTTTCTTCTTCTAAATCCAGAATCTCTAGAGTCCAACATGCAGTCACAGGCTTGCCAGATTAGGAGACCCCCTCCCCAGACTCCCCCAGTAGCAGGCATGGTGAGGAGGATAGCCTGGGCTCAATTAGCTCCACCCCTATCTCAAGTAAAAGTTGGGACTTTTGAAGCTATACCATATCAATATCCAGGAGGGAAAGGGGAGGATCTCGGGGAGGAGGGAAAGAAGCAGAGGCAAGACCTTTTTCCTTTCTTGATATATTCCCCCTGAAGTGCTTCCCCATGAATTCTTTGATAGAGGTCACCAGAGGCAATGATTTTGGGGTCACTGCTCCTTCCACATCTGGCACCCTCCCAATCCCAGATTGGGCAGCTATTGAGATGACTGATCTAAGCTGCCTATCGTATCGTAGGGCTCACAGCACATAGCAAATTTTGCTGGACTTTTGTTTTCCTCATTTTCTTGACTCCAATGGCTCTATCTGGTCTACTCGGAGCCATATTGTATAAATGGCAAGGGGCCAAATAATCACAAATGAAAGATGCCCCTTCTCTCACGGGGATAGAAGGAGGACTAGTTAAAGTGAAAAGAGATTTCCTTCCACGACAGCTCAAAGCCTCACCATCTTATTTGTCTGGGAGGTGCTAGTAATGGCCTAAGTTTTCCTCCAGGGCCACCGCCTCCACCACAGATTTTGTATAACAACAGTTTTCAATAACAGTCTGACCTTGAATACTTTGGTGCTGCCGCCTCCACCACAGGGCTGCAGGATATACAACGAACACGCAAGCAGTTTGGCTTAATCAGAGCTTGAGTAATGGCATAGAGTTCAAATGCCTCAGACACAGATCTCCGCGGGGTCTGAAAAGGGAGTGAGCCAGGAGCAGCCGGCAGCAATGGATGCATGAAACACAGCAAAACAGCCAATCAGGATCTGGGAGCTTCTAATATCCACGATACCATACCGCCGCACAACAGACCCTACCTTGGCTCCCCAAGGGAGGCTGACGCGGTTACGGCCATTCCTCCAGAGCCCCTCCTGGATACAGCCGACATCACGATTTACCTCACCGAGCCTGGCTCTAGCCTTGTCCTCCGTCTTCTTCCAGCCTCCGTTGTCCACCTCATGAACCCCTGCACCCCCTACCTTGAGAGGAGGGTGGTGGGTAACAGTTCCGAAAATGGAAATGCGTCCTCTACTAAACAACTGTCGAGCCTCTGAAGCTCCGTCCAGCAATCAGCAAGATTCTGCTTCCTGCTTCCCGAAATGTTCTGTGGCGGGCACAAGCCAGGCCTAGGAAAAGGGGAAAAGAGTGCTGTACAAAAAAGTATTATTGTATACGTAACAGTGATTTGCCTTCTGTTTCTTTCATCCAATTCTTACATTGTTAAATTTGAAACTATAACTTCCAGAATGCAATGCTATGTAGGATTATCCTACATAGCATTGCAAAGGGGTTCATTCGAGTGTGCCCTGATCCATAGCTGCAAGGTCCCTATCAAACCCCTCTGCATCCCTTAAAAGTTCTTAAAAGTAAAAATTATTGTGCATTCAGGGAGTAACAGAGTACATTTCCTGTTTTAAATGAGCATGGCATTCAATTCATAGTTTTGAGATACATCTTCTTTCACCTGCATTGAAACAATGATTAGGTCTCGCCTACGCTGCATAAGAAAGAGACCTCTTGAAATCGCTCCAGGTTTGCAGGCAAAAACGTGCACGCGTTGCATTGCTTTCAATGCAACGCGTGCACGTTTGGCGATTCCCTTGCGGGAGCGAGCGGCGCCATATGTTAGCAATTATTGCGCTCGCTCCCGCAAGGGAAACGCTGCCTGCTCTCGGCCGCACTGCCCCCCCCCCTACTTGCGCGAGGTGCGCGCGCTTGTTTACTCGTTGTTTTGATCATAGCAAATAACTATCGAGGAATGCGGCAGTAGGAGGCAGGGTTTTCTTATTTAGAGAAATCTGAAGACACAGCATGCCTTAAAAACAAACCTCTTGAGTACATAACTCTCAGTAAAATACATTTTATTAAAAGTCTGTTTAGGTGGAAAGAGGAATTGCTATCGCTCTTGCCCGAGGAATAAAAAGGACAGTTTTTGTTCCATAAAATAACGATTTTCATATTTGGATAAATGAGACAATATTTTGTTTGAAAATTTCTAATGGTAAATAAATTGGTCTTATCCACAGATGACATGGGACATGTTTTCCCTCATACAGAGGTGGATATGTAAAACATTTTCACTGGGAACCCACACTCTGCTCTTGGGGACCGTGGTGTGATATGGGCTAAGTTGGAGCCATGGTGAAACACAACCTGTAGCCTGCCACAGTATAACATGCTAAGGTATTTGTAAAGTGCACGTTCACACCTGGGGTATCTTGGGACTGAATACCAAGTGGTTATTGTGCACTTGTGCCTTGGCTGCACTATATGCCGTTGATGCAGGGAAGGGCTAGCTTTTCAAGTTCCTCGACCTCAGCTGGGAGGCTTCAATCGTAGGATTCTGTTCCTCTGTCTGTGGCTGTGTAAGTGTGTAGGTAATTCATGTAGAGTTTGCCGCCTAGCTGCAAAGCAATGGACCGCTGTACCTGGGGAAGGTGGTTATCGGAGAGGGGAATAGAGTAGAGGACCCCATCGCATGTGAGTGGCGGGGAAGGGGGGGAAGAGTGGCATCAAGTCAGTAAAAGTAGCAGGGGAGGGTGGCTGACAGTGGAGGTGGGTAGGGCATGTGTGCCTTCTTCAAAGGGGTGCTATGGCCAAGAGGTTACCTCGTCATGGCCTCCTGTTGGTTATTTCGATTTGCGTGTGTACTCTAATCAGATTCCCTTTTGGCTAACAATAGTCCACTTCATTTCTTCATTTATTGATGTTTTCGTATGTTAATGCACAGCCATCCATCCTATTAGTTTCCATGCTTGGGCAAGGCACTGTACAGTCAGTCACTTCTGGTATGGCTTATTTCTGTGGATAAAGGGGAAAGATAGCTACCTCTGTGTGCCCTCTGCATCACTTGCCCCTACCCGTGTACCGTAAATGCACGTATATATCTCTTCATCCCCCTGGTACTGCACTGCGGTGCTTTAGCCATCTAGTGGCGCTTTACACCATATGTTAAATATCTCCAGAAGACGTCACCTGACGCAGCGGTAGCGTGATGGGTTGTACTGCCAACCGCCACTTTGCTTGATGCACTCAGGTTAGCGGCTCTGTGGGTCTCAGCAGTGTAATGAGCAGCGCTCTAGTATTTGGGGCGCAGGGGACGGAAGTCCCAGCACGACATCCGCAGGCCAGGCGTGGCCTGCGGGGATTGGTGTAATTAAACGGAAGGCGCTCGCTCGGGGGCGGCACTTCCAAGCTGGGCACGGCGAGTGTGGTCTCCCTGTTCCTCGCTGCGCGCAGGGATCTCGCGCCAGCATCAATCACGGCTAAACCGGTGGGGCCCCATATCACCCACACAACACTGGCGACGAGGGGGGCCGAGACCCTCGCTCTTTTTCCTGTCGGCGCTTGGCACTGTCGGACAGCGGATCCGCGGTCCCGCGGGGAGCGGCCCTGTTAACCCGCCGACACGCACGCGGACGGGTGAGTCAGCCCCCGCAGTGCTGTGCCCTGAGGCAGCTCCAGCGCTGAAGCGCGCTACCCTGAGCCTCCGGCCACCAGCGCCACCTCCACCACCCCACAGGAAGCACCGCGTGATCACGCGCTCTCTCCAGGCACAGGCTGCCAAGTGCCTGCCCTGCTATCCCGGACACCTCCACGTGAAGACCAGGGGGGGAGAGTGGTCGTACCCCAGCCCCTCACTGGCAACACCTCCACAGCTGACGAGGAGAGGCACAGGGACGTGCCAGAGCCAGGCCCGAACTGCCAGCATCCCGGCGCTGCCAAGCACACAGCCCAGGCCAGTGGGCCTAGACTCACGTGCGCAACTGCCACCCCCCAACACGCGCAGCACGCAGGTGGTTTTGCGTGGCACCAGGGGACACGCCTGCCACTGACGAGCTACGATGGCGGAGGACATCCCTGGCCCTGCACAAGTCCACGTCCCATTTCAACACGCGGCCTCCGGGGTGCTGCCACCCTTCAGCGAATTGGAGGACCCAGCGACGGCGTCTCCTCGGTGGAGAGTATGGATTGAACGCCTCGATAATTACTTCATTGACACCAGGGAGGACAATGGAACAATAAAGCGGTCCCTCCTACTCCACTATGCCGGGGACGAGATTTTCAAACTTTTCAAACATCTCCCGAACACAGGGGCCGCAACAGACTACGATGCAGCCGTGGCAGCATTGGACGCCCATTTCGACCCCCAGCTCAATCCGGATTTCGAGCGCTTTAAGCTGCGCCAAGCGCGCCAAAGGGAAGGAGAGTCTATAGATGCGTTCTACGCCCGCCTCCGCGAACTTGCCAGCACGTGCACGGAGGATGACCAGCCCAAGGAAATCAGGGCCCAGCTCATTCAAGGGTGTAGAGACAAAACCCTGAGAGGTCTCATCCTTCGCCAACCGAGAATAGCGCTGGAGGACATCCTCATTCTAGCACGGTCACACGATCTGTCAGCGGCCAGAGCGAATGAGATGGACCAAGCCCTCATCAAACCGGTGGGGCGAACAGAGACGATCAAGATAGAACGAGCGGATGCGGTCAGGAGGAAAGGCCGAACAGAATTCGCACGAAAGCCAAGGTCAGAGGCACCCAGGTCGCGATGTGGTTACTGTGGCCACGAACCACACGCAGCGAAGGACTGCCCAGCCCAGGGGAAGCCTTGTACAAACTGCGGGATCCCAAACCATTTTGCCACCTTATGCCGGAGAAGGAACAGAGGCCGCGATACCAGAGGTCCGAAACCACCATCACGGGCGGTTCGACAACTATCAGTCACAGAGGCACCCACAGCAGAGGAGACATCGAGGACCAGCCGCATGCATCTCAGGCTAGTTGACTCCTCCTCGGAAGATGAAGAGGAGGAGACACACAGGAGCTCAAACGGCGCCGCAGGCCCCAGCCAACCTGCGTGGTCCAGATAGCTGGGTCTGAAGTGACGGCGATCATTGACACCGGGGCATCGGTGAACGTGATGGGCCTCCAACAATATCGACGTCTCCGACCATGTCCCCCCGTCACGGACCCGGATCTATGCATACGGGGCAACCACTCCGCTACCACTGAAAGGGAAGATATCTGTCCCAATCAAGACGGAAGACCAAGAGGTGATCGCGACCATCCATGTGATTGACAGAGAAGCAGACACCCTACTGAGCAGCCATACGACCGAGGACCTCGGGTTGGTTTCATTCGCCAGGAGTGTGCAAGCTCACCAAGTGGACGAACTGCTGGATCAATTCCCGGAGCTGTTCCGAGGCCTGGGCTGCATCAAGTGCGACCCCATCAAGTTGCACATCGACAAGGCAGTCACCTCAGTTGCCCTACGGCACAGGAGAGTGCCATTCCACCTGAGACCGTTGGTGGAGAGGGACTTAGAACTCCTCGAAGAACAAGGCGTAATTGAAAAGGTATCCGGACCGACACCGTGGGTGTCACCCCTTGTCATTGCGGAAAAGCCAAAGCAACCAGGCACCATACACCTGTGCATTGACATGAGGCTACCAAATAAAGCTATCAAGCGGGAACGCCACATTACGCCAACAATGGATGATATCATTGCTGATGTCAATGGATCGAGGTGGTTTTCCAAAATCGACCTCAACGCCGGATACCACCAGCTGCCACTCTCCAAAGAAAGCAGATACATCACCACTTTCAGCACCCACCTCGGACTGAGGAGATATAAACGGCTGAATTTTGGGATCTCCTCAGCGGCGGAGGTATTCCAGAACACAATCAGAGAAATGCTATCCGGCCTGCCTGGCGTACTTAACGTCAGTGATGATATCCTGATCCACTCCGCAACGGCCGCGGAGCACCACAAGCACCTCCGAAGCACGCTCAAACGCCTGAGCGAACACGGAGCGACCCTCCACAAGGATAAGTGCCAGTTCTTCCAGCCCTCTCTGGAATTCTTCGGATATGTTTTTAACCAGGAAGGCATTCAGGTGGACCCGCGAAAATCGCATGCCATCAAAAGTGCGCCAGCTCCTACCACACCCACCGAAGTAAGGAGTTTCTTTGGGATGGCCACCTACTGCGGGAGGTTCATCCCTGACCTGGCGACCCGGGCAGAACCCCTCCGAGCTCTCACCCGGACAGACACCCCGTGGAAGTGGGGAAAGCAAGAGGAAGAGGCGTTCCAAGGGATAAAAGATGCCCTGCTGGGTGAAGCAACGCTAGCCTACTTTGACCCCGTGAAGCGAACATAAGTGCTGGTCGACGCAAGCTGGGTGGGACTCGGAGCTATCCTAGCCCAAGAACAAGTGCCCGGCAGGTGGGCTGCGTTGTCGTTTGCCAGCAGGTACCTCACACCCACCGAAACGAGATATGCACAGATAGAGCGGGAAGCACTTGCCATAAAATGGGCCTGCAGCCATTTCCATCTCTACCTGACTGGGCAGCCGTTCACGATGGTCACGGACCACCAACCCCTCGTGCCTCTCTTCAAGGGATCCGCCCCCCATCCTCCGCCGCGAATTGAACGATGGGCCGTGCAGCTTCAGCCCTACGAGATGGAGGTCGTATACAGGCCAGGGGCAAAGAACCCAGCGGACTTCCTGTCCCGCCATCCAACGCAACAAGTGCCCGCTGAAGACGATGATGGCCCCGAACAATACATTAACATAATATCCACGGCTGCCTGCCCGCGAGCCATGACTCTGGAAGAGATTCAAGAAGCTGCCAAGGACGACAGTGTGTATGGCCGCACCCTCCAGGCCGTTCAAATGGGGTCATGGCAAGATTACCTGCGTAATGCGAACGCCTGGAGCCCAGAAGACAAAGAGGGGCTGACGAAAATGTGGCGAGTACGGAGCGAACTCAGTGCTACAGGCGGCGGGCTCCTACTCAGGGGATCCCGGTTGGTCATACCGCGAACGCTGCGAGACCGAGCGACACAGCTCGCCCACGGAGGCCATCAAGGGGCCACGAAAATGAAAGCGAGGATGAGGGAAAAGGTCTGGTTTCCTGAACTAGAGCAAATGGTCGACGACCTCGTCCGTCGCTGCCCGTTCTGCCAGCTCACCGGCACACTGGCTCGTCCAATACCAATCATGACGGAAGAGGCCTGCACCGAGCCCTGGTCCAAGGTGAGCGTGGACTTTGGGAGCTTCCCAGACGGCCGACACAGTCTGGTGTTAGTGGACGCATTCTCCAAATACCCCGTCGTAGAGGTCGTAGCCTCGACAGCCTTCACTCACGTGCGCCCCAGCCTCGAGAAAGTGTTTGCACTATTTGGACTCCCTCAAGAAATTCGGAGCGACAACGGGCCCCCGTTCCAAGGGTCAGAGTTCGCCACATTCCTACAACAATGTGGAATACGCCACCGGAGGATCACACCTCAATGGCCCCAGGCCAATGGGGACGTAGAAAGATTCATGCGGACACTGAACAAGACATTCCGCATCGCCGCACTGGAGCAAGCTGACCCGGAAAAACAGCTCCATGAGTTTCTCAGGGAGTACAGGAGCACCCCCCACTGTACGACGCAACGAAGCCCGTGGTCACTGATGTTACAAGGCCCCAGGCGAGACCTCATGCCATCCTGCCCGGGGTGGACGTCCCCACCCCTAGACGCTCAAGCCACGCAAGACAGACGGGAGCAAAGGAACAGGCAGGCTAGCGTCCGACGACGGGCCACACCACGATGCCTTAGGACAGGAGCAACCGTCCTCCTCAGAGATCGCCGGCCGGGGGGAAAGTTCAAAACTGCCTACGAACCAGGCGCATGGACAGTGGTGGGCAGTCGTGGCCCCATTGTGACCACAAGGAGGAGAGGTGAGGACTTATCGAGAAACATCTCGTGGTTCAAGGAGGTTCCGGCCGAAAGGGCCGGCGAACAAGATCCAGGACCCGCCGTAGTCCCAGTCGGGGGACTCCCCGAGACAGTAGAAATCGAGACAGAGAACGAGAGGAGCTTCGGAGAGCTGGGTACCAACATCATGCCCGACTCTCACACAATCACCGGGGGTGCTGGCCCGGAGGAAGGGCGCAGAGAACGACACCATCGGAAATATGATCTACGGCCCAACCCCCGCCCCAGCCAGCGGCTGCGAGATTTCGCCTGCTGAAGATGAACACTAAAAGGCTGAGAGATAAGTAAAGAACTGAGTGACTCACTGGTGAACTAACTGTTTGAGTTTGGGTGTGTTTGTTTAAGTTTGTTGTTTTTCAAGGACTGATTTGGGAAGGGATGTAATGAGCAGCGCTCTAGTGTTTGGGGCGCAGGGGACGGAAGTCCCAGCACGACATCCGCAGGCCAGGAGTGGCCTGCGGGGATTGGTGTAATTAAACGGAAGGCGCTCGCTCGGGGGCGGCACTTCCAAGCTGGACACGGCGAGTGTGGTCTCCCTGTTCCTCGCTGCGCGCAGGGATCTCGCACCAGCGTCAATCACGGCTAAACCGGTGGGGCCCCATATCACCCACACAACAAGCAGCACTCATCCAGATCTTGTTAGTCCTGTTCCGGCTCGTGATAGACATGTGCTCTATCGAAGTTTAACAGGGTTTGGAAAGGAGAAGCGCGTTCTGCAGGAACTGCAGTGCTGTGCGTTTTTCTAAGAAAAGCCGCATTCCAGCACCTTGCAGGCTGTGTTTACGTTTTTCCTTTCTCGGCGTCCTTCGAGCAACCCAAATGCAGTTTACTTCAGTCTGCATGTAAGAAACGTGCAGATTTGCTTGTTCAGTTTTATTTCTCAGTCGTTGTCTCCAATAGTATAAAAATAAAGTTCCTATAAGATCGACCGATGTATTGATGGGGGCTAGTGAACAGCATTTCATCGCTGTAGTATGAGTGTAAAGCTTCAGCTTTTGCATCGGTGCCAGCTTTAATTGCTTATTATTTTTACTTTCCCTACTGTTGGTGTTACGGTAATAACTCTTAAAATGTATTACAGTTTGAAAGCAAGCATAAGTGTGAAATTGCAACATTTTGTGTTGTGTAATTTCCTAGGGTCTACAAATCACACTGACCACCTTGAAGACTTTTAAATCTTTATATGTGATTAACTTTTTCATCCGAGTTTGAAAGATGTTTTTTTTCTTCAAGGAACAATTATTCTCTCTGGATTTGTGCCTGGTGTCCTCTTTCGATAAAGGTTTTTAAGGAAATTGTTCCTTGGTGACTGGATGGCATAGTGTATAACATGGTGGTTATAGTGACCTAATGTCATCAGGGCCTCGCAGCTACTGAGCTTACTGAGTTACTGAGCTTACGTTTTTTGATGTGTTTTGTTATGTATATACTCTAGTAATGATATGTCCTTCCTACCCATCTCTGATTTGCCCCTACACATCTTCTCCTTCTTTTACTCGTTCTTTTATACCATTTAATGTAGTTTGGTCATTTTTTCTTTAGCATTTTTTCCTCATTTTCCACATTTGTTACTACCTTCGCTCTCACACTATTAATCTGTTCATCTGTCCATTTTATCGCCGCTCGTAATGTTTCCCATTTAATACACCTGTCTCCTTTCCTTTGTGCCTGCTCATCACTGCTTTTCACTCGACCATCTCCCCATATACTCTACTTATATCCCTGCCTCCTTCTTTCTTATTCCCTGCACTATTCCTTCCTTTCGACTTCCTTTTTTTCCCCCCATTCTATTCCTTCTTTTCGCCTTTCTTTATTTCCTTCCTTCATCTTTATCCACACACTATTCCTGCTTTTTGTCTCTCATTCCTTCTTTTTTGTCCCTCGGACTATTCATATTTACGTCATTCTTTCCTTCCTTTTTATCCTCAGCACAAATCCTTCATTTCGCCTTTCTTTCAGTTGTTTGTGTTCATTCATTCATTCCCCCTTCTCTTCCACAGTTCTTATTTCTTTTTCTCTCCCTTTCGCTCTGTGTATTTTCTTATCCTCTTGTTTCTTTTCGCCGCCCTATATTTACTTCTACTCACCTTGCTTACTTTGTTTCTCCATTTCTCTTTTGCCTTTTATTCCTTCGTTTTTCTTTCGCTAGCCTTCGTTCTCTCTGTTCTCTTGTACTCTTCTGTCTGTATCCATTTCCGTCACTCGGTCCCTTTCTTTTCCTCTCCTCTTTCTTCCTCTGTCTCGCCTTATTTTTCTCTGCCTCCTTCTTTCTCCCTCCCTCCCCCCACCCCTATCGCTGTCAGTGTCCTTCCTCCTGTCAATGTGCTGCATGGCTAAACACTTAAAAGGTCCCAAAGGCGAGACCTATTGGCTATGCCAATGCTTGTTTTTTCCAGTTGTGCAGCACACCTGGCAAGCACAGATCCAGATGCAAATATCCTTAGCCAGAAAGTCTATCCCATGTCTCACAGAGTTGGACCATGGCTGCGAGGCACTGGGGAGGGCAGTCAACCGCACAGGGTTGCCACATAGCCTGTATTCTTATGACATGGCCAATATTTTTATGTTTAAACCAGGCCTGGCTGGTATTTTCATGCCAAAACAAGTAAATATATATAGAAAATAATTGAAAGGCAGTATTTTTCCCCTCTGAAATATAAAGTGAAATCAACAAATTGAAGATAAAAACATGTCAAAAGAATGTTGATGCGGTCTAGACTATTTTAAAATTGTCTTTAAAGCAAATTTTAGATAGAATTGCTGTGTCACAAAGGAATACAGAAGACTTGTCATAAACTGTTTTTTGAGTACCATTTCCTGGCCCTTCCCAAAGCGCAAAACATGCACAAATGGCCAATATTTTTCTCTGAGAAAGGTGGCAACCATAGTAATTACCAGTGGCTGAAATTGGTTAAAGCGTTCCACACTTCACCTTTTTCTTCTAGTCATTGAAACTCCCTAAGTGCAATGACTTTGCCCAGATGTATACCACACATCCTATTGGGCCATAGAAAGCATTCTGCACCAAAGTATGTATGCCTAACAAGGCTGAAACTGGTCTGGGTTTGCTTGTGTTCCTATTGAGAGAGCACCTGAATTGACAGCTTGGGTTGGACTGTTCTTCTCTGAGCAGGACCAAGACTAAATTGCATAATGTGGATCTCTGACACTATTGACACAGGGAACAAAAACATGGATTGGACGTTTGCACAAGTAATTACCAGTGCCTAAAATTAATTCAAACATTCCTCCCATCACAGTCTTAACAGAATTGCTTGGGTTATAAAGTTTTTTTATTTTTTACCTCCAGCCATATACAGATATACATTTCATAAAGACCATGGTGCAATGAAAATGATAAGGCAAGGGTAAAACTTAATACAATGCAGAATAATTTTATCAAGAAAGTGGGAAACTGGAAGACTCAAGAGTTCTGCCATGCAATAAACAACATCAATGGAGGTAACATGCTTGGTACGATAAGTTAAAAATTGCAAAATTTCAATCAGTCAGTTATGCCACTTTATTATTCTAGGTTTGTTTTTTCTTCTCTTCTAGACCACGGTGACGACTATTTTTATATAAGTTCATTATTTAAAAGAGAAAGAACCTTGTTACTCTCAATGTGATATTTATTGTATTGTATATTAAAATTTAAACTTGAGTCTGCATTAGTGTTTTCTTCATAATGCAGTCAGTTGTACCTCCACCCACATTTCTTACACCTCCAGGCAAACCCATTATGCCATGGGAAGACTGTCCGAAGGCATTTGAAACCTATTTGAAAGCCATAAAGCGTAAAAGAAAATTGGCGATGCTAAATCATCATTTGGGGGTGGAGGGTAAGAAAGTATTAAAGACTTAACCAAGATTTTGTAGTCAAAAATGCAAGGATGATAATGTATCAAATATGGAAGATGAATAAGTAGCCGCAATTAAGGCATTATAAGAAAATGTTGAAAACAAAATCATTGTAACTGTAGCGAGACATACATTTTTTATCTTGGGCACAATTACCAGTGGAAACGTTTGATCAACATGTGGATGTATTGCCTACCGGAGCTGCAACCTGCAAATATAGAGATCTGCAAGATAAATTATTTGAGATCAATTAATTAACCACGCGGCAGGTTTAAGGATTCAAAAAAAATTGTTAGGAATGAAATAACCTTCTTTAGAAAAATCCATAACCTTGGCTAAACACATTGAGAATACATAACACTATGAAGAAGAATTGAATGTGCACGAGGGTGTGAGCAGGAGCAAAACTGAATCTACAATGCAGAGTACGTTGCAATTGTCAAATAAATCCAAGGTTAAGGCTGATGGCAAACAGAAAAGATAATTTGGAAGTGACAAGAGGACATTCTAGAGATGTGGTAACGTGAAGCATATAGCAACTTCCAATAATTGTCCAGCTGCCAAGGTGAAGTGTTTTAAATGTAAGAAAATAGGACATTTTTCAAGAGTTTGTAAGCAGGAGGCTACAGTTTTCAAAGGCATTGTAAACATGTTGCATGAGAATGTATATGGGGGTAGGAAATACCAACAGGAATCAGATTCTGAGGATGAAGTCAAAGTGTTGGTAGTGTGTGATGTGTCTTGTAAAATTAATACAGTGGTAATGTGTGATGCGTCTGGTGAAATGAATACAGAAATACCTGCCATACTTAAGCCATATCACCTTCCGAAACGCATGGTGGAGGAGGTAGAAAAGAAGCTGGAATGTTGGCGGATTTTTGTTCACATTATATGTTAAATGATAAAGAAACATGGTGCAGGCTGAAGTGGTGGGCCTATCAATGATGGATGTAAAACAAGATTGATACTGTGGTGTGAAAGTACTGATTATTGGCTAGTTCTAATATGAATTATCTTTTAAGGGGAGGACTGCTTCCAGTCAGATATATGTTGTTGAGAAAAGAAGGATTTTATTGGGATGGCAAGAGCAATGAGCATTGGGGATAGTATTAGATCCCAATTCCAGCAAGCAGGTAATAGTGTTAGCTCAGGAAGAGGTGCTATGACGATTTTCTGAGAAAAGTGCTGAGGATTTTGGAGGAGGCTGGACTTACTGTAGAAATTGATAATTGCATATCTGCAGTTAAGAAGGTAGAGTATTTGGGTCATACCATGAAAAATAACATTAATGGAAGCCTTTGAGAAAGCTCTATGTCCCCAAGATCAACAAAGATCTTTCTTTAGGGCTGGCGGACTATTACTCTAAGTTTGTGGACCACTTTTCATACAAAGTTCAACCCATGAAGAAGTTGATGAAAAAGGTCAGAAGTATCACTGGTCACAGGAGTGTCAATGTGCATTTGAGGATATCAAGAAATGCATTGTGGATGCGTCAGAACTCAAAACAATTTGACTCAAGAGACCACACCTTCATAGCTACCAATGCAAGCATGCATGGCTTTAGAGCTATTTTGATGCAATCGTGCAAAGGTCATGAAAGGCTGGTGGCTTTCATAGAATTCTTTATAGAATGTGCCAGTTTCAAGGCAATATCGAAGGATGAATGAAAGCGTCATTGGCTAGTGTATAGGTCATTAACAACTGATAGTTATGTGTTGAGAGCATTAAATGCTATTAATTGACCGATGCGCAGTAAGGAGCCAGAGCCCAAAGTGTGAGCAAATAATGTGGTCAAAAGGCAATTAAAAGCAGTTTATGCTTTGGAGCATATGGGCGAAGAATGTTTTTAGAACCTGTACCCATCATCCAATCCATCAAAGGCAGCACATACTGCCCTTGTCCCAGGCTGCTTAATATCACTGTTCACACTCTCACTGAAATTCAAATGCAAATACCAGTAGTTAAAATCAGCATTCTGAGCAATATGATTGCCTGAGCCAATCTCTCAGTTCCCTAGAGACCCAATTTTGTTTGAATCTCAGAAGCATTTAAATGATCTCAACAGCTGCCTAGCTTCAACATTGGTAGAGATATAAACACTTTTTATAGTGTGAATATGCAAACTTTGTTTGTGTATTCAACAGAAGTCCATTAATTTTCCTTATACTCTATTGCTCAAATATACAGGGCACATTGCTTATCCCACCTAAAATTTAAAATAGATTTGCAGTTTGCTGTTGAAAGCAGCCACAATGAATTAAAAAACCAACATAGGATAAGGCATCTTCAAGTAATTTAAGGATTTTAATTCTGCATCTCTCATAGTAGAATTTAACAATGTTGTTTTGTGAGTCAAAATCTATAAATACCTGTATATTACAGCTTTGATATATCATGATGTGCATCCACACTAACCATCAATGCTGCTTCTTATTTTAGAATCATACCATTTCTTGCTATCTTGTGCCAGAAGAACGCGCAAGGAGTGCCAAAAGTAAGGCTGAGCTTTTGGGTTGAAGGGCCACTGAATGATCGACCTCTTGCACACTCTCTTTCTGGCTTGCAGGTATTTGGACATCTTCATCCCGTTGTCTAACAGCACAAGAATAACCACGTCCAGCTTCTCGTCTAATAGCCTCTGCTGAGCTATAAAGAAGGTTTGCCTCAATACCCCAGAAGCAAATCCATCTGCACCAAGGATGAAGATGGTCTTCTTGCTCTTGTAAACAGCATCACACAGGTTCTCAATCCTAGACTTACCAGCTACCCAGTCCCTTTCTTCTAAGCAGAGTCTAAATTGTGTGCTTCCTTTCTCTTCCAAACGAAGAACAAGCTCATTATAGACCCAATCCGTTATGGCATACTGTTGTGAGTCAAATGCAATAAATGCATCATACCCATCAATACCCGGGCATGAAGAGTAGCCTTTCCTAAGTAATGCCTTCAAGATATGTGCCCCATACCAGATGTCCCATCCATACAGTTTCTTTAAAACTGGTAAAACTGTTAGAAATACTGCTAGTGAACATGTGACTATGAATGCCAAATGGCCATATATATCCTGGCAGGAACGAGGGTCAATGGAGAACAGATACTGTCCCCGTTTAGAATCTGGTGCATCACATATCATACCATTTGAAACATGCTCAACTGCTATTTTTGTTGTCTTTAAAAACTGGATAAACCAGTGTGCCTCACAGGTGCACTCTAATGGATTTCCACTCACGTCAAGTAAACGAAGGTTCTGGAGGAGGACATTCGAAAAGCTGTTTTCATTTATCAATTTGATCTTGTTATTTCTCAGGATAAGATATTTCAGAGTGGTTAAATTAGCGAAGAAAACATTGTTTAGAAATGTGATATGGTTGAATTCAAGGATAAGAACAGTGAAGTTACTTCCAAAAGACACAGTTTTGTTGGGTAAATATATAAGAACATTATGGCTCAGGTCCAGGATTTCCAAGCTGGGGAGAGAACTCATCTTTTCCCAGTGGAAAATCCTCAACTTGTTATGTTTTATAAATAGCTTTTTTAAGCTACTAGGCAGAGATTCAAGCACAGTTGTTGGGATGCTTTCCAAATTGTTATATGAAATGTCCAAAATTTCTAATTGCGTCAGGTTGGTAAAAATGTTAATGTAGGTATCCTTCCTTCCCTGCCACATTATGTTCAACCGGTTATATCTGAAGACCAATACCTTGAGTGAAGGACAGTTTAGCTGTTTGGATACCCTTATGCCTATTGTATTATACGACAAGCTCAAGAACTTTAGTGAGGTCATATTTTCAAGGAAATTAAAGCTGTGACCCAAACCCTGTATCATGAACTGGAATTGGTTGGAATTAAGGTATAGAACCTCCAGATTGGGAAGTTCATTAAAGCTTTTATTGTAGTACAAGTCAAACCTGTTGTTGGCGACATCCAAGAGCTTTAGTGATGTCAAATATGAAAACTGACTTCCATTCAAGCGTTGGTTAATGTAATTATAACTAAGATTGAGGCACTCAATATCTTTCATATCTCTAAAATCCTCTGGGTCTATTCTCTTGATGTTATTGAAGGACAGATCAAGAGTCTTACTGTAGTGTTTACAAGCAGGGTAGCTAAAATAAAAAGAAGGGTGCTCATCACTATCTGTATCTCTTCTGTTATCATCCATAGAACTGTAAAATTCAGGCAGGGTAGTTTCCCGGAAAGTCTCAGTGGTGTGTCTATTGTTTCCCTCTTGCGATGCCTTGCAGGATGTGGAAAGCGCTAGTATGTTTTCAGACAAATCAATAAGCCGAGAATAATTGAACCTGTGAAAGAGGGTCAGGTTTACATTTTCAATGAAGTTTGTCCTGAAAGTAATGTACTGAAGGTTTGGTAGACTTAAAAGTGGTTCAATACCACTTTCATCAAGGTTTCTGAAGAAATATCCGTTGAGTGAAATGTATCTTAGTGAGCGCATATCCTTCATGGCATGGGAAAGAATCAGCTTTGGGAAGGTGTTCAGAGGCTTGTAGTTATAGTTTAGACTGAGAGCCTGCATTTTGGGAAGTTTGGAAAAAAGTGTTCCATTTGTAATGACAAGAGCCAGAAAGTTGTCAGAAAGTTCCAAACTTTGTAAATTAGCTAAGGGCTCAAATATACTGTCTGGCAGCTCTCGTAAAGAGTTTCCTCTTAAATTCAATTCTTTAAGTTCCTTAAGATTACGGAATGCATCAAGGTGGATATGAAGGGCTGAATTATTTGAACAAGGGAAGCAAGGCTGAGCAGCGTGGTCGCACCGTTGGCAGTTCCATCTCAGGTCGAGATGCTTCAGGCTTGTAAGGTTGTCAAAATCTGAGGGTCTTAATTCTGGAATCTTATTTTCTGCTAAGTCTAGGCTGACCAAAGTTGATGGGAGGCCCAATGGTATGCTAGTGAGGTTGTTGAATTTTAATGATAGTAGTTCCAAGGAATCTGCATCTGTGAAGAGGTCCCTGGTGAAGGTAAGTGAAGAGTAACATGGATTCTGATAGTAGCAGTTCATACCAAGATACAGAGCTTTCAGGTGACTGATTCCAGACATATTCTGATATTCCAAATTTACTATATTGTTCATCTCCAAATTTAACTCTATCAAATTGGAGGGCAGCCGAGGACCACTGTCAAGCTATTACCTGCTAGGTGCAGAGTTTGTAGGTGGTGAAGTTCTACAAAAGCATTTTGGTCAACTGTGAGCTTGCAGGGCTCTCTGTCAGGTTGTAAACTTTGAGGAGCACAGTTCCAACTTAAGTTAAGGCTCTGGAGATTTGGAACTCCCAAAAATGAGTCATTCGCTACCAGAACCAGCTTATTTTTGTAGAGGTCAATCTCAATCACTTTAGGAGACTTGATAGGTGGAATTTCTTCTAAATCCCTTTGGCGGCAATTGACACTGGTGAAGTTCTTGGTATCGTCACAGGGAAAGAACCGAGGCAACGTGGCCCAGCCAATCTGCACAGTATACATCACAAGAGAAGCACGAATCAAACCTGTGATGTTCCTTTGGGAAGTCTAAAAAAATGGAGATAACTTTATTCAAGTAGCTCTAATAAACATTTAATTACAAGCAATTACAATGAAAAATAATGTTCTAATGACTTTGATATATGCATTTGACAACATTTCAGGCCAAATGTGACAGTAGAGTGGCACAACTATATCACTTGTGCTATACTGCATGAGAATAATATTGCATCCATAGCATCAACCTGACCACTACAGCGCAGGGTAAGTCTTGGTAAGTAGCTGTATAGTACAGGAGAGTAATTATATACTTACACTGCAATATAGTTGTTAGGTCGATGTATGGATGCAATACTATTATTGTTATTACGATTAGCCTTTAACTCAGACAGTAGGAGCATACCTTTTGTTGCACCTTCTAGAGTTATTGTTTTCCAGTTGTACAGGTCACTAGCCTGGAATTGTCTTTTAGGAACATTTTCTACTTCACAAAAGTAATATATATTGCATTATGTGACTCTGCGATAGTAATATAGGAATAGTTGAAGGTAATCAAACTTCTTTTTGCAATGCTACCAACTAAATCTCACTTTGCTATCCCAAAGCAGATTAGATAATAACATTGTTGAATACATTGTTCATGACAGCTTAAAGAACACACCAAAGCTATACAGCTTTAGGCCCTTGTTACAAGAGTCACGTTGTTCCCAATGGGCCCTGTATTAGCAGTTACTGAGCACATTGGAATTATGAGTTCAGCGGGGACACCACTACTCAGCGATATTCCACCTTTTATATTTACCTGCTACCAGTAGATGAATTCCCAGGGAGGAATACTGAGGAACTACATGTGGTTATCTGCATGTTGTTCAATAAAAACTCATAATCTGCTGTTTCCCCCCGAAACCATGACCCTGGTAATGGTAAATTCAGGGGAGAGAAATAACAGGAATGTTTATGGGGCACTCGTAATAGGGGCCTTAGGGTACTAAAATGGGGTGCATAAAAGGATTTATGGAGTAAATGATATCAATATTGGCCTGACCTTTGTATTGGCCCCTTATTACCTGTTCAACATGATGAACTGAGTGATGTAAATGTTAAGGGCCTGATTAGGATGGCAGTGAGACCACCACCGACAGGCTCTCGGTGGCGGTCTCACCGCCATCTGAACCATTTTTACCGCCTGGCACATTAGGGTGGCGGTCGGAAAGACCGACTGCCACGCATCCGACGGGCTCCGTGAGCCCGCCGGTGCGTCGGAGTGGAATTATATCCCTATGACAGTGGCAATGCCTGGCAGGCACTGCAGTAGGGATTATGATGTCCCTCCCGCCGGCCGTTTCATGGCGGTTCAATCGCAATGAAAAGGCTGGCGGAAAGGGACATTGGGGGCCCTTAGCGGGGCCCCCCCATAACCCATAAGCCTTAGTTTTGGGGGGCAGCTAAGGTGCCCCCCTACATATCCTTGCACCATGTGGTAGGCACCGCATGGTGCCTGCCACGTAGTGCAGGGATATGTAAAGTGACCCCTTTTTATATTGCGGCGTATGCTGCAGCCAGCAGCACCCGCCGCAATGCAAAATATAGGCATTATGACCGCCGTGGTGGCGGTCGCATCTTAATGCCTATGGCGGGACCGCCGACATACTGTCGGGCGGTCCCATTTCCGAAAGGGTGGCGGGCGGACAATAGTCCGCCCACCATCCTAATCAGGCCCTAAATTATTATCTCTGAAAATCATATTGCAGTGCCTTATTACGTTCTGCCAACCCAAAACACTAAAATTCACCAGAGCTAAAAGGGACCGCTTACTAGAGTCAGCAACCCATATCCTCAGCAAAGAGCAGGAGACTGGCCAGCATAGTTTATATGCGGACTCTTGTGCATATTTATAAAAGTCCTTCAATTTTGTTTGGGCAGCTGCACCATTTTGCCCTTTTTAAAATGTTCTGGCTCGCTCTGAAATTTATCTCTCATGGGTTCTACATCTTCAAGCCCTTGGGAAAGGTTCTGGTGACCTTCTTGGTAGAAGCAGGTCAGTCACACACAACTGCTAACCTTCATTTCTCCACAGTAAGTGCTTTGTGGCTAATTATACATGATATGTCTGGATGTCAGGTGCTGTTTTGATGGTGTTTTTTTCAGTGCACAATGCATGTAATGTAGCACAGGATGGATGTGTCCTTCATAACAGTTAAGGCAATTCTGGCTTCTCACGCTATGGGAAGTTCCGGTGGACTGCCCATCGAAGGCTGTATATTAGTTCTGACATTCAGCTGCTTAAGGGAAGCAATAAGGACAAAGCCTGGAGACCTGCACAGAATCCATTTTGGGTTTCTGGTCTGTAGCCTTCTAATATGCATTCTGTGATCATTTCCTTTTTCCCTCGCCCTCTACAAGGCCAGCAAGGAGCCTGAATGGATGCTCCCTTGTGATTAGGCCCTGGCTTCCCAGAAGTGCCCCCAGTTTCCCATAACCTCTGAACTTTTGCAGTCAAGTCTTTTTACTCCTTTGGAAGCTCTGCAGCATGTGCCTGGAAAGGTGACATGCCACCAACAGGATGTTTTGCTGCTTTCCAGAAGGATGGTCTAAGCCAAGGACCAGAAGAGAAACCTAAAGCTGCTGTTTCAGCCTGGAAGATCAAGAGCTGGACTGTCAGGGTGAGGAGAAGATACCCAAGGCCTTGGGGACTGAGATCTGCATGAAGGACTTTCTTAAAGTGTGAGACTACCCAGAAGACACGAATATCTGCAGCCCACCTTCCCTGCATCGATATAACAGGAATCAAACAGAACTTTTAGGTCCAAGTAGAATCTCTAATGGGCCTAAGTGTAGGGTACAAGAATGTCCAACTAGAAGAAGTAAACACCTTCTCTACTCTCTGTCCAAAAAACTGGTTCATAACCAGAATAGTTGGCGATGACAGAGGTTTCCAAGCTTGATTCGTACCTTAACCTGAGCTGGGAGTCAGTGGAGCATGAACACGAGCAGGACAAGACACCACACACCTGCCTTTCGAGCGACTCCACATAAACATACAAGAGAAAAAATACTACACACCTCCCACACTTTCTACAGGAAAACACATATTCACTGTTAAGAAGATATACTCCAGCACACCTCCCGCCCTGTAAATTCTTAAATATTGACATTGCAACATACACATACAATTTCACAGGAAACATGTGAGACATCTGTAATACCAGCATGACAGTAAGGAAAATAGTAAACATCACCAACAAATGAGCGTCAACATGCATCTCACACAAGGTAAAACACATAACACACTCCCCTACCCAGCGAGGTGGAGCACAATGTAACGCAACCACTACAAAATGTGATGAAGCCAGAAACTGACAAAAAACAGTGAGTGAATTTCCCCTTATGTGGCCAATAGCAATACATTCCACACTGCACGGCTTGACACTTTTCCCAGGGACAAACTAAACTTAAAGGCCACTTCAGACATTTCAACATTGTGTGCACCCAGCAAAGAGGCACAACTCCTCACACTGTTAGATAGATTGCCCATCTCTAACAGTAGGCAACCAGTCTGCACAGCACCAGGACACAGCTTATCATAGTGCTACATGTGTTTCTCAATTTAGACAGAACACAACCCTAACTACTTGATAGAAGGACACGGCTCATGATAGTACTGTGCATACTGATCACCTCACATAGAACACAACCCTGTTCACCCCGCAAAGACGCAGACACATTCCAACATAACACATCTCTTATTATTTGGCTGTGACAGACCCACACTCAGCCACAGGGCCCTGAGACCAGAAATCAGAATTTATAACACTGATAGCCTAACATACTGCCCTTCTCCCACAGGGCCCACAATGGGAACTGCCCACACATATCTACACATTGGAACTCCTCCTTCAGTATGACATAAATACCCCGACCTGATAGCAATGGGCCAGCCGTTTACAATTTTTACTGAGAGGAACAGCTTTTACATTGAAGGCATTACAACTACGTCTTTACGACGCAAGTTTTTCAACAATTTCTTTAAGAGTATGTCTTTACCACAAATTTTGTTGTAAAAGCATGAATGGTAAAGGCATACTCGTAGTAAAAAAAAATACATTTAAGTATTTTGGGTACTGGAAAGACATGGCGGCCGTGCAACATCAGTGAAATCATTGTAGCCCTCACATTGGCCTGAGATTCACCAATGAGGATGGTGGATATAGGATTTAAGCGTATCAGACAATGGACACCAGGTTAATAGCATTTCTAGCACTATTGAAGGCATCGTGCCGCAACACGTCTGTGGAAGAATTGGTTTTAATAAATCTTTTTATCCACATGGGTGCTCTGTACCTTTGTGGAGATATATGGTGTCAAGGGTATTTTTAAGGGTTTAGGTTGGGTATGGGTTTTTTGGTGGCAAGTGTTACTTTAGTGTTTAGAGTAGGTATGGGTTTTTAGGTGGTAAGGGTAATTTAGGTGGTTTTTGGGTGATAAGGGTTATTTTAGGATTTAGGGTGGGTATGGGTTTTGGTTGGCAATGGTATTTTTATGGTTTAGGGTGGGTATGGGTTTTTTGGTGGCAAGGGAATTTTTAGGGTTTAAGGTGGGTATGGGTATTTGGGTGGCAGGGGTATTTATAAGGTTTAGGGTGAGTATGAGTTTTTGAGTGGTAAGGTGGTTAGGAGTATATATATATATATATATATATATATATATATATATATATATATAGTTAATATTTACCTATAATATTTTTACCACGCACATGCCTTTACCATGAAAAAGCCTGTGGGTTATTACAGGTAAGTATAAAGCCATTATACTTATATAAATATTTATAATGAAAAAGGGTTTATACTTACCTGCCAAATACTTACCTTTTTGTGGTAAAGGCATCTGTGGTAAAGGCATATCCATGGAAAAACGTTTGTAGTAAAGGCAGGCGTTGTTAAGACTTTATCGTTGTAAAGGCTTTTGTTGTTTAGCCTATCGTTATTCCAACATACAACCTTTTACTGAACTACACAACAGGCTCACCTGGTACCAGAACAGTGACACAACCATTCCAAAACAATACGTTAATCAGTGCTCACACCATACAAACACAAGTGGGCAACTCCTTCAGCTACTAGGATGCAAACAAAGAAATCAAGATTTTGCTTACACCTGCAGTATGCACAACGAGACGACAAACTTGGAATTACATCTGAAACTTATGCATATAGTTTCAAACTTAGCAGTCTTGAATTTATATGCAAAAGACACACAATTGATGGACGGAATGCAGAGCAAATTAAAACATTCACCCCCAGTCAAGAGATGGATTTAGGCCCAGATCTCTGTACTGGGGTGAATGTATGACATTGTTCTGCATTCTGTCCATCAATTGTTCTTTTTGCATTTGTCACCCCGAGTGGGACGGGTATGCCCAGACGTGGGTCCCGTGCTCTCCATGCCACTGGAGTCAAGCTATCCTGGCTGATGAGGGCTGAAAAGTCCGAAACCGGTCCTAGGATGTGTAGTGACCTGGAGACGGGCACTAGGACCCAGAGTGGACAGTGGGGACAAGGGAAACCGGACACCACATCCGGTCAGGGTGTGGGGACAAGGGGGCAGTACCAAGGAGCAGGGGAAGAGGATACACGTGTGTGGGCAGGGGAGCAGAGAGAGAATAAAGAGTAACCAACCTCTTACCTGTGTCCTGCGTACGTCTGTGGGGGACAGCGGGGACACGACAACTGGCGACGAGAGTGGGATCATCGTTATCCCAAGGAAGAAGGTCGAGGTCGACGACGGAGCCAGGAGCCCACCCTGGTGAAGAGAAATCCCCGTGGCGTCGCCGAGAGCAGCCGGAGCGACGGAGCCAGGAGCCCACCCTGGTCCGCTGAAGACAAATCGCCGTGCCGTGGCGTCGCCGAGAGCAGCTGGAGCGACGGAGCCAGGAGCCCACCCTGGTCCGCTGACAAAGAAAAAAAAATCGCCGTGGCGTCAGGAGCTGAGAGGAAGAAGAACCGGAGCCAGGAGCCCACCCTGGTCCGAGTAGCCGAGAGCGATACCGTAACCGGAGCCAGGAGCCCACCCCGGTCCGAGTGGCCAAGAAAACACCGTTGCGGGAGCCCACCCCGACCGCAGGACAAGAGCGGTAAGCAAAAGTGACTGGAAAGCGAGTTAACGCTACTGACGCGCGAAGTTCAAACAAACTATCGCGAGAGTTGGCGGCCATCTTAAGGACAGGCGGGCCGGACCAATCAGGAGCCAGGAACAAGCGGCGGCCATCTTAGAAGGTCAGGCAAAGGCCCGAGAGGCTGAAATCTCGCGAGACTGCGGCGGCCATTTTGAAACCAGGCAAAATAAGCCAATCAGAGCACAGGAAAGCTCAGCGGCCATTTTGAAGTCAGGCAGCCATTGAAATGCATGGAAAATAAAGAAGAAAAAAAAAAAAAACATTGAAAATACAAAAAAAATACAACGACCACAAAAGACTAAATAAAGGAAAGAAGCAAGAGAAGTACAAAAGCAAGAAAATGAGCGACACGGAGAAACAAAGCGCAAAAGCAATATTCCGCAGACCGTTACCATTTAGCCTGTCGGAACCGCAAGCAGGCATCAGATGGGAGAGATGGATCAGGCAATTTGAGCGCTACATGCGCGCCACGGACATCGTGGCAACCAAACAACTAGACCTGTTTCTAAATCTCGCAGGGGATGAAGTAGAAGATCTGCTCATCACCTTCCCCAGTGATAAGACAACGGACTACAAAGGAGTAATAAAGTGCCTCACCGAGAAGTTCGACCCTCAACGAAACATTGACTTCGAGAGGTATACGTTCAACACTGCATGTCAGCAAGATGAAGAAAGCTTAGACGATTTTGCAACTAGACTGAGAAAACTAGTAACATACTGCGCGTTTGACCAGTTTGACAACGAGCAAGCGATAAGATTGCGCATTATTGAAGGTTGTCAATCAGTAGATTTCCGAGCACGCGTTCTGAAGGAACCAACTACGCTAGAGAAGATATTGACGATGGCTCGCACGGAAGCACGGGCCACAGCTCATGCCAAGCAAATGGAATTGGGAAAAGAAAAGAGAGTGGCGCTGGCGCATCGCGTCGCTGGGGCGTTAAAAAAAGAATACCAGGCACCAGTACAACAAAAGAAGGGCGAACAAATATGCTATCGATGTGGCATTGAATTCCCGCATGTCGGTGCCTGCCCAGCAATGGGCCAGAAGTGCAGAAAGTGCAACAGGGACAATCACTTTGCAAGCATGTGCATGAGCAGACAAGGCAGAAGTGAGAGAGGCAGAGCAATAAGACCGCGGATGACCAGCAACAGATACGCCCGACACATGGAAACGGCAAATCGTAGCTCCTATCGTAGCTCCTCTGACGAGTCCGAAGAGACGGCAACACCAGTGAATGAGGCGAGACTATATCTAATGTCAGATGAGCCCAAAGAAGACACAAGGTCGGAGCACATTCAGCTGGTGGAGAAGCAGCAAATAAAGAAAACCGCCACCGTGGACATCGGTGTCGGGAGCCACCAAGCCAAGTTCGTGCTAGACAGCGGAGCAACATGCAACATCATGTGCATGTCAGAATACAGGAAAATGAAAGTGAAGCCATCGCTGTCACCGTCAACCGTAGACGTGTTCACGTGGGGCTCCAAAAGACCGGTAGAAAACATAGGAAAATTTACAGAGACTCTAACATACAAAGGCAGGTCATACAAAGAAGAAATACACGTGCTAAAGGTGACATCCCAGCACCATGCCTGCTAAGCAATGTAACAGCGCAAGTGATGGGGTTGCTAGCTATGACGTATCACATGTCGGAAAAGGAGAACATTCTACAAGAATACCCAGCAATACTGAAAGGTCTCGGGAAGTTGAAAGGAAAACAGATAACGCTACATATAAATGAAGCAATCACGCCGGTGGCCCAACATCACAGACGAGTGCCCATCCACCTACAGCCACAAGTTGAAGAAGAAATCAACAGTCTCCTGGCGCAAGACATAATTGAGCCTGCTGAAGGGCCAACGCCCTGGGTGTCTCCGATAGTGGCAGTCCCAAAGAAGAACACTTCAAAGATCCGCATCTGCGTAGACATGAGGATCCCAAACACAGCAATCGCGAGAGAGCGTCATCCGGGACCACACCTAAACGACATGATCAGCTGTCTCACTGGAGCCTGCCAATTTTCGAAGCTGGACCTGTGCAAAGGGTACCACCAACTAGAACTAGACCACCAGTCCAGGTACATCACAACGTTCTCCACGCACTTGGGCCTGTTCAGATACAAGAGACTGAGTTTCGGAATCTCATCGGCTGCGGAAATATTCCAAGAGACAATAAGGCAGGTGATAAGGCCGGTACAGAACAGCCTAAACTACAGTGATGACATCTTAGTGTTTGGAAAAACAGACCAAGAACATGACACTGCGTTGCGTCAAGTGTGCACACAACTGGAACAAGCAGGACTAACGTTGAATGGAGACAAATGCGAGCTGGGAAGAAAGGAATTGGTGTTTTTCGGACACATTTTCTCCAAACAAGGAATGAGACCAGATCCCAGCAAAGTAGAGACACTGAAAAACGCGAATCCTCCGACGGACGTCGCAGAAGTAAGATCATTTCTAGGACTTGCCAGCTACTGCGCCAGATACATACAGGATTTCGCCACAGTAAGCACACCACTAAGAGAACTAACCAAACAAGGACAGAAGTTCGTGTGGTCACCGGAGTGCGACAAGGCATTCGAGGAAATCAGACATGCGGTGATGACCGTGGAACATCTTGCTTATTTTGACCCCATGCTCTGCACTGAACTGACTGTGGATGCCAGCCCAGTAGGACTAGGAGCGATACTAGCGCAGCATCTGCCAGGGAGAGATTCGCCAAGGAAAATCGTCGCGTACGCAAGCAAAAGCTTGACAGAGATTGAGAAGGCATACTCGCAACCGGAAAAGGAAAGCCTAGCGGTGGTATGGGCGTGTGAACATTATCACATGTTCATCTACGGGAAGCCATTCACCATCATAACTGACCACCAAGCGCTGGTGACAATCTATGGCAGCCCGTCGGCCAAAATGCCACCCAGGATTGAGCGCTGGGGCATAAGGCTGATGGACTACGATTTCAAGATTGTGCACAAGCCCGGGAAAGAGCACAATCCGGCAGACTACATGTCGAGACACCAACTGCCGCAGGCACAAGAGAAGAAATCGATGGCAGAAGAGTACCTCAACTTCGTGCTAAAACAAAACACACCGGCACCGATAACAGTAGTGGAGCTAAAAAACGAGACCAAGAAGGATGCCACGTTGCAAATGGCCATGGAGACAATGAGAAAGCAGAGATGGAAACACATCAATAATAATTGCACCTGGGGAGAAGGAGTACGCAAAGAAGAAATGCTTGCCCTAAAGAAGATAAACGAAGAACTGTCAGAAACTGCAACAGAAATAATGATGCGAGGAACAAGAATAGTGATACCACGCTCACTGAGGCGACAACTGGTCGATCTGGCTCATGAGTCACACCGAGGAATAGTAGCGACAAAGAAACTACTAAGGGAGAAAGTATGGTTCCCTGGTTTAGACCGCATGGTGGAAGACACAATCGCGACATGCCACCTCTGCCAAATGACAGGACCACCACCAAAACATGAACCATTACAAATGTCAGAACTCCCACGAGCGGTGTGGACAACACTAGCGGCTGATTTCTTTGGGCCACTAGACACAGGCAGCTATCTGCTTGTGGTCATTGATGAATACTCGCGATTCCCCATAGTGCGACAGGTATCATCGACGTCAGCGACAGCAACCCTGCCGATATTAGATGACATCTTTGCGGCCTGGGGCTCACCAGAAACACTAAAAACAGACAACGGACCCCCATTCTCAGGAGAAGAATTCCGAAAATTCATGGCCTACCTGGGAATAAACCACAGGAAGGTAACTCCAGTGTGGCCGCAAGCGAATGGAATGGTGGAGAGGTTCATGGGGAACATCAAAAGGCGGTTCAAAGGGCAAAGTTGGCGCAGATATCAATTGGCCAGGCTCTATGCCAGGTGCTACGTGACTATAGAAACACGCCACATAACTCCACCGGAAAATGCCCTGCAGAGCTAGTACTGGGAAGGACAAGCAGAACAAGACTGCCACAAGTAGAAGCAACTATGACACCAGAACACAGCAGCATTGAGGCAAGAGACAAGGAGGCTAAAGAAAAAATGAAAAGATACGCAGATGCTAGGCGACACGCCGTCTCGTCGCACCTGAAAGAAGGGGACACTGTGGTAGTGCGCCAACGACAACAAAGGAAGTCTGACTGTACGTTCTCAACAGACCCGCTAACAGTGACTCAAGTGAAAGGCCCAATGATCACAGCGGAGTCAGAACACCGAAGGATAACACGGAACAGCTCACACTTCAAAGGACTGAAGGAGAAAAATGAAGAAGACCAAGAAGAGGACACAGCAGAAAGAGAATGGGCGGAACACGAGAGAAAGGGAACACACAAGGGGGAGGAGCCATCAGAAGAGCAACAGACGGAGGTCTGCCCAAAAAGAATAAGCAGACGGCCGAAAAGACTAATAGAAGAAATGTAACAATGGGAGACGCATTCATCTCCATCTTATCTGTTCTTACCTCTATCGACACACCTCTGTGTTTCAACTGCTCGTCATTTCTTTGTGACAAAAGGGGAGATGTAGTGACCTGGAGACGGGCACTAGGACCCAGAGTGGACAGTGGGGACAAGGGAAACCGGACACCACATCCGGTCAGGGTGTGGGGACAAGGGGGCAGTACCAAGGAGCAGGGGAAGAGGATACACGTGTGTGGGCAGGGGAGCAGAGAGAGAATAAAGAGTAACCAACCTCTTACCTGTGTCCTGCGTACGTCTGTGGGGGACAGCGGGGACACGACAGGATGCTTGTTTCCAGTCCAGGGAGGACCTGGCCTGGCAGTTCGGGCTGGACTGTTCCCATTGGGCGCAGGGTCAAGACTGATTTGCATATGGCTGGGTCCAAACTGGAATGGCATGGTGAGCAAAAAACGATGGATTTAGGCCCAGATCTCTGTACTGGGGTGAATGTATGAGATTGTTCTGCATTCTGTCCATCAATTGTTCTTTGAATTTATATGAGCAAAGTTCGATGAAGAAAAATAAATAAACAAGAAGAGAAAAGGGGAGAAAACATGATAAGTGTAGACAGGGCAAGAAATGGACTGAGATTGAGAAGAAGATAAGTGAAAGATTAACAAGAGCAAACAATGGCAGGAAATTTGAAAAAGAGAGAACACAGGATTAAAGTCATTACCTGGAAGAGGAGGGAGCCAGAAAAGATGGGCAAGCTATGAGAAACAAAGTGAAAACGGAAATAAAATCCAAAAAACAAAATAAGATTTAGACATGAAAAAAGATACTTAATTCAAAATGAACAGAGCTGAGCCAGACAGAGAACAGTAAATTATGGAAAGAAGATAAAAAGAGGTTACCGAAAAAGATACGGATAAAGAGATGAATGAAGAGAAAGGATTGAAATGCAGAAACTAAATAAGCATACTATGCTGTTCTTTGTGTAATCTGCTGATCAATGTCTATATTCAATGTGAGATAGTTCAGTGGGTTAACAGACTGACAGCAGAGATACTTGTAAAGCCTACATGTACCACATTTTAATGACAGTCAGAAAACAAAGTGGGTAAATGCACCTATGGCATAGATCTACGTTTATTTTTTGGGTCACAGATTCCTTGTCTTATGAGGAAGCCTATTAGGTTAATGGTACTGCGCTAAAGATTTGTGTGTTACTTTTTTGTCACAGGTTTCAATCAAACCTAAATAGCTCTGTGAGTTAATGCCCTTACTGTGGTGATCTTAATGTAACCTATAAGTCATAGGTGCTCCCTTTCAGCAATGCACTGACAATGTGGAACATTCTGTGAATGGTGATTAAAAATTACAAGCTTCTTACATTTTGCAAATGTATTCGAAAAAGTCAACAATCAAAGTCAATCATAGTCAAAGGTTTTGTGTCAGTGTGTAGGTGGACATATATTTTACAAACAGTGACCTGTAGGTGGTAGACCAGCAAAATACTTAATTATATTTCGCTTGTTTTAGCCACATGTCTGACCACCGTGCACACTTCTCCCACACCTGCCTACCACATTATATTTAAGAATACAGTTCTTATACATCTTTACAGGGGGGCCGGAATGGCTTGCGTGTGGCGGGGGCGAGCGCGGGGGAGTAGGAGGGAGGAGGTTGTGCGTAATGTAAACAAAAAAACACTTACCTTGCCGATGGGTCCCACATCTCTGCTCCTGCTCTCGCTCTCCTCGTCTTGACTCAAGGAACAGGAAGCAAAGCCAGGCTCCCCTGACTAATCACAACGCTGCAATGCAGCGTTGAGATTGGTCTGAGCGTCCTGGTTTGACGCTCAGCCAGGGAATGGGGGCCTGGGCATGTTCTCCACACAGGCTGTAATGCAGCCTGCATGGAGAACAGAGAAAGTGCGCATGACTGTTTTGGGTGGCCCGAGAGGGGTGGCCGAACAGTCACGTGCATCTAGGAGTGGGCAGACCACTCCTCCCCTGCCCTGCTCCACGACCAGAGCAGCCCCGCCCGCAAAGCAGCACGGAAACATAAAATGATAATAACTCAAAGTTATTATCATTTTATGTTTCTTTACGTCGCACTGCTTAAAAGCAGTGAGGCGATGCTCCTCCGCCATAGCGAAGGAGCCGCCACTGGATTTTTATTTAGTTCATTCATTGCAAGAAGCTCTTGCATAGAAACAATCTCCCTTGTTTATTCTGGTTCCATGGGCAGGGGAGTAGAACCATTGGTTCAGCAGGTGCAGGGGCACCAGGGCCCATTGAACCCAGATAATTGCTGCATTGTATTGCCCCCAAAAGCAGTCACAGGGACTATTTCATTGCTGGCACCAGGGACTTTGGCATCCTTGCTACACTACTATCAACGGGCCGTATGTGAGTGCGGTAACCATGGTTATCTTGTGATATCGTTTTTCAATACTCAAATGGACTCTTGCCCCTCTTCAGACCACCCAAAATGTGTTATCAGTAATCGAACACTTGCTCTAAGTAGCAGGGTCTCTGTGGGGGTAGGGCTTATCTATATATGTGCCTGTGTCTTTAGCAAAGATAGCATTCCTTCCTCCGCTGGCATTCCTTTTCCTAGGACTGACCAATTCTGTTTCAATCAATCAATCAATCAATCAATCAGGGGTTTGTAAAGCGCGCTAATCACCCGTGAGGGTCTCAAGGCGCTGGGTGGGGGGGAGCGGCTCCGGATCAGTCGAAGAGTCAGGTTTTGAGGTCCTTCCTGAACGTGTGCAGGGTCGGGGAGCGTCTGATGTTCACAGGGAGCTTGTTCCATGTCTTGGCAGCGATGTAGGAGAAAGCTCTCCCGTCGGTTTTGGTTCTGCGAATGTGGGGGACCTCGGCCAGGGCGAGGTCGGCGGAGCGGAGGTTCCTCTTGGGTACGTGGAAGGATACTCTCTCGTTGAGGTATTTGGGTCCGATGTTGTTGAGGGATTTGTAGGCGTGGGTGAGGAGTTTGAAGGTGACCCTCTTCTCGACGGGGAGCCAGTGGAGGCCTCGTAGGTGTTGGGTCATGTGCTCGTGACGCGGAGTCCCGAGGACGAGTCTGGCTGCGGCGTTTAATACCAGACCATGAGCCCGTTTTGAAATTCCACCTAAAAGTAACCAAAGGGGTGGTTTTTCTGCTGTGGGTTCCCCTTACCCTACAGAATGATTAAACAATGTAGGTTTTAGCAGATCTTGGCAATGAGTGAGGGGTCTGCACCCTTAAATCAAACATGGGGGTGTTGTGGTGGTTTTCCAAAAACCTGACAGATCTCTCGGGCATTAACACAGCTGATAGATACTAGCCATAGAAACTTATTAAAGGGTTAGAGAAAGCAAAGCACTGAACTACCTAAGAAACAGAAATGGGTCCTGCACACAAAGGTATTTTTAGCTGTTAACGTAGGAGCATCTGGCATAGCTTCTAGACATACTTTTGGGGTTCAAGCAAAGATGCTTTTAAGTTTCTGTTTCTGAATGTGACCCAATATATTTAATAGTAGCTTGTTCAACCCTCATGTAGAAGAGTGTTCGAGTCTCCATGTGCTCACAAAGCAAGTCGTTTTAGTGATAACTAAACCGTACAGTCTCTACGCAAGGAGCTCAGTTACCTGGTTTTTCCACACACAGTGAAACTATAAAGGGCGTCGAAGGCAGAGGCCTTCAAACTGGGGGTGGGCCATCTGCTCAGCTGTGATCATACTGTCCCAGAAATTAAAAGCAGTACAAGGCGCTCCGTATACGAAACGAAGAGGGTGCTACTGGAAGGCAGTACTCTATGTTCATTCGGGTACTGTGTCATGTATGTTTATGGTATTTCTATTGCATGAACCTAGCCAAAAGGCAGTGTAGCATTGCACATGGTTAAAGACCAGCATAAAGTCATCGAGTAATAGGAGAGGAAGCTGGGTTGTGGACTGGTATCACATTGTGATATAGTGTTCTTTAAAGAGAATAGTCTCCAACTCGTTTCTAAATTGGTGAAACTTTGAGGTGGTCGTGATGGATATGGTGATGCTGAGCTGGATCTAGCCTTCATACATGAAATAGGCCTGGTGCCTTGTTTTTTGTTTTTTACACTGGAGTTCCAGCAGGATGGGAATGATGCGATCATATTTCTTCAGGCGCTGGATGAGATGTGCTGCAGCGTGTAGGGTGCCCTTAAGGGGAGCCATTGTGGATTCTAAACAGCAATGGAGTGGGGAATTACCAACAGTCAGATGCAAGAGTACAAGGACTTGAACAGCAGTTCTTAAGTTGCTTTCTGGAAGACACAGTTTAACTTTCTTTAGAAGGCCATCTTTGATTTTTTGGCAATGTGTTCCTTGAGGATGAGTTTGGTGTTCAGGGTGAATCCAAGCGAATTCGCATTTGGTGAAAGTTGGGGTTTGAAGGCATCAAGGTTCATGTCATTGAGCCAGGTTTCTGCTGTATTTTGTTTGTTGTTCTTGGCAATTAACAGGTATGATGTCTTGGTTGAGTTGAGCTTCATGTAGGCGCTGGACATCCATGTCTGGATGATGTGCAAGCAGTGTTTGAGGAGTTGGATATCTGAAGCAGAGAAGACTTTCAAGTAGCGGTGTGTATCATCAGCATATTGGTGAGTTTTGATGCTGTTATATGTGAGTGGAGAGGTAAGCTGCTACATGTAAAGGTTAAAGATGACAGAAGATAGTTTGGAACCCTGGAGGACTGCACAGGTAATAGGGATCTTTTGTGACTTCGAAGTGCCCATGCGAATAAACTGGTGTGGGTAGGAAAGGTAGGAGGAGTAATAGGCTAATGCCATTTCTTCTGTACTAAACTTAATATGCAAATGTCGATAACACTTTGGCTTATGTGTTAATGGAAGGCCATTATCGGTGCTTAATAAGCGGTTAATGAAAATTTGACTGCAGTTCATTACACCAACCATTACACAGGGAACCTTCTGTAGCTGTTTATATAAGATCCGGCCAATGAGGAGAGCACTTTAAAAAATCGAGCGCAACCTGAATCTACCATTTGCAGAATATAAAACCTATTTTTTTCTTCTAAACCGCAGTGTTATATTCTTTGCATCATTTGTTAAGTCCCGGGCTACATCACAAAACATTTTTAGCTGGCGCTATTACATGTCCTTAGTGGTAAGTAATGCAGTGTTTGGTGCAACCACCTTTCATCACTGTGTTATGAAAACAGATTTATGGAGGTGGAAGTGTGAACAGAGTGTGTGTGTGTGTGTGTGTGTGCATATTTAAACAGACAGACTGCACCTAAGGTAAAGCAACTCCACAAAAACACAACATCTCGTAATAATATATCACAATAGCAGCAGTACAGCTGAACCCCTCATAAGAAAACAACAGACCAACTATAACAAACATAGCACACAACAACATAACATAACCCAGTAAACAAAATACAACAAAGGAAGAACATAATGACCACAAAAACACAAAACTTAGTAATTAAGCAATGCACCAATACAAAACAGCATAACAAGACAAGACATCAACACAACAGCACAACACAATAATACAGTAACGCAAAACAACAGAACAGCACATGTAGGCAGTTGTGTTGTGTTAAGTTTTGCTTTGTTTTTTTGATCTGGTGTTGTGGTGTGGTTTTATTGTGCTGTATTGTTTTGTACTTTAGTTTTCTGTGGTTTTCTTGCACATTGTTATGGTGTTATAAAAGTAGGCTGTAGTGTTATCGAGGAGCATTGTGTTGGCATATTTGTGTTGTGTTACGTTGCGTCATTATTCTGTTGTTTAGGAGTGTAACTGTTTTTGTGCTGTATTTTGGATTGAGTTTTTGTTTAGCCTTGTATTTTTTTTTTTTAAACATCTTTTTATTGTAAACAACAACAGCAATGCTTTCCATTTCAGTTATCAAATATTCAGCAGCGGTTCAAAGATTCCCGGTACAAAAATGAGTCATAATGCACATTCCCTTAGTTGCCCGTACCTCCCCCTATCCCACCCGGGTCCCACCCAAAGTACTAGGCATTCTCTTCAATCGGACAAAAAAGCCCCCCTATATGCCCTCCAGGCCGCCCAGATTCTATCCCATTTCCGAGGGCACCCTCTGCTCTGGTACACCACTCGTTCCGCCCGCTGGCACCAATCGAGATCTTTTTTCCAGCATGCCACTGAGGGAACCTTACCCGCTCCCCAGAGCCTGGCTATATTTCGTTTTGCCACTATGCCCGCTAACGCCAGCCAAATTGTCTCCCACTTGGGCCACACCACCTCCCCCTTCACTCCAAGGACAAACCATCGAGCGTCCATCGGGACCGCAGCTCCCACCACCTCCAACATGACCTGGGCCACTCCCCTCCAGTAGCCCTGTACCAAGGGGCAGGCCCACAGGATATGAAAAAACGACCCGCTCTCGTTACATCCCCGTAGACACCTATCTGAATCACAATAACCCATACGGTGCTGTACAGTCCTAGGTACATAAGAGCGGTGCAGGATACGCAGTTGGATCAGCCGAAAGCGGGCCCTGACAGCTATCTCTCTTGGGCTTTGTAGGGCTTCCAACCAGTCATCATCCTCGAGCAGGCCCACATCAGACTCCCACGCCTCCCGCAGTGGCCCCAGAGGATTTGGGGTGTTGTTTATAAGTTTTTTATAAGTTAGGGAGATAGCCTTGTCAGGCATGGGGTCAAGCAGTAGCCTATCTTCCAATGGGGCATATTCGGCCAGTTCTTCCCCGTCCTTCAGATGGCACCGCAGAGCATGTCAGACCCGGAGGTACCGGAAGTATTCCCCGTCCCCCATGTGATACTCCGCTTGTAGGGCGGAGAAGGCAATCATCTCGCCATTTTTCCAGAGATCACCCAGGAGATCTATGCCTATATTGTTCCATCCCTGAAAACCTTGCAGAGTCGCGACCTCTGAGAGGAAGTCCCCGTGCCATAGCGGCGTCTGTTCAGTGCATCTAGCCTCCCACCCCGTCATCCTGGTCGCCTTCCGCCATATGCGGGTCACCGTTTCAGTATGAGGCGGGCGAGTGGGCCCGGCACTCCTCTTGGAATAGAGGGCAGCCATATAGCAGCCTTTCCCCAACGCCATCCGATCCACCCGGTATGCCGGTTCCTCAGTGGGGGAGAAAACCCACCCATTGATATTGACAAGTTGCGCCGCCCAGTAATATTTCCGCACATCAGGCACCGCCAACCCCCCATCATACACCCCCAATTGTAATTTCTTCAAGGCGATTCTAGGGCTCCCTCCTCCCCACAGCAGCCCGCGCTGTTCCGCCTCCACCACGCGAAAGAATCGCTCCGGCACCGGGAAGGGTGTGTTCTGTAGCGCATACAGGAGGCGGGAGTGCCATCATTTTAAACAATACAGCACGGCCCATCAATGAGACCGGCAGCCCGCGCCAGTGTATGACATCTTCCTTCAACCGGTCCAATTGTGATAGGACATTAAGGCGTAGGAAGGCGGCCTCCGATTTCGTGATCCAAATTCCCAAGTATTTGAATTCCTCTTTACACAGCAGTGCCCCGCATTCCGGTGTCAGCATCGGCGGATCACCAGCTAACACGAACACCAGGGACTTACCCCAATTAATTCTGTAGCCCGAGTATTCCCCAAAAGACCGCAGGATGTGAAGAAGCCGATGGAAAGTCTGTCTGGGCCGATGTGCATATAGCAGAACATCATCGGCGTAGAGGGAGATACGCTCTTCCCATCCTCCCCCAAAATCAATACCTCGCACCACCGGATCTCCCCGCACCCACGACGCTAGCCTTGTATTTTTAGGTTGTTTTGTTTTGGTGTGCTGATGGTGTGTAGTTGTGTTTTTCTGTCACAGCATTGTTATGTTGCAGTGCTGTTTTTGTAGTGCCTTTTGTTTTGTTACTGTTGTGTTGTTTTCTGTAATTGCTTTAGAGGCATCAACAAATGTTGATACATTTCCAGTTGATAGTTCAAGTGACAACAACCATTTACCACACTGTCTAAGATGGTAGCATACAGCTGTTCGTTCTCTTCAGATTTTTGGTCAAGCAGAGATCATGCCTTATATCCCACTTCCAATGCTCACTTTATGAAATCCAGCCCTAATCCTAATTCCTCTAACAAAGATGTTTGCAATTTCTACTGAAATCTGAGCTACTGGGTTTTTAATTGCTTTCATTTTTTAAATGTATGTATTTGATGCATTATGCTTTCAAGAAGCGTGGCGTGGGTCTGATATTCAACTATTAGGTTTTGAGAGGCAAGAAAAAATCGAAATTCTTGTCTTCTCCAATCACCACCAGCCCCTCAGATCCAGGAATGGATAAACAACCTAAACTCCCTAAACTGCAAGCATACCCCAGCAAACTCAGCTAAATCTCTAGGGATCTCTCTGGACACAAGACTAAACATGAGCTCCCACATAAGCTCCACTGCAAAAAGCGCCTTCTACAGCCTAAAACTTCTCAACAGAATCAAGCCTTTCATACCTCCCAATGACCTAAAAATCGCACCTCAAGCTCTAGTTCTGTCGAGACTTGACTATGGAAACACCACACTAACGGGGGCAGCTAAAGCACACACCCTGAGAGCCACCCCAAACGCAGCAGCAAGAATGGTCACAGGATCCAAGAAACACGACCACATCACCCCTGCGTTGCAAAACCTAAAATGGATACCAATCGAAGCATGCTGCTGTTTCAAAACGGCCTGTCTCACTCATAACGGCCTACATACTGGTAAACCGGATTACCTCGCAGCCAAACTCACTAAAGCAGGACAATCGAGAAACCTAAGAAGCTCCAACACGCTCCTTCTAATCCCACCCAAAAGACAAACAAAAAGCCCTCTCCCGCTCTTTTTCAGGCAACACCCCAAAATTCTGGAACTCTCTCCCAATTCATATCAGAACCAACCACTCCTTCACGAGTTTCAAGAGACAGCTAAAATAATTTCTCCTCAACCGTCATCTCTATGCCTCTGGACAATAACCACCCATCGTTTCCCTCTTAATCCCCTACACATAGACAGCTCTGCTGCAAATCCCTCGATGAACCGATCCTCAACTCCCCTACCGATCTCCCTTACCCTCCCTGAAATTAACTTTTTTTTCTCTCTTCCTCATTATTATTGGACTGTGAAACTTCCATAATCTAGGTGTATCATTGTACTGTGACTGTTTATGTATGTACGTTGTTGTAAAGCGCTCTGATACCCCTCGGGTAGTGTAAGCGGTATATAAAACTCCTAAAACAAAATAAATAAAAAATGAAAAATTACAAACATGCAAAAAGAAACTCCAGGACTAGGAAAGGCCTCACTAAGGGAGGCCTGGCCGTATAAATAAAATAGAAACTAACACACAATTTTAAAAGACACTTGAATTGAAAACTGACATTTAAGAGACACATTTTTAACATATATATATATAAACCCAGCACCAAAAAAATAAAAGAAACAGCATTAGAGAGATACACAAAACAATGCAATAATTAACATATAGATATCCGGAAGATAGCTAGCAACAGAAGCCAACACAAATTTATTGTCTGAGACAGATGAAGACGAATTAGCATCAGGATGTCTTATTGCACATCTCTTTATTTGCAATTGGATTGGATTGGAAAAGGGGAGACAAGCAAGAAGAACGTTTCTTTGAGAATCCTCACTTATTTGGTCTGAGGATTCTCAATGGCAAATGAGGAAAAGACAGCACAGAAGCCCCAACACACTAGTCAGTTTTCAGGAAGGCTACACTGGATTAGTTTGTTCAAAGATTTTTATTGTTATTTTGGGATACAAAGAAGGGGGGAAGGAGGGGGTGCAGGGTATTGATGGTCGCAATAGCGAAAGTATTTGCGAAACATCATAGCATGCAAGAAGAGGCCAAATATAATCATTCGCTTGTAGAACTACAGATATATCAGAAAACAAGGATATTAATTTTGCATGAACCCCGCAGCAAGGGGAATGTGGAATACGGAGGGGGAGAGAGAAGACGGGAGGAGGACATCCCAAAAAGAGACAGGGATAGAGTGAGACAGAGAAAAAGAGAGAGAGAAGAGATAGTTGTCTAGATCAAAAAGCAGCTGGCATTGTGATAGGATGTAGTGTAGTGTAGCTAGGTGCCTAGAGCATGAGGCAGCTTTGTGTTAGCCTCAACGTAGAGGTTGTGGAAATTTTGGTTCAAGGAGGTTTTATTTTTTGCATGTAAAGGTCTAAACTATTCCATAGTTTCTGTGATGACAGGCTGGTGTAGGCAGATCAATCAATCAATTTCACTTTATTCGATCCACTTAAAACATAGATCATAAAAGTACAAATCAGATTAAAATGACAGATCAATAAAACACATCACCCAATACTAAAATGGTATTATATAAATTAATTAACCTCCTGGACCTCTAATGTTCTCCTGTGACACAGAATCTACTGCCCCGTACCAACCCACGCACACAAGAGAAAAACTTTACAATAGTCAGGAACAAATAATACACTTTACGTTAGTTCATGATCATAAAAACTATTAAAATATGATAAGAGAGGGACACCGCTATTCAAATTTAAACCCCACCCCCCAGAGTAGTGAGCATCCAAAACAGAACATAGAACACAAGCCAATTGGTTCAACAATTAATTCTTCGGTAGCTAATAAATAGCTAAGTCAACAGCGTTTTCTCCTCCTTTTGCACGCCCATAGAAAAGTGGCTATTGAGAAACATATGAACGGATTTAAGAAAATAGTGTCGGTCTACATTATCTAAAATTATATTGTCTTAAAATTGGTAAAAATGTATCTTGCTCTTTCCTCCTTATAAAAACCACAAAATAAAACTAAATGAAGATCTGACTGCTCTGATCTGTTATCACAGGGGCAGACTGTCAGTTTCAAAAAAACTAAACCTCCCTGCAGGGAAGCCCAACATCAGATGGATTAAGTTCATACGGAACCTCAGTAAAATGAATCTGTGCTGTGGGTTCTCAATTTTCTCTAAATATAGATACTCCCCCTCTAATGTGGGCGAGGACAGATGATATAACAATGCTGTTGACTTTGCGTGATTTTTTTCCTGTCTATCATAAGCCGCCATGGATAAAAATGATGCCTTTATTTCCTTCTTAGTTGTTTTTAGGCATGCACTTGGGTTAATGAATAATTCATGTAATCCCAATGCGATCAGAGTTGAACTTACATACTGCAGCCATTGAATTTTGTATGCGTAATCTGGTTTTAAACAATTTTTTGTAATAGTTTGGGTTAAATTTACCGTATCCCTCCGCCATATTGAATGCCATAACAACATCGGGGCAAGCCTTATTGTATCAGTCACATATGTTAATCCTAGTTCTAAGTGACAGGTAAAATAGAAACATGAAGTGGGGAAGGACACCATTCTCTTAAAAAATCTGTCCTCAAGTTTTTGGAGGGAAACTATGGGAGCCATACCCCACAAGTTGCGGCCATTATTGTCTTTGCTCTGTAAATCTTTTTTTACGGGTTCTAATGGTTTTGAACCCAATTTCTTAGCAAAGCTAGAGATGGTTACCATATTACTCTCCATCACTAGGGCCCTATTTTCCACCATGTTGGACCAGGTCTGGCTTTTGTCAAATGAAACCCCTAAATAAGGGAATGTATCTACCACCTCCAGTCTCCGAGGCCCTATGTAAAAGTGTGGCACTTTCTTTGAGGTGGTTGCTCCTGCTATCAGGACAAAAGATTTAGATTTGGAAACCTTCAGGTCCAATGATGTCATGAAATTCAAGTAGGTGGTTATCAAGCTTTGGAGAGCCACCCCCGTTCTGGCAATTAAGACCGCATCGTCAGCATAGGCCAGTATTGGTAAGGTGAGCGTGTCAAAGACAGGGACGTCTGGTGTTGATCCTGCAAGTGCTGCCTCTACCGCATTCGTGTAAATTGAAAACAAAATGGAGAGAGGACGCATCCTGGTCTAACTCCCCTTGTGATCGGACACGTGCGAGTACATTCCCCATCTTTGCCATATTGTACACATGAGGTGGACTTGGAATACAATTGACAAATAAAATTTACTATTGGTGCATCGATCCCTATCCTCTCCATTATATTCCATAGTTTTAAATGACACACACAGTCAAACGCTGCAGTTAGGTCCATAAAGGCCATAAACGTCTGGCCACCCTTAGCTCTAGTATATTTTTCTATAGTCAGGCTCAGATTCAGGCACTGGTCTATCATACCCCTACCTCTTTGGAAGCCGGATTGGGCCAGAATCAAAATGTTCTTCTCCCTTGCCCACTCTTCCACCCTATGTAACAGTAGTCGGCCCATAAGCTTCGAGGTGCTATCTAACAGGGAGATGGATCTATAATTCCGGGGTTCAGCTTTATCTCGTTTCTAGTAGATCGGTACGATTATACTAGTTTTCCATGAAACTAAGGTGCCAGACTTAGCTACCGCATTAAATAAATTCGTTAGTAATGGGACCCACAAATCCTGGTCATCCAAAAATAGATCGATTGGGACCCCATCCTGCCCCGGAGCCGTTAGCCTGCTGCACTTACCCAACCCCTTTCTTACTTTGTCTAATGAAAAAGTAAGATACTCCGTTTGTGCTATGGGTAAACTGGAAGAATTGTTTGTAGGAATTTCCTTTGAACCAAAGATCTGTTCAAAATGATTCACCCAAGCATCCTCACCCACATGGGTGTTCAAAGTAGGCTCCTTAATGTTTTTGAAAAAAGGGCCATTTACCAGATTCCAGAAATCTCTACTGTGTTTGGTAATTGCTGCCTGTTCCAGGTTTTCCCAGGCCTCCTCTCTCAGGGCCTTTTCTCTTGCTTTCCAGGCTGCTTTATAGGCCTTACACAGAGTCTTTATCAATACTTGATCTCTGGGTTCAGCTTTCAGAGCTTTGTGCAAATCGTTTACAGATTTTGAACAGGCTTGGTCAAACCAGCGCTTTACTGGAGCTTCGTTTGAGGATTTGCTGCGAGTCAGGGCATATTTCACTCCCTCCAATATTTTCGAAAATTCTATTGTAAGGAGGTCAGAGGGATACTCTGGGTCCAAACAATTTAATATGTTCTCCATATTATAAGAACATATTTGAGGGACTACTTTTGCCTTATCGATGTTTTCCCATTTTAATTGGTACCCATTCTTTCTACCCAAAACTGGCTTCCATATGATTTGCATTGGCTTCATACTGGGGGACTCCACTGTCATCAATGAGAAAAGAATAGCATGGTCACTAAAACTAGTGAATAGTGTTTCCACTTGTGTAATCTTTCGTCGGAGAGATTCAGATACAAGCACAAAATCAATTGTAGATTTGTACTGCATTACGGGTAAAGGTCTTTGTTAAGTCTCCCGTAAGTGTATCTGCCCTATTACCTATCTCCAGATTTCTGATAAACAGAACTCTGTTTAGACTATTCCCATATTCATGATGCATGAAATTGTGGATTGGGTCACCCACCGCGTCCACTAGACCACAGACCGTCTTCAGTGAATATTTACAAGGCTGAACATTAAAATCTCCTACCCACACAATGTTCAAATTTTTTGGTATTGCTCTACTAATTTTATTAATCTCATTGTCCAGTAAGGCAACCACCATGTGCATGTTTCTACCAAAATTATTATTATAAACATTTATTAGAGCCAATCCTGGTCACTGTTCCCCTCACATAACAAGAGATTAAAATAAGCACACGGCCTCTCAAATTTCTTGATTCTTATTAGCAGTGCTCGATATTAAAGTCAATAGGCCCCCTCTAGCTCTACCTGATTGAGATGGGGCTGCTTCCGTTTGAAACGAACGGTAACCATCTACAAATATTTGGTCAGTAGCCCAAGTCTCCTGTAGGCATAGTATGTCCTATTCTGCCAAACGGCCAGCCAATGCGCATTGCCCACCTTTGGGCCGATGCCGGCCATGTTCCAAGATGCTAACTTTAACCACCCTTTGGATTCCCCAAAAGCCTCTCTGGAGGATTTGCTCCTTTTGTTTTAATTACCCTAGTGGTCTCCACCACGTTTTGATGTGAATCGGCTGTGGGTAGTCAATCACAGGACTCTAGGTCAATCAGAGGGGCAAATCGATTCTCTACTCTCAGACTGAACCTCCCCATATTGCCTGAATTTACGTTACCAGTAAGGGGTGATCTGGACCTGCCAGTATGGACTCTTCGGGGTTCATTGCTAAATCGAGGAGTAGGACTATAAAAATACTCCAGCAATATGACAAAGATCTGGGTCCCGGGTAGGCCAACATTATAAACTTGTCCTAACAAGTACCTAACTAATTGTTGATCGTTGAAATTAATCACTATGCAATCCCCCGTTAATTCTTTATTCAAGGGGCCCACCCCACTCTCCTTGCCATGATAATGTGTCTGGATAAACCCTGGTCTCTTCTTACCCCATTACAAGCATACAAAGTTAACCAGTGAAGTGATTTATTCATCAGCTGCTCCGTTGATTCTTTCTGCCCCTCTCTCAACACCGGAACATTTGCCGAAACCAGAACAAACGGGGAAGCGGCAGGTGGGAGATCTAATGTCTGGTACCGCTGCCTTTAGTGCCCTACTGCTCCTCCCACTGATCTCAGGACCGCAGCCTTATATGTTACCCCCCTATCATCATTCACGCTCTGGGTCACATTTGCTCTAATTTGATCCATCCCCCCCCCCCCTCTGCTGATTTCTCATGCTGTGCAGAAACTGGCGGGGAGTGATTGAATAGAACAGCAGCTGAGAGCAGGACCGGAGGTATGGATAGCTTTGATGCATTAAGGGCATTTCCTCCCCTGATACTCTCCCTAATGTTTGTTGTGCATTCCCCGGGATTGGCTGGGTATTTAGACCCCCTGCCCCTACCCCTATAATCCCCGTTTTCCCAAGGGAGGCTATGCTTTCCTGTATCCTCGTTAGTCTATGTACTAATGGCAGGAGGAGAAGGGTAACCATATTTTCAAGTATAAGCCATCCGGCCTCATCATTCGTCGACAAGGGAAGTTTGGTAGTAGGTGTCTGATCCGTACAGTTCACTCCTTCTATAGATGTCAACAGTCTCTTAAATCTCGTGGCTTTTGTCGGATTAGGCTTTGTATTCTTTCCACACCTTTTCCTCTTGACCACTGGTTGGATATTCGCTTCAGATAGTGAAGGGGGCTCAACTTCGAGCAAAGCCACCAGGGAACTATCTCGTGGGGCGTAAGGGGTCTCATTCCCCAGGTGAAACAATCAAGTCAGTGCAGGTCTCAGGTGTAGCCAAAGTCGAGCCTAACTGAGAGTGCCCCCATTACCAGCCCAATTTCGGTAGCTAATGTGGATGCAATACACAATTGGTTACTTAATTCCATTGATGTCTGCCTACCTCTTTCGGACAAAAAGATGAAGAACCACCGGCCACCGGCCCCTTGGTTCTCTAAGAGTCTAAAAGAGGAGAAAAGTAAATGTAAAGCGTCTGAGAGACGCAGGAGAAAGAACTATGCCCCAGACACTAAATTAGCCTATAAGTTGGCAAAAACAAACTATCATGCACTTTGTAAAACCGTGCGAGCTTAGCATGTGACATCCACTATTGCTAAAGCTCAAAACAATGCCAAAACACTATTTAAACTTGTAAAAGAACTATCGGGCGCAAAGTGCCTGCCTAAATCTCCTGACCTCACTGAATTACAATGTGATGACCTTGCCAAGTTCTTTCTCAACAAAGTAGAAAATATCTATGCTACACTGAAGCAAGTCCAACCAGTTGATACTCAACAGCACATGAAGACTCCCGATCAGCCTACTACAAGTACGACCCTCGGGCTAGAACATCTTTACAGCCACTAGCAATCTAGTAACTTGGGCACCTCTAGACATCAATTCTTTTAGGCGAATTTTGGATAGTTTGAAATCTGGTTCCCCTAGGGACCCTGTCCCTTTTTCTGTGCTCCAGAAACTTGAAACGTCATCCCTGCTGCTAATTATGGAGTTGCTTAATGCCTCCCTGATGGAAGCTAAGGTACCATCTGTGTGGAAACACGCAATGGTTCTTCCACTTTAAAAAAAAGTCAATGCTGATCCTACACAACTGTCTAACTTTCGGCCCATCTCTCTGCTCCCGGCCTTCTCGAAAATATTGGAAAAACATGACAACATTCAATTATCATCTTTTGTTGAATCGCATAATTTCCTACATAGCTCACAGTCTGGTTTTCGACCAGACTTTTCAACGGAGACCACCTTATTAGGAGTCACAGAAATGTTACGCAACCGTGTGGATAATAGTGATACTGTGGCACTTATACTCCTTGATCTAAGTGCCGCGTTTGACACGGTCTCTCATGCGCTGCTTTTGCAAGCTTTGCTTTCCTTGGGAGTGATTGGCGTAGCACTTAACTGGCTAAAAGACTTTCTGGCGGATCGCACTTTGCACGTTTTTTCTCCTACATCCAGTTCAAAAACGTACTCGTCACCCTATGGTGTCCCTCAAGGCTTGATCCTTAGCCCTTTATTATTCAATATTTATGTTAGGCCTTTGGCGCTGATTGCTGAAGGATCGGGGCTCTCTCTTTTTTCCTACGCTGATAACACCCAGATTGTCTTTTCTTTATCAGTGGACAGGGCATCCAAACCATCCTCTCTCCAATTGGGATTGAGGAACATCGCAGGATGGATGCAAGCCAACCTGCTTAAACTCAATGGAGAAAAGACTAAGGTGTTGATACTGGGTAGGAAGAAAGACTTATGGGGCCCCCGACATTGGCCACCTGAAATGGGTGTCTTACCCCAACCCAGTCAGCAGGTTCAGAACTTAGGTGTCATAATTGATGAACAACTCTCAATGAGGCAGCAAGCTGTGAAAGTGTTGTCCACTTGTTTTACCATCCTTAAATGGCTCAGGAAAATCCTCTGGATGATGCCATCATCCATACAACGTACTGTGGTCCATGCTCTTATTACATCCAGGCTGGACTATGGCAACATTCTATATCTTGGAGCCAATAAGGATGTGGTACGAAAGCTGCAACTGGTTCAAAATGCGGCGGCCAGGCTGCTCTGTAAGATCCCTAAAACAGCTTCCATTTCAGGCGCTCTCCGCGACCTGCATTGGCTCAGGGTTGTGAACCGCATAAAGTTCAAAGTCCTGAGCTATATGTTCAGAATCAAAAGTGGTAAAGCGCCTCAATACCTGAACGCTTTAGTTCATCTTTCCCTTCCATCACGTGCCTTACGTTCGGCCACACAGGCTAATTTTACGGTGCCGAGGATCAGGCTGTCCCGTATGGGCGGCCAATCGTTTTCTTATCTTGGCCCATTGATGTGGAACTCTCTTCCAATGGCACTTCGGACTGAAACCAGTTACGAGAATTATCGTAAGGGTTTAAAAACCTGTCTGTTTAATATGTAGAGCCTATTCTTTTTGTCCTCCCTCTGTCCTGACAGGTGGCGCCGGGAAACCCTTGGATAGCTGTGCGCCTAATAAGATTAAATTAACAATAACAATAACTTCGTCTGCCCTCTTCCAAAGAGAGAAGGCGCTCAGTAAGCTCTAACTCTTGTGAAAGAACGTTTGCTGCACTTGATAAAAAAGCATTGAGAGTATTAACTATCGCCCCCCCTGTTGTTCACTCATTGCCTTCCGCTTACCATTTTTGGGCGGGCTCCTTACAACAATATGGGGCAGATAAACCCCCTCCAAATTCACACGTTAGAGGGGTGGCTCAGCCCGGGCTCCGAAGGGCGTGGTTGGGACCGCCCTTGGCCTGGGCTTTGCCCGGGAACAGCCCGCGCCACGGGGCAGCGTTGCGTCTTTTCTTGGTAAGGCTCCTGGAGGATGATGTGGTCCCCAGCCGTGCAGGTCTTGAGCACGGCTCTCACCCCCTTTCCAGCATCAATTTCGGCTCAACTGCGATTGTGATGACAGGCTGGTGTAGGCATTGTTAGTGAGATTGTTGTCTGCGCTTTTCATGAAGCAGACCCATGCCCACCATGTGTGGTATGAGAGGTTTTGAAAAGATTTCCATTCGCATAGAATGTTTTTGATTCCTATCGTTAGTAGGAGGTCCAAGAGATTCATGTCTGATTGGTTTAGATTCAAGCTGACTGAATGTGCCCAGGGGCCTAGGGAGATTGTATTGGAATTTAATATGATATCAGTGTTAAAAATTGCATTGATGATACTCTAAATTTGTCTCCAGAAGTTTTGGAGTTTGTCGCAATAGAAAAACATATGTGAGAAGGTACATGGGGACTTTTGGCAGTTACAACATGTCTGAATCTAGAAGCCCTGCTTTAGAGAGTTTTCTTGGAGTCCAATAAGTTTTGTGCAATAACCAATATTTACACTGTAGGAGGTTTGGGGACATTTTACTTTTAAGGGAGTATGTCCACATTTCTTTCCATGGAAGGTCCTTTGAGGTGAAGTTAGAGGAGATGTTGTCTGGCTGAGACCATTTAGATTGGAGTTCTGACGTGATTCTTTTATTGGTGTTTGTAGAATTCAGTGACTTATAAATTGAAGATGAAGCATGAGGTGTTGAGGAACGTTTACGAAGTAAGGGGATTGGGTCAGAGTTATGGGGAGTGGAGTTCTTCTTTATTGTGACCTTTAATCTGAGGAAGTTGTAGAATTCAATGTTTTCAAGGTTATGGGATTTCTGTAGTTCGGCGAATGTTATAGGAACATTTGGTGGACCTAGGTCTTTGAGGCGCAAGATATTATTAGATGACCAAGATAACCAAGAAGGAGGAGTGCCGTCTATTTTAATTTTAGCATTGTTCCAAAGGGAAGCATAATCAGAGTTTTGGATTTTGTGCAGGAGCAAATTATCCAATGATTTGAGGGCTGAGGCGGTGTCCATGAGAATCGTTTGGGAGTGTTGTAGTGAAACAGCTTTCATACTAAATAAAGAGATTAGGGCATATGGTTTTTACGAGTGATTCCTCAAAAAGAACCCAAAGCGGGGTTTCAGGTGTTATAGGAAGTGACCACCAAGTGGCCTGTTTGATTAGAAAGGCAAGTTGGTACTTATGAAAGTTGGGGATGTTAGGGCCTCCGGAGCATTTTTTTTAGCTTTAATTTCTTGAATGCCAATCTTCCTCTTTTCCCTTTCTAAAGGAATTCAGAGATTGCGTTGTCAATATTTTTAAAGAAGGAATTTGAAAGTTGAACTGGGAGCATGGAGGTAACAAAGTTTATTTGTGGGGCTATCATCATTTTAATACATTCTACGGGACCGCACCATGTCATGAATTACGGCGACCACATTGTCAGAGTATCTTTAATTCTCTATAGTAGATATTCCTCATTTGATTTCTTTGTGTCCTCCAGATTTTTTTTAAAGAGTATGCCTCGGTATTCAATTTGAGGGGCCTGCCAGTGTAGTTTGGTGTTATTCATGACGGATGGTAGAGTTAGATTGTTTAAGGGTAAGACTTCGGTTTTATCCAGCTTTAGGGAATAGCCTGAGACTCGGGCGTAGAAGTTGGTTTCGGACAGGATTGCTGGGATGACAGTATCAACCTCTTGTGAGAATATGAGTACATCGTCGGCATAGGCAGCTGCTTTGTAGGCAAACTTCCCAAAAGAGACACCTTTTAAGTATTTACTTGCTCTAATTGAACCAAGAAGGGGTTCAATGACTAAAAGAAAGAGGAGGTGTGACAGGGGGGAGCCCCGTCTGGTTTCTTGAGCCAGGTTTATTTTAGCTAAAAGGATCACATTTATTCTGGTACGGGCTGAGGGTTGAGCATATAGGGCAAATGTTTGATGAATGAAGGTGTCACCGAGGTTGAATTTGCTCAAGGCAGCTCCTAGGAAAGGCCAGGAGACCTTATCAAAGGTCTTCTCTGCGTCCAGGGCCATGGCTATAGTGGGCGATGTTATACGTTTAGCTTTTTCAATGATATGGAAAAAAAATCTGATTTTATCGGAACCATGCCTTCCTTTAATGAAGCCAGTGTGTGATCTGTAAATGAGAGATGGGAAGACTTTTTCTAGTCTGTCCAAGAATTTTTGCGTAAATTTTACAGTCCAAATTTAGGAGAGAAATGGGTCTGTAGTTCTTGACCTCCAGAGGGTCTTTCCCTTCTTTGTGAATTTCTGTAATTTTGTCTTAAGAGGTTGTCCCAGCGATTTTCCCTGAGTGAAAAGGGATTCCAAATGTGGGATAGGAGCATCTTTTTTATTTTTTAGAGTTTTATATAGCGCGAACTAGACCCAAGACATCGGGTATCAGAGCACTTTACATGAGCACCAGTTTCGTTACAGATGGACACATTCATTTTTTGGTAGGGACAGGGAGGTTAAGTGATTTCCCCAGAATCACAGGATGTTGAGCGTCGTTGCCGAGACTCGAACCCGGTTCTCCAGCTTTGAGGTCGACCGCTCTAGCCGTAAGGCCACACCCTCTCCCCATCCTATCCTTCACATCCTCTTAGAAAGTTTTGTAGAAGCAGGCTGCAAACCCATCCGGCCCAGGTGTTTTGCCTAGCTTAAGAGAATGTATTGCTTTTGCAATCTCCGCACAAGAAAGAGGTTGGTTGAGGAATGTGTGGTTAGGTTCTGAAAGAGCCGGGAGCTGTATTTTCTCCAAATATTTCTCACATTCGGCTATTGTTGTAATTTTATTAGGGTTATAAAGGTTGGTATAAAAAAGACGTTGGCTGTTTCCATCAGGGTAGTGATGGTCGTTCCGGATTTGTCCTTAATATACGATATATAATTCTGACTCTTTTTAAATTTTAGGTAATTCGCTAGCATTATATTAGATTATACTTTGATCAGCCACAGCTCTGCAACCGTTCAGCGTTTTGAATACAAAAAGAGATCAGAAAGTGACCATCTCCCTCCGATTATTACAATAATAAATTTAAATCTCCCCTTGGAGAAATCACGACCGACCTATATAAAATATGTAACAAGAACCTAAAAAATATTGAAGTGGATGGGTAACACACATGAACAATTCAACAAATTGGAGCAAATGCTTGCTAACCTGGCAGTTTTCCAGCAGGAAAATGAGCTTAACAAAACGAATAAAACAAATCTGTGGGAGCAATATGGAGAGGGTATCACAAACAATTTTGAAAAAAAATAAAATACAATTGAAATAAAGCAAAAAACCATTTTAACAACCGTGTTTCAATAAAGAGCTGTAAAAAGAGAATAGGGAATCGGGGAACAGCCACCAAGGGAGGTATGCCCCCCAGGTGTTCTGGGCGGTTTGGTACAGTCCAGAGGACTCTCAGCAGCATTTAGGCTGGGTTTGGTAGGCAGGGGCAGGGCAGTAGGTTCAAGTAGTTGGACTTTGAGTTGCCAGACACTATTTTGTGCTAAGATGACACAGTGGTTGGTCACCTGAGATAGAGCCAGGTTTTTCATTTTGGACAGTTTTGCAGGCGCTGGAGCTGGAGGGTGGAGGACACTTGAATATTGGAAGTGTTACGCCTCCTGCGGGAGGCAGGGCATGAAGACCTTTTGGTGTCTAGCACAAGGGAAGGCGGTGCTGGTACGAGACTGGCCCGACTGGCACGTCGCACATCAGAGAGTGTGGCAGTGGTGGTTTCCGTTTGCTCACCACCACACCCCAAGGTCCACAAAGAGGGTGAGTCATTGGTAATGGAGCCCTCTGACCACGTGGATCAAGCGCCATGGGTTGTTGAGGGCAGGAAAGGGTAGGGCCATGGGCCGCTGCTCCACTTATTGACACAAGCATGAGGCAGCTCGAGGGGGCAGACCAAAGGGTGGGACCTGCAGTTCGTGAGCGCAAGGGCCATGGCGGTGGGTTCTGGAGAGGGCGCTGGTAGTAAGGGCTGAAGAGACATTATTGTAGGTGGGGCAGACATCGGGGAAGGCTTTAATTGAAATGATGGAGGTAGTAGGAGGGAGGAGGATGGTCCTAAGCAGCACACAGCCCAGGGACGGGGGAGAAGGGGCAGATTGGAGAAGGCTAAATTTGGGACAGATCCTGCTGCCTCAGCAAGTGCAGTTGGGAAGGTCACCTGGTATGCTGCACAGGGCAAAAGCAGGGAGGTCAGGAGGTGTATTTACGAGGGCTCTCATAAGGCATCAGCTATAGTAAGGACCATGTTGGAATGGAGAAAGTGAGAAGAGGAGACCCAGGCAGCGGGAGAGGTATCGGGAGGTACATAGTGGTGTGGAGGACACATTAAGCCTTGGAGCCTTGAGGTGGAAGTCATTAAAGGTGTATGTCAGGTACGGATGGTGCCGCCATTCAGTCATACTATACTACCCTTTACACAACGTGCTCGCCACCGACGGGCGAAGCACTGATGGACTATCTAAACGAAATAGCGATGGTGTGGGTGGCGAGAGGGCAACAGGAATTCCTCGCTTCGCCTATTGGCGCTGATGAGATTATTGAGGCCATAGATGGCCTAGATGGCTCGCGGGCTCCCGGTACTAACGGCCTCACAGGCGCGTTTTACAAGGCCTATAAAGTGCAACTTGTGGGGCGTGGCCAAGATGGCAACCAAGTAGGACGTGCCTGCTCGTCGCTCCGGCTCCAATTCCGGGCCCTGGCTCCACAGCTGCACTCCCAACACGCAGAAACTACGTGCTGTCCCGCTTACCTGCCTGCACTCCCTGGGAGCCGGTGAAAGAGCCGAGAGGAGGGAGACGAGCGGTGGTGTGCAGCTCCAGGAACGCAAGGCCCCCGCCGCGGGCCGCGAGATGCCCCTCGTGGTGCAGCCTAACAGGGACTTCCAGCTACTGCAGGAAGAGCCGAGACCTCCTCCCCGCCTCTCAGGAGTGTGAGGCCGGTGGAGAGTGCGGGACGCAACAGCAGTTTGGCTGGCCGGGGCAGCCGCTCTGTCTCAGGCGAGTCGAGCGTGAGGAAAAGCGCTTCTGACTGGCCCCCTGACTGCATGGCGTGGAGCTGCAGGGGAGGGGCGTGCGGCCCGAGGATGAGATGACGGTCCGGGGCAGGAGCCCCTAACTGAGAGGCTGAAGCGGCGAGGGGTGCAGTTGGCGATCCTCCCTCTTCCCCCGCACCTGCTTGAGCATTGGACACCTGTGTGCCCCGATCAGAGACGGCCGGCCAGGTGAGGAGGAATGAGCTGGCGCAGAGTGGCAGGCTGTGTGCGCGCTGTTCCTGGCCCCCCCCCGGGCGTTTGAAGAGTGACTAGAGAGGAGCCTCGGCCCGCAGGCCTCGAGCGGGTGGCATCGGGGGCGCAGCCAGGAGGCTCCCTAGTGTTGCAGACAGGGTGACCAGGTGGAGCTCGCTTCACCAGGGGGGCAGTGTTTTGGGACTGGCAGGAGCCTACGGGGCCCAGGGGTGTGGGCCATTCTCGGAGCGGACGCCGGCTGAGCCAGCACGCCCACATACCTGAACTGGTCTGAGCCAAGTCTAGGAAAGTGTGCTTTGAGAGACACAGGCCATCGGACGGGGAGGACTGGGCAGTGTGGCGGGAGGCGATTTCTAGCCATAGCCATTGCTGACCACCCGGCGGGGTGAAGCCAAAGAGCAGGGATAACTCCCTAGGGGACGGTGGAGTGGCACCCACCCTCCAAGCCTGCGCAATCTTCCCTTAAATCAAACGCCGCTCTATCCACCGAACGTTGCCCTCGGAGTCCCCACCCCCGAGCTCAGCGGCCGGCGACCGAGGTGAGGAAACCGCGGGCTGGTCCCTCTTTGGAGACGCCGAATATGGCGACCGCCAAGGGGGGGGGAGAAGGACAGGTCAGTTAAGGACCTACTGCTCAAGGCACAGGCGCCGACCGTGGCGGACAGCGCTGACCCGGTGGACTCTGGGGAAGCTGACGCTCCTCACCCAGGCCTTCATCGAAACCCTCTTTGCGTCACTTCGGGACGACTTCAAGCAGATGAAGGCCGAAATTGTGCAGGACATCAGGGAAGTGCGAAAAGATGTGGACGCTAGGGTTAACACCCTCGAAACTCAAAGCATGAGCAGGGTCTAGGAGATCGAGCTCCTACAACAGGAGGTGCTGCGCTTGAGGGATCAGCACATGGACCTCCAGGCCCACGCGGAAGAGCTGGAGAACCGCTCAAGGCGTAACAGCATAAGCATTCGCAATATTCCGCGTGGAGCGGAAGGCCAGAACATCGCAGCCTTCGTGGATGGTCTCTTTAGGTCGATCCTTGATGCCCCGGACGACATGGAAATCAAGCTGGACCCCACGCACCGAGTGGGCCTGGGGAGACCTTCCCCTGCTCCCCCCCCCGGATATTTTCACATGCGTGCACGATTTTCAATTAAAGAAACAAATCCTCCAAAGAGCTAGGGCCTGCGAGTCCTTGCAATTCCAGGGCCATAGGCCCCTTCTGTTTCAGGACTTAGCGGCTTCCACCCTCCAGAAGAGGAGAGCCTTCCGGCCTGTCACAGCGTACCTCCGGGAATGTAATATCCAGTATTCTTGGGGGCACCCTTTCCGTCTAATCTTCCGCCACAATGGGAAGACTCAGCAAGATCCGTCAAAGAGGCCTGCCAGCTACTTAACATATCTGAGGCTGACGCTGGCGGTCTACCCTCGCCTCCCAGGTCAGGGAAGGGTCAGCGACAGGGGAGCTGGAAGTCTGTGGGCGCAAAGACTTTGACCTCATGCCGGGATCACGACACAATTGCTAGAGAGGGACAGGCAGTACTGGCTTCATTGGGAGACGAAGCCTCGGGCACTGGCTGAGGGCAGTGCTCAACGTAAATGCTACGGATCCTTGTCCGGGATATGTGTGAATAGCTGAGTGCACGCTGGTTGACGCACGAGTCCGGGGCCCGGAGGACCGGATCGACTTGGCGAACTGGTCTTCTTCCACCCCCATCCCGTGGGTATGCATTCACAGGACATTTCACCTTTCTTGTGTTCGGTTTTGTTTCACAGTTGTATGTTGGGGGGGTGGTTTTTTAGGTTTAGGACCCTCTGTAGCTTTAATTGCCCCGCTCCCCTCACATGGCTGCGAATTGTATTTGGTTGGTATCTCCAGTTGGCCCGCGACCCCCTCAGTAGGGACCTGCCTCGCAGCGCCGCCGCCACCTCACCAGAAGTAGTCCCGTGACCAGTCCTCTTAAGATCTTGACCTTGGGCAGAGAGGGCAAGATGGCGGCTGAGTGAGATCCTCCGATACTCACCCCCGCATCTCTTCCGGAGATTTCCCGTGACTACGAGGCTCTTTTTCCAGGCGGCGCTGGCTATGCGCGGAGACAATGACGGTTGGCCTCTGCTGAATGGATGGTGCAGAGGCTGCCGCAGATCGGCTGTTCGACGACCCTTGGCGAGGAGCGTGCAAGACGAGGGCCGGTACAGACGCTGGGAGTTTCTGCGCGGCTCCTACTGACGGCCGCCGCTGGCTGTAGGAATATTGACGTAGGAGCGGCGCTGCTTAGCAACACAGACGCCGGAAAATACAGAGCACAGCGAGGAGGACAGATGGCGGCTCGCAGTGCTCGGAGTAAGACGCGCTTCACGGCGCAGGCGGCTGCATCTGCACAACCCGAGCAGAACAAGAAAACAGATAATGATCGGAAAAAACAAGAACCGCATACTGGTAAGGGCGGGAAGCAAGTTATCAACAAAAATGTTTTGTCAAAAGGTGTTGTAACTGGGGACCAGCACAAAAGACAGATAGCTATAACGAGTCTGTTTCCAACTAAAGGAACAATTGAGTTCGAAAAGGGGCGAGAGCATTTAAAGGACATAAGCGGTATAATCGATATCCCAATTGGAACCCTTACTGGTGTCGAACCATCTGTTATAGACTGCTCTGGCTCCAACGCTACCCCTGACACAATGACGGTTCAATCAATCAATCAGGGGTTCGCTAAGCGCGACTACTCACCCGTAAGGGTCTCAAGGCGCTAGGGGTGGGGGGTGCAGGTTCCATCCATCAAGGAGGGGGTCTGTCGAAGAGCCAGGTTTTGAGGTTTCTTGCGAAGATAGGGAGCGATGTTGTCTGTCTGAGGTGGAGCGGAAGGGCGTTCCATGCTTTGGCCGTGAGGAAGAAGAAGGAGCGGCCTCCCGATCTGGTCTTTCTGGTGCGGGGGACGACGGCGTAGGAGAGCTGGGCTGATCATAGGGTCCTTTGGGGTGCGTGGAATTTGAGTCGGCTGTTCAGGTATGCTGGTCCGGTGCCATGGAGGGCCTTGTGTGCGTGGGTGAGTATCTTGAAGGTGATTCTCGCCTCGACAGGGAGCCAGTGGAGTGTGCGCAGGTGCTGGGAGATGTGGCAGTGTTTTGGCAGGTTGAGGACCAGTCTTGCGGCGGCGTTCTGGATGTTCTGTAGCTTGCGGGTGAGGTTTTTGTTTATTCCGGCGTAGAGTGCGTTGCCGTAGTCGAGTCTGCTGGTGACCAGGGCGTGAGTGACGGTCTTTCGGTGTTCGAGGGGATCCATTTGAAGGTCTTACGAAGGAGGCGGAGGGTGTGGAAGCAGGAAGACGAGACAGAGTTGATCTGGCGGTCCATTTTGAGCTCGGAGTCCAGGATGATTCCCAGGTTGCGTGCGTGGTCCGTGGGGGTTGGCGGGTTTCCGAGGGCGGAGGGCCACCAGGTGTCGCTCCAGGCATTGGGGTTTGGGCCCATGATGAGTACTTCTGTTTTGTTGGTGTTTAGTTGTAGGCAGCTGTTTTTCATCCATTTGGCGGCGGCTTCCATGCCTTCTCGAAAGTTGCGTCTGGCGGTGTTGGGCTCGTTGGATAGGGAGAGGATGAGCTGGGTGTCGTCTGCGTATGACACGATGTTGAGTCCGTAGGTTCTGACAATGGGGGCGAGTGGAGCCATGTAGACGTTGAAGAGCGTCGGGCTGAGGGAGGAGCCCTGGGGGACTCCGCAGGTGGTAGGTGTGGGGTCCGAGAGGAAAGGGGGGAGTCTGACCCGCTGCGTCCTGCCGGAGAGGAAGGAGCGGATCCAGTCGAGGGCCTTGTCCTGGATTCCTGCGTTGTGGAGTCTGCGTATTAGGGTGCGGTGGGAGACTGTGTCGAACGCCGTTGACAGGTCGAGGAGGATGAGGGCTACTGTTTCTCCTTTGTCCAGTAGGGTGCGGATGTCGTCTGTTGCGGCGAGGAGGGCGATTTCCGTACTGTGTTTTTTTCTGAAGCCGGATTGGGAGGAGTCGAGGATGTTGTGTTCGTCAATGAATGGGGCGAGTTGGCTGTTGATGGCTTTCTCGATGACTTTCGCTGGGAACGGGAGCAGGGAGATGGGTCTGTAGTTTTTGAGGTCGGTGGGGTCCGCTGAGTGTTTCTTTAGGAGGGGGTTGACCTCGGCGTGTTTCCAGTCGTCGGGGAACGAGGCGGTCGCCAGGGAGCGGTTGATGGTGTGGCGGAGCATGGGTGCGATGGTGTCGGCGGCTCTGTTGAAGATGTGGTGGGGCAGGGGTCCGTGGGGGCCCCTGAGTGGATTGACTTCATTGTCTTCAGTGTGTCTTCGGTGGTGAGGGCTGTCCAGTCGTCAATCACTGGTTTCCGGGTGTCGGGGGTGGTTGGTGAGGGTTCAGTGTGTTGGTTGTCTTCGTCGAAGTTGTCGTAGATGCTCTTGATTTTGTGGTGGAAAAAGGTGCTGAGTTTGTCGCAGAGGTCTTGTGAGGGAGGGATGTCGGTAGACTCGCTAGTGGGTTGGGCGAACTCCTTGATGATGCTGAAGAGTTCCTTGCTGTTGTGCGCGTGGGTGGAGATTCTGTCTTCAATCGCTTTTTCCTTGTTTCTCTGATGAGTTGATGGTGGGCGTTGGTGGCGGCTCTGAAGTTGTCGTGGGCTTCTGTGGATTTGGTGTTCCTCCAGGCCTTTTCGAGGCGGCGGCATGTTCTTCTGGACTCTCGAGTTCGGTGGTAAACCATCTGGCTTTCTTGGCGCGGGTATTGTTGTTTTTCTTGAGGGGGCTATGGTGTTGGTGCTGTCCAAGATCCATCTATGCAGGGCTCGGGCTGCGGTGTTGGGGTCGTCGGTTTCCGCGATGGTTGGGGTGGAGTTGTTGAGTGAGGAGGTGAGCTGGTCGTCGGTGATTTTGGTCCAGTTTCTTCGTGGAAGCAGGTGCTGGTGTCTGTGGATGGTGGGTGTTCTGAAGGTGAAGTGGACGCAGCGATGGTCGGTCCATGGGAGTTCGGTGGTGTGGCTGAAGGTGATGGAGTTTCCTTTAGTGAAGAGGGGGTCGAGGGTGTGTCCTGCTGAGTGCGTGGGCTCGGTCATGATCTGGCGCAGTCCAATGTTGTGGAGGTTGTCCAGGAGGGATGTGGTGTTGGGGTCCAGTTGGTTGTCGAGGTGGAAGTTGAGGTCTCCCAGCAGGGTGTAGTTGGTGGATGCGATGGCCTGCGGGGAGATAATGTCCGTGATGGAGTTGGCGAAGGGTCCGCGAGGTCCAGGGGGTCGGTAGATGAGGGTTCCTCGGAGGGTGGCGGTGGGGCTGGAAGTGAAGGTGTTCCATCAGTTCTGTGGGCTCGTCAGGGAGTGTGCTCAGGCGGAGGCTGGATTTGTGGATGATGGCGATTCCTCCTCCTGGGCGGGTGGGGCGGTCCTTCCTGGAGATCTTGTATCCTTGGGGGATGGCGATGGCGATGTCCGGTCCCGAGGTGGCGTTGGTCCAGGTTTCGGTGAAGAACGCTACGTCCGGGGTGGTGCTGTCGAGGAGGTCCCAGATTTCTGTGGCGTGTTTGTGGAGGGATCGGACGTTGAGGAGGATGCATTGCAGGGTCTTCGGCTCGGTTGTGGTCTTGTGGGCGGGTTGTGCTGGATCCGTGTTCTTGGCGGTGCTGCAGGTGTGCCAGCAGCGGTGGCAGCTGAAGGGTCCGTGGGAGTCGGCTGGTGATGCTAGCTTGCAGTTGTTGTTGCGGCCTGGGTTGAGTGCGTGGAGTGCTGCTGGGTCGTAGCGTTGGCGGGGCGGAGGTCCAGGGTTCCTGGCGCTGGTCGCGGTCGGGTCGCGGACGGGCACAGACGGACTTGCCTTTGACGCGCCTCGCGGCGCCAGCGGCCGCCATTAAGTAGGGGTCGGGAGGGCTGGACAGCTGGGAGGCGGGAGCGGGGAGGGGAGCTGGATTGGGCCGGTCGCGCTGGGGGAGGGGCCGCGGGGCAGCAGCGGCGGGGAAAAGTAAGGGAGGAAATAAGGGATAAAGAAAAAGGGAAAATAGGCAGAAATAAGGCACAAAAGAGCAGAGATGCAGAAAAGTGCAGAAAGGTGAAAGATAAAAGAGGGTAGAAAAACGAGTGAAAACGAGTGAAAGGGCAGAGCGAGAGGAAGGGAAAATGAGCAGAAATAAGGCACAAAAGAGCAGAGATGCAGAAAAGTGCAGAAAGGTGAAAGATAGAAAAGGGTAGAAAACGAGTGAAAGAGCAGAGTGAGAGGAAGGAGACAGAGGTCCACTGGACCACCAGGGATGAGGCGCAGGGAAACCTGCGGGTGGAGGAGGGCCTCGATCACCAACACTAGAGAGTGCAGGGGCAGGCCTCACTTAATGGTGGAGCTGCGAGGGTGGGAGAGCAATTTCACTGACAATGAGTCAGTGAAATTGTAACAGTAACGGGCGGCTATCATGGGGGTCCAGCGATGAGACAACCATATTGGCTACGCCAGAACTATCTTTAAAGGAACACCTAGGAGGGGTGGAAGTTCTAGTCAAAGGCAATACCCCGGATACGGTCCTCCTAGCTACAACATCAAGCATAGCTAAAGAAGTCCCAAATGGGCTAAATATGTCTAATGATAAGGACCTAACCCTCCCCATTCTTCCCACTGAAAAGGAAAAGGAAATACAGAGGAAAATACAGAGGGAAAATAACTATGAGACGGGTTCTTTGTCTCCAGATCCTTTGGAAAAATTTTATTCGTTGAATGAGGAGTCTGGGGAATCAGAAAACTTGGCTTCAAGCTCAAGCAGTTTTGAGGAACGTGATGAGGATACATCCACTAGTTATTGTAGTCAGCAAGGAGAAAAAAAAAGACTACCCAGGAAAACTAAGAGGCTATCGGATGGAAAAAGGGTTGGTCAGAGACGGAAAGCGACAGAGGAAGAGGGAGAACTAGGCTGGGATTACTCGGACACGCAGACACTACTAGGTAATGAGGTACCTGAGATTATGAAATCGCCTAGTAAACAATTAACGAGTTTGACTGGACAGAAAGACTCAGGCTCACCTGGAGAACCATCCTTATCCCTGATTCTACAGTCTCTTAAGTCATTTCAAGACGAAGTCAAGATGGAGAATCGACAAGCCCGACTGGCCTCTAAAAAGATACAGGGCTCAATCAGAATAGTTGGGAAAACATGCACCGAGATTGTGGAGAGCTTAAGTTTATTAGAAAATCGAACTGAACAGCTAGAAACCACGGTTGATACCTTGAAAAACAACAATGGCTCAAGAAAGTATCCTGAAAGACGTAATGTGGAAGATGGAGGAGGCGGAAAATCGGCAACGCCGCAACAATCTAAGGTTATTACGGATACCGGAGAACAGCGAGGGTGAGGACATCAGGAAGTTCACAATTAATCTGCTAAAAAATCTCTCCCTGAATTGGCACAATGGGACTGGGATACAGAAATCCAGCGGGTGCATAGATTTCCTCTAAATATATCAAGACGACGCCCGAATGACCAACAATATCCAAGAGCAATTTTAATTTTCTTCGGTAATTTTCTTCTTCGACAATCTGTGTTCGAATTGGTGAGACCTGACAAGAAAAGGAACTGGGAGAACTTTTCGTACTTTGTCCGACCAGACTTTGCTCATGCTACAGTGGAGAGGAGATGGCGACTAAGACAGATGATAGCGCCATTTCAGAAAGCGGGTGCTACCGTTTATTTACAAAACCCTGCTAAATTAAAAGTCAATTTCCAAGGACAGTATTTCTATTTTACATCTGAAATACATGCGCAGAAAATGTTAGAGGAAATTACTACAGGGAAAAGGTGCAAGGAGAATAATCACTAGAGACTGGATTGGAAATAAGGCTGCTATCCCTTATTTATTTGATATTTAGTAACCATTTTGATTCGCATTGTATTTCTTTTTTCTCCTTTTTCTCACTAGTTCTGGTCAGTAACGGCCAGTAATAGTTAGTAATGGTCACTGATTTGGGGGCTGGGGTTTTTTTCTCTTCTTTTTTTTTCTCTTCAAAAGTTTTCCTCGGGATGGGAGCACTTTTAGATAGAAACTGGCTATTTGTTCTGGGGGAAGTTGAAGGGGGGGGAAAAAGAAAAGAGGAAAAGGAAAGGGAAAAGAAAAGAAAATATCAAGAATCGGGAGGGCGGCGGGGGTGGGGCGAGGATGAGACAGACGCCATCAAAACAGGCTCAGGACTGAGCCTGATTGCCTACATACTGGTGGGGGTCGCAGGAAGGGGCGGGGAGGGAGTTGAGAAGCTCAGACCTGGGGTAATGATGATCTTTAATAATTTTAAGTCTAATGTAGAAATAAGTAGTAAGGGGAGAAAATATTTAAATAGAATAAATATAGAGAAGACAAGTAAATATATATCAGGGATCGACAAATATCAGCATGGATAAGTTAACAATTCTGACTATCAATATTTGTGGCCTTAATGATGAAAAGAAAAGGCAAAGAGTGGCTATCGGGTTACAACTGATTGGGGCTAATATCCTTTGTGTTCAAGAAACACATATCGAGGGATCTCAAATACATTTACTTAACAAACTGGGTTTTAAGGTGGTTACTGCCACCACACAAGGGGTAAGGACAAAGGGTGTAGCTATATTGGGGAAAGCGAGCGGGACACAATTTACTCGTTCCATGTCGGATAAAAACGGACGATGGGCTATTACTGAGTGTCAGCAGAACAATGGGGTTAAAATGACTGTTTGTACAATATATAGTAATATTAGTGATGACCCAGCAGTTTTAGATTATATATCTAATGAGCTCGTTCATTGGCCACTTCCAGTAATTATCTGCGGGGATTTTAATTTTAATTTACCTAGTAATTGGTCAGAGGATCTTGGCTTTCAGTATAAGGGCAGGAAGCCAAGAGTCTTTCAAGCTTTCAAAAACCTATGCCAAACCCATGGTCTGATAGACAGTTGGCAAGTGGAGCATCCGAAGGATCCAGGTTTCACTCATTATTCCTACCCACATGCACGCCACGCAAGATTAGATTATTTTTTGGTTTCTAATACATTAGCCGCTAGGTGTACTATTGAAAAATTACCAAGGGTACTCTCTGACCATAATCCTCTTCTTTTAACCATCGAACGTGGGTCAACAAAGCATAATAGGAAAACATGGACGTTCGAAAGGGCATTATTAATAAATGAGAAGTACTGTGATTCTATGCGACAGTGGATTCCTAGATTTTTAGAAGAGAATATAGGTAGTGCAACAATCGATATTGTTTGGGATGCCCTAAAGGCTGGAATTAGAGGTGAAACACTTCGATTTTCATTGAATGCTAATAAAAAGCAAAACAAGATATGAAAGTACTTCAGAACAACATAGTTATTGCAGAAGAAGGTCTAATAAAAGCCATACAAGAGGGAAGGGACATTGAAAATGAACTCAGACAGATTGCGATTGCTAAAAACTGTATTATAGAAGTATTAATGGTAAGAGCTATTGATAAAGCTACAATATATAAGGAAAATGTATATGAATTAAATGAACAGGTGGGACATCAGTTGGCGGTACGAACTCGAGAACAAAGCACTGCTAACTTTATTAAGGGTATTCGGGATCCAGAAGCTGGGTTAAAAAAAAGAAAAAAAGATCTTGACCTTGAACGTGAAGGGGTTAAATAATCCGGTCAAACGCCGAGCCATACTGTCGTACTTAGAGCACTCTGACGCCCATGTATGTTTGCTGCAAGAAACGCACCTTCTCCCCGGGGACACCCATAGATTGAGCTTCCGCGCATTCCCGCAACAATTTTGATCTCTAGCAAGTGTGGCCATTTTGATCTCTAGCAAGTTCCCTGGGAAGATAGGGTCTAAGTGCGCTGAACAGAAGGGCAGACTCCTCGTTTACTCCTTCACACTAGGTCCGCAGTCAATCACCATAGGGTCAGCATACGCACCGAACGAGGGCCAGGAGACCTTCCTGAAGTCGGTGGTGCAGGGTCTAGGTGAATCCTCCAACCGAATGATTCTATTGGGAGGGGACTTGAACATAGTCTATGACGACATCATGGACAGATCAGTCCAGAGGCAGGGGCAATCAGGGGCACTCTCAAGTGACGGGAAACAACTGCTATTAAGCGCAGGGCTGACTGACATATGGCGGGATCAGCATCCAACCTCACGGGAATATTCATTTTACTCGCACTCCCACAAAACATACACACGGATTGATTATTTCCTTGGTTCATCGAGCCTATCGCCCTTGGTCACTAACGTAGAGATACAACCCCGCGCCCTGTCCACCCACTCAGCGGTCACACTAGCCCTCTCTTTACCGGCGGAGCGCGCCGCTCCGCGCATGTGGAGGCTTCGGGACATGCTGCTACATAGAGCAGAGGTGGTCCTATGGGTCTCTCAGGCTCTGAGCGACTATCTTGCGGTGAACGATACCCCTTACATACCTATTTCTACCCTTTGGGACGCCCTTAAGGAGGTACTGAGGGGCGAATTTATTGCTATCTCGGCCTAAGACAACAGACAGCGTAGAGACAAACGAGAGCTCCTGACGCAGCAAACGCAAGAACTCGAGCGCATCCACCAACGGACGGGAGCCCGGAGGGTATGGAGGCAACTTGAAGCGACGCGCTCTCAACTTGCCACACTAGACTTGGATCAGGCAGAATGTGCCGCACTGCGGCTCCGCCATAATTTCTATACTGGGGGGGATAGGGCAGGGCGGCTATTGGCGCATAGGCTCAGGCTGCAGAGACAGTCTTCGACGGTGGACGCGGTTATGACTCCCCACGGGGAGGAGGTGGCCACTGATCGCCACATTGCCGATGCTTTTCGTCAATTCTACGCGGATCTATACACTGCGCAGAATCTGCCTCCTCTGGCCCAGACCCAATATCTGCGGGGGGTTCTAACACCCACAGTAACTAAGGACCAGGCGGAAGAACTAGCCGCCCCAATTAGGATAGAGGAGGTAGTCGCGGCCATAGACAGGCTTAAACCGCTGAAGTCCCCAGGACCGGCCGGCTTTTCCGCCGCGTTCCATAAAACTTTCTGTTCCATATTGGCTCCCATTCTCTCTAGAGTGTACAACGCTGTTGGTGATACTTCTGCTCTTCCTAGGTCGATGTTAGAAGCGTCGGTGATCGTTATTCCAAAGGCAGGCAAAGATAAGCGACTTTGCACCTCGTATCGGCCAGTCTCCCTGCTTAACGTTGACTTCAAGCTCTTTACAGGTGTTCTCGCGTCCCGCTTGTTGCCGCTACTGCCTGGTCTGATAGACCCTGATCAGTCGGGCTTTGTGCCAGGCCGCCAGTGTGCTGACAATACAAAGCGTATAATTCATATCATCGACAAATCGCATCGCTTCGATACAGAGCGCTTACTCCTGTCTTTAGACGCTGAGAAAGCGTTCGACAGAGTTAACTGGTCATATATGAAAGCGACGCTACAACACTTTGGGCTCCCAGAGCGGTTCAAAGCCTGGGTCTTTAGCGGCTACTCCGACCCTGTCACCACAGTCCGGGTCACGGGTTACGCTTCCACCCCGTTTCCCATACAGAGGGGGACACGGCAGGGGTGCCCCCTCTCCCCCCTGCTCTTTGCTCTTTATATGGAGCCAATGGCCCAACGTATTCGGGACAACCAGTCGATCTCGGGCATTCGCTTTGGGGGGGATCTGCACACACTTAGCATGTATGCAGATGATGTCATTGTGTCGCTGGAGAACCCTCTAACCTCGGTCCCGGCGGTCCTGACGGAGCTAGAGCACTTCTCTATGGTCGCCGATTTCAAAATCAATGTCCCTAAATCACAGGCCTTAAATCTTACCCTACAACCGCACACGCTCTCTTCTTTGTAGACTTCACTCTCTGTCCAGTGGGCTTCTGAGGCAATTCCATACTTGGGGATACAGCTGGCGGCGTCAGTGTCGGACACGGTGAAGCTCAACTATGCAGCTCTACTCAGACAGGTCAGAGACGACCTACGCCGTTGGAGGCCGCATGCACTGTCTCGGCTGGGCCAGATAGCGTCTGTTAAGATGTCTATATTGCCCAAAATCCTGTTTTTCTTTCAGACTCTCCTACTTGAGCCACCTCAAGGAATGCTGAACACTATACAGCAAGAGCTAGAATCTTTTATCTGGGCGGGCAGAAAGCCTAGAATGCGGCAAGGCCTGAGCTATAGACCTCCAGAGGAGGGGGGCCTGGGAGTCCCCAATCTTCAGGATTACTTCTGGGCGGTCCAGCTTAGAACCTTCGTGGAGTGGTCGCGCTCCGAGTCGGAGAAGCATTGGCTCTTCATAGACAGGGCACTAGCCGGCAGATCGCTATGGCAGATACCCGTCTTTCCCAAAGTGGCTAGACCAAAAAATGTATACCTATCGTATGTCACGAGGACCCCCCTCACGGGATGGGATAAAATAGCTGTTAAAAGGAATCTCACCACCTTCCCATCTGCTCTGACTCCAATTGTTGCCAATCCCTCCTTCTCCCCAGGGCTCGATGTCAAAGCTTACGAGCGCTGGACGGAAGAGGGCCGCAGATCGATTGGCCATCTCTTCGATGTTGAGGGGCCACTTTCTTTTGCGGACCTGCGTCGCGAGGCCGGGCTCCCTGAGTCGGAACGCTTTCGATACCACCAGATAAGACACTGGGTCTTGCACCCTGAGACTCGCCGGAAAGCCCAACGCCACTTAACCACCTATGAAAGATGGCTTTTATCGAAGTCCGATGACGCCCACCTGATATCGCAGCTCTATGGCCTAATCCGACAGCCCATCCCTCACCACAAGTCCCCTAGCCAGAGGAAATGGGAAGCGGAGCTGGAACGCACTCTCACCCAACGGGAATGGCACGACATATACTATAGGGCCAAACACACGGCGGGCAACGTGGCCAGCATCGAGGCAGCTACTAAAGTTGCTACATACTGGTACTACACTCCTGTGCGCCTTCACAAATCCAGCCCACTGAAGAGCCCTTATTGCTGGAGAGGATGGGGTGAGCTAGGCACACTTACTCACGTTTTGTGGGGCTGCCCTAGGCTGCAACCCTATTGGGATCAGATCCTACGAGATATTAATTCACACTTTGACACAGAGCTGCCCCGGTTTTCAGCTTACATCTTGTACGGTTTACCTAACGCTCTTACGTTTCCCCTTAAGTCGCGAAGGGGCCGGCAAATCGCATTGGTACTGGGGGCGTCTCTACAAAATATTCTCACACACTGGGGCTCGAACCGCATACCTTCATACACGGGCTGGCTGCATCGCATGTGGTACATCCTGGGCATGGAAAGGATATCCCTCTCATTGGCTGGCTAAGGAGCTACATTCCCTGACATGTGGGGTCCCTTTCTCTGAATTTAATGAGATTACTTGCCCCAGGTACCTGAGGCTGTTACGCCTTGCCGAACCGGTGCAGGAGGCCTCTCAGAACGTGCTGTAGCCAGGGTGGATGAGCCTGCGAGGGGGCGGCGGGGGGGGGATTGAGTCGAGGTTAGGAGGGTCCCGGGGTGGGGGGTTGTTGGTAGGGGTTTTTAGCAAGCTTCTATGGCCTATCCCGCCGCACGGGACGTCAGTATGTGTATCTTACTATGCTACTGTTCATTTGTTTTTTGTGGAAAATTTAATAAAGAAATTCTAAACCTAAAGAGCAACTTGTGCCGCAGTTGTTAGAAGTCTATGCAGAGGTTTTAGAGTCCGGGGTGCTGCCCCTCACTATGCGCGAGGCGATAGTAACCTTACTTTTGAAACCGGGAAAACCGTCCGACAGTTTTGCCTCCTACAGGCCACTGTCCCTGTTGAACCAGGAATATAAAATACTTGCTAAAGTACTGGCCACAAGAATCTCGCTCATAATTGGGCAGATTATATCCCCTTTTCAGTCAGGATTCATGCCGAACCGGTCAACTTTGGTGAACTTACACACACTATTTGCGGTCATCAATCAGATTAACCCTGCGCTCCCCGCTGCAGCAATATTATTAGACCCTGAGAAAGCGTTTGATTCCCTTGAGTGGGAGTTCTTGCACGCAACAATAAGTAAGCTTGGGTTTCCTCAAAATTTCCGGTCCCTGGTACGCCTTCTCTACACCAATCCAGTAGCACAACTGTGTATAAATGGGGTGTTATCCACCAGGTTTGCGCTGTCGCGGGGCACCAGGCAGGGTTGCCCACTTTCACCCCTGCTTTTATTATTGCGATGGACCCTTTGGTGCGACATCTGCAAGAGCGACATCTCCACCGGGGGATTGGGTTTCATCAGGGTCCCTTACTCACGTCACTATATGCAGACAATATCCTTCTATTTGTCCGGGAGCCGGTCCTGAATCTTCCTCCCATTATGAGGGCGGTGGTGTGGTTTGGCGCATTCTCTGGGCTAGTTATATACTGGAAAAAATCTGAAATATTCCCTTTAACTGACGCCACCACTCCATTCACACTGGAATTCCCACTCCGTTGGTGTGATGAACCCCCCAGATACCTTGGGGTGACTATACATCGCACAGCCTCGGAAGTTGTGAGACTCAATTATGGTCCGGCTATAGATTGCCTTACTGAGCAGGTAGATCGCTGGATAGCACTGCCCCTATCAATAGCTGGACGCATCTCGATTATTAAGATGGTTGTGCTGGCCAGATTTTTATATTTGTTTCTAAACATTCCTATCCCACTCACAATTTCCTTTTTTAATACACTCAGGGGGCTGCTAATATGGTTGATTTGGGCGGGACGCCAGGCACGAGTAGGCTGGAAAACACTTATTCAGCCCTTTGAGAGAGGGGGGTTCGGGGTGCCCGATTTCTATTTATACTATTTAGAGGCACAGGCACATTACACTTATTTCTGGTACCATCCTGAAACCCGAACACACACAGGCCCGTCCATACCCACTTTCCACCATCCTCCCGCGTGGACTTAAAAAAACACCGGCTGAGATCCATACCCTGCAAACCACGAGCTGGGCCTGGGGGCACCTACGCAGATACTTGGGAGCTGGGCACCTATACTCCCCGTATTTGCCAATTCTCAACAACCTTTGGATAGCACCCACGACCGAAGCACTGACGCAACGGACACTTAGCGCTGTCATATACATAACATGGGGGGTATGTTTAAGAATGGACACGTACGCACGGTAGCGGACTTAACGGGGGATCGTGATGTGACCATGTTGGACCGTTTTTTAATGCACAGAACGTGAATGGCAATGATCACTGCATTATGTCCCAAGACGGAGGAGCCTGTGGAGTTCCCCCCACTCACAACAGTTATCGCTGCGCCTGATGGCACACACTTAGTGTCCAGACTGTATCAGCAAGCGCAGGCACTTCGGCCATTAATGGGTGGTGGAGCACGCGCGGCCTGGGAGAGAGCTGTAATGCAACCCATGACTGAAAAGATGTGGTCCTATTGCTACGAACAGACACGGCTGGTGTCAAATAATTATAGACACAAACTCCTACATTTTAAATACCTGCATAGGCTCTATGTGACTCCGGTATTGCTTGCAAGGATGGACTGTACTAAGCTGGACTGTTGCCAGCGATGCCGCACGCTAACTCCCTTCATTTGGCGTGGAATTGCCCCGTGGTGCAGGACTACTGGGAAGCAGTGTTTGGGCACCTTGAGCAAATGGTTGAAATTGAACTCCTGCATACACCGTTATTGGCCTTGTTGGGGTATGTGTTCCCCGCTGAGTCCAGGGATAAGGCGTTTCACTGCAATGGCTTTAATGCTGGCTAAAACGCAGGTCTCCCTGAACTGGGCCGGGGCCCTGTCACCACGAGTGGGGGCTTGGCTCCGTGACATGATGTACTGCGATACAACTAGCGATGTCTATGCATCGTTGTTGCCACTTGCATCCCGTCCCAAAAACATTTGGCAGCCGCTCCCTTCCTATTTACTATTGCACCCGGAACTGATTGAAATGTATTGAATACTAATGTGATTGTTAGATTAACCAACAAGTATGGCAGACCGTAATGATCAGACTGTTTTTGTTACATGAGCCTGTGTTGTTGTTCCCAAGTTACTGGGTGTGGAACTGCTGCTGATATTTGTGGCTAATTGTTATATTCCTAAATGTCAAAGATTGTTCAAATAATCCACACTACGTGTATAGTGTAATTGTTATGTGATTCCTTGAAAAATGCAATAAAAACAATTTTTTTTTTTAAAAGGTGTATGTCAGGAAGAGAGGGGGGAGTTGCACCACCCTCGAGGTCCAGACTAATAGTGCATGGTGGTATGAGAATACGAACGATGGTGAAGAGCCAGGTCCGAGTGGACTACAGAGAGCGAAGGGAAGATTAGCGAGGAGTTAGTGCTGGATTATGTTGAGAATGAAATAGAAGAAGGTGAGCTGATTGAACAGGTCATGGATGGAGCAGGAGTGGAATGACGATTGCGGTCACGGGGAGATGATATGGGGGAGAGGGAGAACGATAAACAGACTCATCTTATTATCTTGAAGGACAAAGCTTGTGGGAAAATGGCAGATAAGGCACAGGAGAGGACAATGGAGAACAAAATGCTGGTTAGGCAGCAAGCTTTGGTGTTGGAGCTGACCTTGAGGCTGCGTAAGTCATTAATGGAGATGAGGGCGACCTGTTATGGTCTTGGTGGGGGTTGGAATGCAGCATAAGCCAGTGAGAGAGCGTGAATGATCTGGGATGTTCTCCAGAGGGGTTAAGGCAGGGAGTGATGGCACAGGACAAGCAATGGAGAGACGATTACGGAAGGAGCCAGTGTAGCTGACAGGGGGTGGGGACGGAGGATTTGGATAGAGAGAAGACAACAGATAAAAAGGACAGATTGCAGAAGGGGAGAAAGAGAAGGTGGAGGAAAAAGGAATTATGGGGGAAGGCGAGGCGAACAAAGGGACATGCACAACGACAGACAAGGGGAAAGCTGAAGCTAAAGATAACGATAAAAAGGAGAGCAACGAACTGAAGGTTAAGAAGCTACCGTATATGGGGATCACAAAGCCTTTGAGGGCTCATCATGAGGGGTCCATGAAGGAAAAGATATGGAAGGGCGAGTACATGGAGGTATTTAAGCTTCTACACAGGGAGATAAAAGCACAAGAAGGATCAAAAGAAGAGGAGTTATGAGTAGGTGAAATGGCCTAGAGTCCCTGTTACAACTGAAAACTGGAAGCAGCATTTCTAATATACGCCAGTGTCTTTTGTGAAAAATTGCCATAGCAATGCGTTGCCTTGCTTAAATACATAGACGTTATCAGCAAGGTCCACATTGCATTTAGGAATACTGGCTGGGTAAGGTACAATGAGGAATGCAGGGCATGTCCAGCGGAGGATGCAGAGGTAAAATGGGGGGAGTTAGATAATGATTTGTGGCTCCACACAATGGGCCCCTCAAGACCAGCCCCCAATGTCCATAGTGCACCAGCTCTTTCCCTTTCCCTACCCACGGAGGGGTGAGAACTGCCAGTAGAGGACAGGCGGGGCAGGGTGGGAGTATGCTGGCAATTTAACAGAGGCTTCTGAGGCAGGTAGGACTGTAAGTTTTGACATGAATGCGCCAAGTGCGTGGCATGGCACCTGTTATCCATTGCAGGGGGAATGCAGGAAGACCATAGGGGAGCAAGGGAGAGCCTGGGAACCATAAGGGCTGAGAGATGGGGGGCAGGGAATCTCAGGAGTCTGCAGGAAAAGGCTTGTATGCCAATTAAGTTGTATCGTTTGGCATTCTTTCTACAATAGTATGGGAGGACGGCTAACGCAAGGAGAATGAAGAATTTCAGGATGGTTTTAAGCTGGGGTACACAGGGCTTGGGATGGTACCAAACTGATTCTATGCACCCCATAGGACATGGATACTCACAAAATTTCTGTCGGGGGCCAAAATTACAGTGTGGTTTGTGGCTGAGGGCCGCACCGGTAGGGGTGGGGTCAGTGGGGGCGGGGTCAGTGGGGGAGGGGGCTAGAATAAAAAAAATCAAACCTGTTTCAAAACATTAGACAATGCGACAATGCTGTATTTCAAAAGCAGATGTAACTACAAAGAGCACATTTTGATAATACATTTTTATTAGCACACAATAGCAATCTTAAGATGCATTGTATAGCTTCATACACACTTTGACCCCAATTCCATCACAGTCTCTCTCTCTCTTAGTCAGTCAGTCTCTCTCTCTCTCAGTCAGTCAGTCTCTCTCTCTCTCAGTCAGCCTCTCTCTCTCTCAGTCAGTCAGTTTCTCTCTCTCTCTCTCAGTCAGTCTCTCTCTCTCTCTCTGCCAGTCAGTCTCTGTCAGTCAGTCTCTCTCTCTCTCAGTCAGTCTCTCTCTCTGTCAGTCTCTCTCTCTCTCTGTCAGTCAGTCTCTCTCTGTCAGTCAGTCTCTCTTAGTCAGTCAGTCTCTCTCTCAGTCAGTCTCTCTCTCTCAGTCTCTCTCTGTCAGTCTCTCTCTGTCAGTCTCTCTCTCTCAGTCAGTCTCTCTCTGTCAGTCAGTCAGTCTCTCTCTCAGTCAGTCTCTCTCAGTCAGTCTCAGTCAGTCAGTCTCTCTCTCAGTCAGTCAGTCTCGCTCTCTCTCTCTCTCTCCCTGTCAGTCTCTCTCTCCCTGTCAGTCTCTCTCTCTCTCTGTCAGTCTCTCTCTTTCTTAGTCAGTCATCCTCTCTCTCTCTCTCTTAGTCAGTCTCTCTCTCTCTTGGTCAGTCAGTCTCTCTCAGTCAGTCAGTCTCTCTCTCTGTCTCTCTCTCTCTCTCAGTCCGTCTCTCTCTCTGTCAGTCAGTCTCTCTCTCCCTCAGTCAGTCAGTCTCTCTCCCTCAGTCAGTCTCTCTCTCTCTCTGTCAGTCAGTCTCCCTCTCAGTCAGTCAGTCTCTCTCTCAGTCAGTCTCTCTCTCTCTGTCAGTTAGTCTCTCTCTGTCAGTCTCTCTCTCGCTCTCTCTCTCTCTCTGTCAGTCTCTCTTTCTGTCAGTCAGTCTCTCTCTCAGTCTCAGTCAGTCTCTCTCTTTCTAAGTCAGTCTCTCTCTGTCAGTCTGTCAGTCTCTCTCTGTCAGTCTCCCTCTCAGTCAGTCTGTCAGTCAGTCTCTCTCTCTCTCTCTGTCAGTCTCTCTCTCTCTCTCTGTCAGTCTCTCTTTCTGTCAGTCAGTCTCTCTCTCAGTCTCAGTCAGTCTCTCTCTTTCTAAGTCAGTCTCTCTCTGTCAGTCAGTCAGTCTCTCTCTGTCAGTCTCCCTCTCAGTCAGTCTCAGTCAGTCAGTCTCTCTCTCTAAGGCAGTCAGTCTCTCTCTTTCTGTCAGTAAGTCTCTCTCTCTCTTAGTCAGTAATTCTCTCTCTCTTAGTCAGTCAGTCTCTCTCTCTCTTAGTCAGTCTCTCTCTCTGTCAGTCTCTCTCTCAGTCAGTCAGTCTCTCTCTCTCTGTCAGTCTCTCTCTCTCTCTGTCAGTCAGTCTGTCTCTGTCAGTCTCTCCCTCAGTCAGTCTCTCTCGCTGTCTCTCTCAGTCCGTCTCTCTCTCTCAGTCAGTCTCTCTCTCCCTCAGTCAGTCAGTCAGTCTCTGTCAGTCTCTCTCTTAGTCAGTCAGTCTTTCTGTCAGTCAGTCAGTCTCTCTCTTTCAGTCTCTCTCTCTGTCAGTCAGTCTCTCTCTCTCAGTCAGTCAGTCTCTCTCTCTCTCTCTTAGTCAGTCAGTTCCTCTGTCAGTCAGTCTCTTTCTGTCAGTCAGTCTCTCTCTCTGTCAGTCTCTCTCTGTGTCCGTCTCTCTCTCTCTCAGTCAGTCTCTCTCTCAGTCAGTCAGTCTCTCTCTCTCTGTCAGTCTCTCTCTCTCTCTCTCTGTCAGTCTCTCTCTCTGCCAGTCAGTCTCTCACTGTCAGTCAGTCAGTCTCTCTCTGTCAGTCAGTCGGTCTCTCTCTCTCAGTCAGTCTCTCTCTTTCTCAGTCAGTCTCAGTCAGTCTCTCTCTCTCTAAGTCAGTCTCTCTCTGTCAGTCAGTCAGTCTCTCTCTCAGTCAGTCTCCCTCACAGTCAGTCTCAGTCAGTCAGTCTCTCTAAGTCAGTCAGTGTCTCTCTCTGTCAGTCTCTCTCTTTCTGTCAGTAAGTCTCTCTCTCTCTCTCAGTCAGTCTCTCTCTCTCAGTCAGTCTCTCTCTCTCAGTCAGTCTCTCTCTCTCTCTCAGTCAGTCTCTCTCTCTCAGTCAGTCAGTCTCTCTGTCAGTCTCTCTCGCTGTCTCTCTCAGTCTGTCTCGCTCTCTCAGTCAATCAGTCTCTCTCTCTCTCTCTCTCTCTCAGTCAGTCAGTCTCTCTCTCCCTCAGTCAGTCTCTCTCTCTCTCTCTCTCTCAGTCAGTCAGTCTCTCTCTGTCAGTCTCTCTCTCTGTCAGTCAGTTTCTCTCTCTCTCTTAGTCAGTCAGTCTCTCTGTCAGTCAGTCAGTCTCTGTCTGTCTGTCAGTCTCTCTCTCTGTCAGTCTCTCTCTCTGTCAGTCTCTCTCTCTGTCAGTCAGTCTCTCTCAGTCAGTCTCTCTCTCAGTCAGTCTCTCTCTCTCAGTCAGTCTCTCTCTCAGTCAGTCTCTCTGTCAGTCTCTCTCTCTGTTAGTCTCTCTCTCTCTCAGTCAGTCTCTCTCAGTCTCTCTCAGTCAGTCAGTCTCTCAGTCAGTCAGTCTCTCTCTACTCTCTCCACTCTCTCTCCACTCTTTCTCTCTCTCCACTTTCTCTCTCTCTCCACTTTCTCTCTCTCTCTCCACTCTCTCTCTCTCCTCTCTCTCTCCCTCCACTCTCTCTCTCTCTCTCCACTATCTCTCTCTCTCTCTCTCTCCTCTCTCTCTCTCATCTCTCCCTCTCTCTCTCTCCACTTTCTCTCTCTCTCTGGGGGGCCATGGGTATTACCTGCAAGGTCCGCGCCGCGGGCCGCCAAGGAAGGCCGTACTATGAGTACCAAGGCCATAGGATATGTTGGCCTATAGTGTTGCTAGCTCCCAGTGCTACCATAAGTACCCCTGAATCTAGGAAGGTAACAAATGAGTTGTGAAACCTCAGAACTTGACAACCCTGACTCCCCAAGGAATCGTGGTAACAGATCTAGAACCCTTTCACTCAGTCACTGTGCATACCCAAAAAGATATACAAAAAGTACACAACTAGGCGTTTCGATATTTATTGAAGCATTGCAACTCTTGTATAAAATATATGTGCTGCAACGATTAATAAACAGAAACAAATGAGATGAGAGTAATTAGCATCACAAAAACAGTGAAAAGGATAAACAATTCCACCATTGTACTAAAGCAGTGACATATGCTGGCACATAAGTACTGTTTATAGTGTACTCCTACTATGCGCTCCCAAACCTAGTTGCCTAGGGTGGGAGATCTGCCAAAATCCCTTACTGGATGATTTGACTCCCCATTACCTGAGGGTAAGCGTCTTCAGGGGCGTGTCTTGGTCACAAGGTGGCCATCCCTCTCCCAGAGGGAAATAGGAACAGCTGAGCTGGAATTCCGACACGCAGCGACCACTCAGTGACAACAGAGTGCTCCTCTGATTTGAACATGGAAATGCTCATGTTTATATAATATACAGATCCATGCTACCGTGGCGAGACCTCAGCCAGGCCGTTGTTGTTTATCCTCTCATGATAGCTATGTCGCCTACCAGACGATCAACAAACAACAACATTTGCGCAATGGACTTTATCCTTTGTACTAAATGTTCAAGGTGTCATGATAATATGCAGATGAAATTGAAATGTAAGCAGATGTGGTTTCTAAGAATGATATCCCGCACAGTCATGCAAGCAAATGTGTGTCAGAAGTCAACGTGTAGAGAGAAGGCAACTTAAGAAACGTGTGCCAGTAAAATGGCAGTGTTTCTCCCTTGGCCTAAACCAGCCACGTGACATACCGAGAATCTCAAATCAGTCAAGGAGCATCCCCATGTGGTTAGGGAGAAGTTGGAGAGCGAGGTACAAGAGGGCAAAATGGCAGGCTCTTTTGACAAGTGGCTTTTGGAACGGCTGGTAGTGTCACCAATTGCGGTGGTTCCAAAGAAAGAGAAAGGTCCGTTCAGGCTCATTCAGCATTTATCGTGGCTGGAAGGACAGTCAGTGAAGGACTATATTTCAGATGGGTTGCCACAGCCATCGACCTTTTCAACACAGTGGGGAGAAGATTCATGCATGGCAAAGAGTCGTGTAAAGTCAGCATTCTGCCTGCTGATGGTGAGTCCATCAGATTTGGAGTTATTAGGCATCAATTGGAAGGACAATGGTACAAAGGGAATGCATTGCCGATGGGTTACTCTATATCATGCGCCCTATTCAAGAGGTTTAACTCATTTTTACAATGGCTTTTCACATTTGCAACAGGACATACCACAGTGACACATTACTTAGATGATTTCTTTTTCATTAAGGAACCTGGCTCCATGGACCGCCAGTGGATGCTGGACAGTTTTAAGGAGTTTATGGTGGATGTGTGAGTGCCATTGGTGGCTGAAAAGACAGCAGGACCCCATACATACTTACATTTTTCATTTTTGGGCACTGAAATAGATGAGGTTACAATGGAGGCACGATTCCCTGAAGATAAAAAACTGGTCATGATGACACTGATTTATACAGTGCTGGTGAAGAAAAAGGTTCTGGTGTGTGAGGTACAGATCCAATTGAGGCATTTGAACTTTTGCATGGTGAGGGCAGGTAGTACTTTTAGCAGGGGACTGCAGTTGGCTTGTCCCTGCTGCACCATAGACTGGGACTAGAGGCAGGAGTGAAAGAGGACCTGAGAATGTGGCCCTTATTTTTTAGAGGATTTAACGGTTTTTCCCTGAAAGAGATAGGAGGCAGAGTGGGATATTCGGATATTTTTATGCAGCTCAAGGGGCAGGCTATGATTTATACTAGCAAGGACACTGGAGCACAGAGCAGTGGCTGGAGGAATGGAAGAACAGTGGGAGAAGTATTGCCTCTTTGGAGTTTTGTTCATTGGTTGTGGCTTTGGTCTTGTGGGGAGATCAGCTCACCAATAGGAAAGTACTATTTAACATGGATAACGTAGCAGTGGTGCAGATCGATAGCAGGCAGTTGGCAAGGGACGCTCAAGTACTGAAACTGTTGAGAGTGTTTGTGCTGGGCAGTTTGCTGCATAACATAGTGTTCAGGGCAAAGCATGTTCCAGGAACTGATAATGACATGGTGGACGCTTTGTCTCGTTCGCTGTGGTAGATTCTGGGGGCTTGCTTAGGAAGCAGACAGGGAGAACACGCCAATACCAGGCGAGCTCTGGCAAATAGACACACAAGGATTTGGCAGTTGGTATTTGGTTCCCTGGTGTAGTCTACAAGGAAATCATATAGGATGGCATGGAAAGAATTTTTGAAGTCGGGCTGCAGAGGAGGGATTCTGAGGAAGAGGCGTGGCGGACGCGTGATGACTTAGTATGATTTATCATGAAGGTAATCGGTAAAGGTCGGTAAAGAGTTCTCATAGCAGATAAGTTGACTGATACTGCTTTCATTGGTAAGTTGCTTTGAGGATATGCCCCATCTGCAGGCGAGCTGGAGAAGAGTTTGTAGGAAGGCAACGGGAGACAGCAGCGCAGGTCTTTAGTGTGGTCTGAGTTGGGGAAGGCGATGAATGCATTGCAAAACATTTATAACAGCAAATGGGAGGTGGTTTTGTTTTCAAAGCTAATGTGTTGGATGTTTTGGGGGTCTTTACGGTGGTTTGGTCTGGGCTGATGTAGAGCTTCACGAAGAGAGCGTGGAGATCAAACTTAGACAGTCAAAGACGGGCCAAAGGGCTTGGGGGACAAGATTACAGTTGCAGGCCTACTCAGTACAAAATTTCTGCCCTGTGTATTGGGGCCATAGGTTTCATCAGCAAGGTGGGGGCCAGTATTCTGAAGATTTCCAACATCTAGACGGGGCGAGGGTGACAGCATTTCAGTTGTTTGCGGTGTTGAGAAAGGCCTTAACATACGTAGAGTTACCAACAACAAACTACAGGACACACTTATTTTGAATAGGGGCAGCAACAGATGCAAGTAGGTGGGTTGGTCGAGGTACAGGATAATGCAAATAAGGAAGTAGTCATCGGAGTGGTAAAAGAGATATGTCCGTAAGGGGGTGAGATACCATGATGTGGCGTCTGTTTAATTTTGTTGTTGTTGTTTGTTGTAGGTTCTGTTCTAGGCCCAGACCGAGAGTATATGACCAACTAGATCACAGGACATTCCTTCATGAAGCGGGCAGAAAAGCAAGCAAGAATAGAGGTATGGGATTCAAATGAGTTTCAACAAACAGGATATTCATGTGTGATGGAACAAGAAATGTGGCATGCTATGGCTGGAACAGTTGTTGAACAGGTTGGGAGGTAGGAACGGCTACCCAGACGTATTGGCAATCCATTTAGGGGAGAACGATTTAGTGAAGGAAAAAGGGTTGGCGTTGATAAAGGCTATGTAACCTGACATGAGAGAGATAAAGAGGTTATGGGGAGTAACTTTTATTTTATGGTCGGAATTAACCCTTGGAGGGGGAAGACAGTCTGGCGAGGCCAGACATAGCCAGGCGGAATCTGAACAGGGAGTTGTGGACGTTTTGCAGAGAAGAAAGTGAAGGCAAAATAATGCATCCGGAATTGCAGTTTTAGGTGACACTGTTTTTTCAGCGAGAAGTTGTTCATCTGTCTACAATGGGGATGGACTTATATTTGATGCAGGTACATGAGGCATTGTTGGATGCACTAGGCGTTCGGTTGTCGGCTGCAGCATAGGTGCAAGTAGGCAGCGGAGTTGGTAAAGGGGGACAGAAATCCCCTCAGTTGTGGTTTTTCTGTGTGATGGTGTGTCAAGATCTTTTCATGGTTTGAAGCGATTTTATTGTTGGGGTGGGTGAAGCAGTTTAAGTGGAGGGAGAAGTAAGTTTACACTTGCAGAAAGCAGCAAGTTAAAGTTTTACAGTTCTAGGAAGTAAAGTTAGTTCAGGATGCAGAGTATAGTTCCAGTGACAGGCAGATGAGTTAGCGGAATTGTTGGGGGGGACGGGACTATTAGGGCATGGGTGGGCCAAGCAGTAGGTGAATATTCATGTATAGTGAGGAGAATAATTTTGTAAGGCGATTTACCGAGGGTTACAGAATGTTTGTGATGTGCACCTGCTTCATTAAAGTGGCCTTTTCCACGCTACAAGTTGTCAGTTGTCTGTGCTGTGCTCTATTTCTCAAGTGAGGCTTGGGGGGGGTCAGCTCAGTCCAGAGGACTGTTAGCGGTATTTAGGGTAGGTTTGGTAGGCAAGATTGGGGTGACAGATTCAAGCAGTGGGACTTTGGGCTACCTGCCACCATTTTATGGTAAGATGACACGGTGGCTGGTAGCCTGAGATAGGGCCAGATGTTTTAGTTTTGGACGGCCCTCCCACCCCCCTTTATTTGGTTGGAGGGGCTCTCGTTGGTTGTATGGGGCAGGTGCACAAGGATGGGTTTGTCTATGTCTTTGTCACTGATGACCGGGTGCAGTTTGGTGGTTTGCCAAGAGGTTTCATGGTTTAAAGAGGTTTTATTGCTGTTGAGGTAGGTGAAGCAGTTTGAAGAGGGGTGGCTTGCAGAGTGCAGGAAGTCAAAGGTTTACAGTTCTAGGATGTAAAGTTAATTCAGGATGTAGAGTATAGCTACAGTGGCAGGCAGTCGAGTTGGGGGAATTGTGGGATGGGAGACTTTTAGAGGTGGCGGTAGGCCAAGCAGTAGGTGAATATTCATCTATAGTGAGGATGATAGCTTTGTAAGGTGATTTGCCTAGAGTTACAAAATGTTTGTGATGTGCACCTGCCTCATTAAAGCGGCCTTTTCCACACAGGATATCAGTTGTCTGTGCTGTGCTCTCTCGACCAAAAAACTATTAGGCAGAGAAGCCAAACAAATGTTAAAAATCCATCCAACTTGGCTGTGTCACACAAAATCAAGATTATACCGAAACAGTACAGACAAGCAATCTGGAATGCCAGAATGAGTGAAATGAGTCAGACTTTAGCTCAGTAAACATGCGTGGTCTGTGGGGGAAATGAAACTAAGCATATGCCATGTTGCGTCATCAAAACATATTCTTAGGATTAACGAAAAAATGTGAAGAACTTCCTGGAATTTTTCTGCTCAATGAAAACAGGAACATATTTATGAAGGAACTTTAGAGTGCTTTACAGAGAGAAGCATGAAAAAGACAAAAATCGTGGGGGATTTGTACATAAACATTGTATGTATATTATTACTATTAAAAAAGTTATACTTATTTGAAACGTGGAATCGTCACGGGATGTAGCTGACATGAGTGCAGAAGGAGTAGTGGCATCGGGTCAGAGGGGCCCATTGGACCCCAATTATGGATTTTCTTTTTGCTACCAAACCAGGAGACATGAGGCCTATTTATCTGGCTTACTTTAGGGACTCCCATATGCTTAATACAAGACTGAATTATATAACTTGCAAACGTACACCGAGAAAGCTATCAAATATGAATAATGAATGAATGGCTTGAGTGAAAGGAAAAAAGTTCAAAGAGTAATGGCGCAGAGTCAAAAGGAACTTTAAACAGAGCTAGAAGGTGAACTCAAAACAAGGAAATACGAGAACTAGTCAAAATGAAAACATCTATACGAGGATTTACAAGAATTATGCCCTTATGGAGGATACCTACCACCAATCATCTGGCATACCCAGGAACTGTGCAATCTGTTGCCTTGCCAGCTGTTTGAACCTCACTGATGTTTCAACTGCCCCACTCAAACCAGGCCCCCCTAACTAAGATGTGGTGACTGGTTGCTTTTCCTATGGACATTCCAATCGCTTTAGCTAGGGCAATATACAGACACATCGAACTGAAGGCAGATTTTGTCCCAGTTCGAGGGGACCTAGCTTGGCAGTTTGGGCTCTTCTGAATCCTGTTTCACAAGGACCAAGTCTGAATTCCATGTACCGGCCTCCTATCTGAAGTGGCATACTGGGTGAAAAATGATGGCCTGGAAAATTGTTAAGGCGGTCTACCAGAGGCTTCTTAGATTGAACAATGTGGAAGCAAAGACAGAACTTAGTTTGACACGGTATGGAAGTGGAGTCACCAGTGACTTTCCATAAGAAGGGTCAGTAAAAGACGAACTACCTGCACTTCTTTTGTCCTAATTAAAATAACTGTCAAGAGGCCCCATGTCAGGAGGTTTCTTCCACCTGTCTTGCGTTTGATTCAACAGTACTGAGTCTGCTGTCATTTGTAGCTTTGTATTTCCATTATGTATCTGGGTTTCTACATCCCAGCAAGGTTGACATCTATGCACTCCAACATAAACTAGTTACTGCTAAGGACTTAATATGACATCAAGGGTCTACAATACAAAACAGTGCAATACATTGCCTCAAAGTCCTTACTGCTTAACATCTTGGGGATTAAATGAAGTGATGCTGAATGAGTGCATGGCCACCCGGGGTTTAGGGTCGGGTGTGCAAAATTTATGTAATTTGCTTTTGCATAATTAAGGGGCATTTTGGGAAATTTACATGAAATTTAACTTAATTACATAAAATGCAAATCCATCATTTAGTGGTATATTTTAGTTTTAGTGCTATTATATTACCAATATTTGATCCAAGAACGCATTTTGCAAAAAACAAAGTGCAAAAATGCAATTGCTGTGATCAACAGCAGCTTGTGTTGTGGTTGTTTGCGTTGGTCCTGCTCTCCTGTGCTATATTGTTACCACAAACGGCGGCATAATTATGGTGTCATTTCAAGAATTTTGTGTAACAAGTGTAACATGAAATTCAGAAAATTACCAGAATTATGCCGGCGTTATTAATACTTCGCCAGGGCAAAATTTAGAGCTACTATTGTAACCAACTTGGAGTCTTGAATGCAACGCATAAGAATAAAATTGGTAGCTGACTTATTTTGGGGTTTTAATTTGAAAGAGAGAGATGAGTCAGACTTTAGTTCTGTTAACAAGCATGGTTTGTGAGGGAATAGAAACTAAGCACGTGTCATACTACCTTATCAAAACATATTCATAGGATTAATGAAAAATGTAAAGACATTTCCAGAACTCTTTGTTGAAGGAAAACAAGAACAATTTATGGAGGGACATTAGAGCGCTTTACAGAGAGAACCATAAAAAAAACAAAAAGGACGGGGCATTTGTCCAGAAATATTTTGGGCCAGTTTTACAAAGATTTGACGCAACGCAGCAAGACAACTGGAGAGGGCAGGAATGTGCCATATCAACTAAGTTATGGTGCATTCCTGCTCTCCCTCTGCTCTGGCGCATTGAGTGCAACCTAGCACCAGCACAGGCACCATTGCACAATGGTGCAAGGGTGCCTGCATTACAGGCAGCATTGTTTTTGTGCAGGAAGGGACACCATTCAGGTATTTCCCTCTTTCAATGTGTGCTGCAGAATGAAGCACACATAGAAAGAGGAACTAACTCAGAGAAATAAACATAGATACCTCGTTATATGTCACCTGGGAAAGTGTACCACTTTGATACATTCTTAGGTTTACTAGTGTTAGTAAATCTGGGAATGGGCCAAAAACCATGGGTGGATGCTTGGAAACACCCATGCGCCACCCATAGAATGCCTTCCCAGAGTCCAGTAACACAAATTAGCGACTTGCGCTGCCATGTGTTACTCCAGATATACTATGTCACGCAGAGCCACACAAGGTGAGTGCATAAGTTAATATGATTTAAGGGCTTGCTTTGCCTTGTGTCGTCTTGCATGACGCAAGGGCAATGCAAGCCCTTAATAAAGCTGGCCCTTTATGTATAGCATTCCTATTTACAAATTATACTTGTTTGAAACATGGAATCGTCACGGGGTGTAGCTGACATGAGTGCAGGATGTGGAGTGGCAGCAGGAAACCATGTCTGAGAGGCCCAGTGCACATGAATTATGGATTTAATATATTTTTACTACTAGTCCCGGAGATATGAGGCCCATTTATTCAGCTTGCTATAGGGCCTCTAATGCGCTTGCTACACCACTGAGCTGTAACTTGCAAACATATGTTGGGAATGCTATCAAATATGAATAATGAATGAATGCATTGAGTGAATGGAAAGAAGTGCCAAAAGTAATGGGATGGACTCGAAAGATACTTTGAACAGACCCAAAAGGTGGACTGCAAATGAAGAAGTATGAGAACTGGCCAAAATGAAAACGTCAATGCGAGGATCTACAAGAATTGCGCTCTCAAGTGTGGGCACCTATCACCGATCCTCTGACATTGAACCAGGACTGTGAAATCTGTTGTCCTGCCAGCTCTTTGAACCTCACTGAAGCTTCAACTGCCCATCCTCTAATTTAACACGCCCCTCCCCCCAGCCCATCGAAGTCAGATGTGGTGACTGGTTTCTACTCCAATGGACAGTCCAATTGTTTTAGCTAGAGCAATATATAGGCACATCAAATCTGAATGCAGGTTTGTTCCCGTTCGGAGGGCACCTAGCTTGAAGTTTAAGCTGGATTGAATAGTCCAGAAGGACCAAGCAAGTCTGATTTCCATGTACCGACCGCCATCTGAAGAGGCATACTGGGTGATAAATGATGGCTTAAAATGCAGCCTGAGCTTTTGCCTGTGACTGAGACGTTTTTAAGCTTTCCACTTGTCGCCTTTGTGTTTTCCTCTATAGAGATAATGGCTTCGATGCCCTTTTGGTTTGCTCATTTCCATGTCTACCGTTATAACACAGCCCTCACATCCACCCAAGCTCTATTTGAATCTTCTCCGTGCATTACTGGCCAAGTTTCTGCCCAGCATTTAATTAATTTACTGCGTTTGTCTTTAGCATTCCTGCTAGAAATGGGGTTGCTAGTTGGCAGTGGTTTGCACCCTGTCCAAGTAGGGACCCTCTCTCTAGTCAGGGTAAGGGAGTCACACAGCTAAGATAACCCCTGCTCACCCCCTATGTAGCTTGGCACAAGCAGTCAGACTTATCTCAGAGGCAATGTGTAAACTATTTGTACATACACACACAGTAACACAATGAAGACACTACAAAATGAGTCCACACCAGTTTAGAAAAATAGCCTATATGTATTTGAATAAAACAAGACCATGACAAAACATACACAAGCGAAAATATCACTTTTCAAAGGTTAAGCAAATGTAGTCCATAGGAATCTATGGACGTGCCATTTTTAGCACAAAGTTTAAAGTAAAATTCAAAGACGGTGCAAGGCGCAAGGATGGTGAGGCGCCGGAAAGGCAAAGCGATGCGTCAGTTCCTTGGTGCCCCGGCAGGTGATGCGTCGGTTCCTGACTGCTGCGCAGGGGAGTTGATGTGTCAGTTCCTTACTGTCAGGGGAGGTGATGCGTCGGTTCCTTACTCAAAGGGGAGGTGATATGTCGATCTCGGGACACGCGGCCTCGGTTCCTTACTGCTGGGCAACGTTGATGAAGAAATCGCCACCCAGAGACGATGCGTCGAAAGTCCAGACGCGCTGCATCGTTCCACAGCGAAGTAGCAGGCGCTGCGTCAGAGTTGGAGCAGTGAGTCACGGACTTCTGTAATGCGGTGCTCGAAACTCACACTCCTACGGTTCTTCTGGTGCACTGCTACAGAAAGCTGGGACCTATGGTGAAAGCCGTCGTTGATGCATTGATCAGAAACCAGGCTCCGGTGTTGGCAGCGGTGATGCGTTGAAGTTTGTAGTGATGCGTCGGTAAACATATTTATTGGCATTTTTCCGTTTCTATTTATAAATACAGACGAAAGAAAAATATTTTTCCGTCTGTATTTATATGCAAAAATCCGTTTAAACGGAAAACCGGGAGCCTTATTTATGATAGGTAATTTTGAAGTCACCACAGTACGATTTGAGCCATTTCCTGTTGCAGCCACTATTCCTACCCACACAAGTGAAGTACCATTTTTATCGGGAGCCCTGGGGGAACACTGGGTGGTAGGAAATTTGTGTCAGCCCGGTGATCCCACAACTTTCCCACACAGAGAATCGAGGGAAATTTTATTTTTTTCAGCTAAATTTGAGGTTTGCAGGGGATTCTGGGTAGGGAAACGTTAGGGGATCCACGCAAGCCATACCTCCCTGGACTCCTCCGGGTCTCTAGTTTTCAGAAATGTGTGGGTTCGGTAGGTTTCCCTAGATGGCCGCCAAGCCCGGGACCAAAAACGCATGTGACCCCCCCTTGCAAAAGCAGATTGTTTTGTGATAGGTAATTTTGATGTCTCCAAAATACGTTTTGGGCCCTTGCCTGTCGCGGGTATTTAACCCACCCACAAGAGTTTAGTAACATTTTTATCGGGAGACCTGGGGGAACGCTGGGTGGTAGGAAATTTGTGTCAGCCCGGTGACCCTACAACTTTCCCACACAGAAATTTGAGAAAAATTTGATTTTTTCTGCAAAATTTGAGGTTTGAAGGGGATTCTGGGTAGGAAAACATTGGGGGATCCATGCAAGCCATACCTCCCTGGACTCCCCTGGGTCTCTAGTTTTTAGAAATGTGTGAGTTTGGTAAGTTTTCCTAGATGGCTGCCAAGCCCGGGACCAAAAACGCATGTGACCCCCCCTTGCAAAAGCAGATCGTTTTGTGATAGGTAATTTTGATGTCTCCACAATACGTTTTGGGCCCTTGCCTGTGGCGGGTACTTGACCCACCCACAAGAGTAAGGTACCATTTTTATCGGGAGACCTGGGGGAACGCTGGCTGGTAGGAAATTTGTGTCAGCCCGGGGACCCTACAACTTTCCCACACAGAAATTTGAGAAAAAATAGATTTTTTCTGCAACAATACGTTTTGGGCCCTTGCCTGTTGCGGGTACTTGACCCACCCACAAGAGTGAGGTACCATTTTTATCAGGAGATCTGGGGGGACGCTGGGTGGTAGGAAATTTGTGTCAGCCCGGTGACCCTACAACTTTCCCACACAGAAATTTGAGAAAAATTAGATTTCTTCATCAAAATTTGAGGTTTGCAGGGGATTCTGGGTAGGGAAACGTTGGGGGATCAATGCAAGCCATACCTTCCTGGACTCCCCATGGACTCTAGTTTTCAGAAATGTGTGCGTTTGGTAGGTTTCCTTCGATGGCCGCCAAGCCCGGGACAAAAACTCATGTGACTCCCCTTGCAAAACCAGGTCATTTTCAGATACATAGGGGGCATCTGCGTTTTTGGTCCCGGGGTCAGCAGCCATCTAGGGAAACCTACCAAACCCACACATTTCTGAAAACTAGACACCCGGGGGAGTCCAGTGAGGTATGGCTTGCGTGGGCCCCCAAACGTTTTCCTACCCAGAAATTTAGCTGAAAAAATCAAATTTTTCTCAAATTTCTGTGTGGGAAAGTTCTGGAATCTGCATGGATCCACACATTTCCTACCACCCAGCGTTCCCCCAGGGCTCTCGATAAAAATGGTACCTCACTCACGTGGGTGGGTCAAGTACCCACGACAGGCAAGGGCCCAAAACGTATTGAGGAGACATCAAAATTACCTATCACAAAACAACCTGGTTGTGCAAGGGGGGTCACCTGAGTTTTTGGCCCCGGCGGCCATCTTGGGAAACCTACCAAACCCACACATTTCTGAAAACTAGACACGCGGGGGAGTCTAGCGCCGGCATTAATGTCCTTCCCCACAGCGTTTCCCTTAGTCTCCCGAGTAAAATGATACCTCACTTGTGTGGGTGGGGCAAGGTCCTGTGACTGGGAAGAGCCAAAAACATAGACATTAAGGGTGTAGCACTGAGAATTCTAAGCGCTACATTTTTAAAAAAATACGTTTTTAGCCAATTCTGCATTGGACAACCACACAAGTGAGGTATCATTTTACTCGGGAGAGTGAGGGGAACGCTGTGAGGTAGGACATTTGTGCCGGCACTGTGATTCCACACAAAAATATGTGGAAACTGTGTTTTTTTCAGCTACTTTTGAGGTTTGCAGGGGATTCTGGGTAGGAAAACGTTGGGGGATCCACGCGAGCCATACCTCGCTGGACTTCCCCGGATGTCTATTTTTCAGAAATGTGTGGGTTTGGTAGGTTTCCCAAGATGGCCGCCGAGCCTGAGGCCAAAAACCCAGGTGACCCCCCCTTGCAAAACCAGGTTGTTTTGTGATTGGTAATTCTGATGTCTCCTAAATACGTTTTGGGCCCTTGCCTGTCACGGGTACTTGACCCACCCACACAAGTGAGGTACCATTTTTATCGGGAGACCTGGGGGAACGCTGGGTGGATCCACGCAGATTCCAGAACTTTCCACCACAGAAATGTGAGGAAAATGTGTTTTCTTTTACAAAGTTTGAGGTTTGCAATGGATTCTGGGTAACAGAGCCTGATGTGAGCCAGACAAGTCACCCCATCCTGGATTCCCCTGGGTGTCTAGTTTTCAGACATGTATAGGTTTGATAGGTTTCCCTAGGTGCCGGCAGAGCTAGGGTTCAAAATCTACAGCTAGGCACTTTGCAAAAAAAGGGTCAGTTTTCACTGTGAAAATGTGGTGTGTCCACATTGCGTTTTGGGCTGTTTCCTGTCGCGGGCACTAGGCCTACCCACACAAGTGAGGTACCATTTTTCTCGGAAGACTTTGGGAAATGCGGGGTGGTGGTAATTTTGTGGATCTACGCAGATTCCAGAACTTTCCACCACAGAAATGTGAGGAAAATGTGTTTTTTTTTACAAAGTTTGAGGTTTACAAGGGATTCTGGGTAACAGAACCTGGTGAGAGCCAGACAAGTCACCCCATCCTGGATTCCCCTGGGTGTCTAGTTTTAAAAAATGTATAGGTATGCTAGGTTTCTCTAGGTGCCGGCAGAGCTAGGGTTCAAAATCTACAGCTAGGCACTTTGCAAAATAAGGGTCAGTTTTCACTGTGAAAATGTGGTGTGTCCATGTTGCGTTTTGGGCCGTTTCCTGTCGCGGGCACTAGGCCTACCCACACAAGTGAGGTACCATTTTTCTTGAAGATTTGGGGGAATGCGGTGTGGTGGGAATTTTGTGGATCCACGCAGATTCCAGACCTGGGGGAACGCTGGGTGGATCCACGCAGATTCCAGAACTTTCCACCACAGAAATGTGAGGAAAATGTGTTTTCTTTTACAAAGTTTGAGGTTTGCAATGGATTCTGGGTAACAGAGCCTGATGTGAGCCAGACAAGTCACCCCATCCTGGATTCGCCTGGGTGTCTAGTTTTCAGACATGTATAGGTTTGCTAGGTTTCCCTAGGTGCCGGCAGAGCTAGGGTTCAAAATCTACAGCTAGGCACTTTGCAAAAAAAGGGTCAGTTTTCACTGTGAAAATGTGGTGTGTCCACATTGCGTTTTGGGCTGTTTCCTGTCGCGGGCACTAGGCCTACCCACACAAGTGAGGTACCATTTTTCTCTGAAGACTTTGGGAAATGCGGGGTGGTGGTAATTTTGTGGATCTACGCAGATTCCAGAACTTTCCACCACAGAAATGTGAGGAAAATGTGTTTTTTTTTACAAAGTTTGAGGTTTACAAGGGATTCTGGGTAACAGAACCTGGTGAGAGCCAGACAAGTCACCCCATCCTGGATTCCCCTGGGTGTCTAGTTTTAAAAAATGTATAGGTATGCTAGGTTTCTCTAGGTGCCGGCAGAGCTAGGGTTCAAAATCTACAGCTAGGCACTTTGCAAAAAAAGGGTCCGTTTTCACTGTAAAGATTAAGTGTGTCCACGTTGCGTTTTGAGCCGTTTCCTGTCGCGAGCACTAGGCCTACCCACACAAGTGAGGTACCATTTTTATCGGTAGACTTAGGGTAACACAGAATTGTAGAGCAACTGTTATTACCTATTGACTTTTGATGCATTTCTGCCTTCCAAATGAAAGACAATGTGTAAAAAAGAAGTCACTTTGAAAAATGTCCTATAATTCTCTTGCTAGTATGGGTACTCACAATTTCGGAAATGTGCAAATAGCTACGGTTTCCAAACTCTATATTTTGTTCCAATTTCAGAAATACATAGCTGTCTTTCATTTTTTTTTTTTTTTTTGTAAACAAATTTTATTCAAGTGGCAATTGGAGCACAACAAACAAGATATACATAGTGCCTTATCAGTCAATCATGTGCGGCATTATGAACATCCTTTAGTCCATGGTATCACGAGTGGGGATTGTCCATTGTCAATCGCAGGCTAACAACAGGTGGGACCTATTGCTTAAGTGATCTGGGCGTACATGATATATTAGAAGGAGCTCACACAGACAGTCGACACAGCCCTCTATTCGGGGAACCTCTGGCCCCTTGGGACAACCCAATAATCATGTGCATCGCTACCATGGGCAAAAGCAAAAGGCCAAAAGACAAACCCCCTACTCCCCCTCCCCACTCCCTCCCTAACAAAACTCCCCCCTCCCCCACCCTCTCAGGCATGTCGCTCTACTCTCTGCATTCTAGCAAAAGCATGGTGAGATAGTAAAATCGGTTGCATAATAGGTCTGAGGAAGCAAACCAAGGAAGGAGAACCACCATATTCCGACCTTCTGCGGGCTCCCAGGTTCCATGGTAGTATGGGGACACCCCACCATTCATCCCATCCGCGTCTCTCACTCAGGGGGGAGGGTATCATCCTCCAGGGGGCACTTAAGCAGTTCTACTAGCGCTACCCACCCTCTCGCTGCTTCCAGCATCTTATCGTTGTCTCGTCTCTGGGCCATTTGTAGCCTCAGAATCCCATCATAGTCTGCCCATTTAATAAACTCCCTCCGCCACCTTAGGGCACTAGGGGTGTCCCTCCCCTTCCAATGGCTGGTAATTTCCCGTTTGGCCAAAACAAGCCCCAGGTCAATAAATTTACTAGTGACTTTATTTCGGGCAGTATGGGGGAACCAGTGCAGCAAGCAATATCCCGGGGTCTGCAGAGTGTCTCTGTCCATCACATCCCTCAGGGCAGCCGTCACCTCCCCCCAATACCCCCCCAGCAGCGGGCAGTCCCAGACCATGTGCAGAAAGTCGGCATTGTCGAAGTTGCATCGTGGGCAGGCCGACCTAGCTCCAAAATATTCATTTATCTTATGTGGCGTGAGGTATGCCCTGTGGAGAACGAAAAAATGAATGAGTTGGAAGCGTGCATTCCTGGAGCTTTTCCATGCCCTCTCCACTATTGCATCCCAAGGCTTCTCCCCTAGGGGCACTCCAAGATCTGTCTCCCACTTGAGTCGCAAGCTCTCCAATGGGCGCCTCACCTCCTGGGTAAGTTGTCTGTATAGGCAGGTAACCGCCTTAATCGTCCCAGCCGCTAGGACCACATATTGACACGGCAAGGACACCGGGGGCTCTGCCAAGCCCGCCCTCCAGTGTGTACGGACAGCTGCCGTCAGGGCCGCGTGTAACAGGAAGTCCCCTCTAGGGATATCATACCTCTCTATCAAATCATTAAAGGGTAGCAAGCTGTCAGATTCATATAAGTCCCCAATCGTGGTGATCCCCGCCTCCTCCCAGGCCCTCAACCCCTGCCAATCCCCTCCGTGGGGCAAGACCTCGCAAACCGATAGAGGAATTTCAGGTGTGTACGGGAGTCCCCGCCCGGCTCTTCTATGAACCCGGTTCCAGCACTGGCGCATCGCCCATAAATCCCCTGGAACTTCTCTTTCCCTCAAAGGAAGGTGTAATAGCACCCGAGAGAGCTGATACAACTCCGGGTCTGTACCGCCTCGGGCCTCCTCAGCTCGAAGCCTGCCAGCCATCCATTTCGGGAACCACTGCAATTGCGCTGCATGGTAATAGGCCTCAAAATCAGGCACGGCAAACCCCCCCTCTCGCCTAGGCCGCATCATAGTAGTTAGCGCCACCCTGCGTCTCCCTGAGCCCCACGAAAATCCCGTAGTCATGGTAGTGAGTTGCGTGAAAAAGCTCCGCGGAATCCAGAGCGGTAAGGAGCCAAAATAGTCAAGCAAGCGCGGCAGCGTGACCATTTTTAACAGGGCCACCCATAGCTGTCTTTCATCCCGATTTGTCACTGTATATATTTTCCCAAATGAATTGCTATATACCCGGTACATAATAAAAAACCATTGCAAGACGCTGCTCAGTTATTGGCTCTGGGTTCATCGGGTTCTTGGTGAACCTACAAGTCCTACATATCCCCACAACCAGAAGGGTCCAGCGGATGTAACGGTATATTACTTTCAAACATCTGTCATAATTAGAAGTTACAGGTGAAAACGTTGGCACAAATGGCTGTTTTTTTCAACTCATTTTCAATTTTTCCTATTTTCAACTGTTAGTTTCTATAAAGAAATCTTGAAGGATCTACACAAATGACCCCTTGCTGAATTCAGAATTTTGTCTACTTTTCTAAAATGTATAGCTTTCCAAGATCCATTATTGCTTTCATACCCATTTCTACCATTAACTGGAAGAAGGTTGAAAGAACAAAAAATAGCAAAATAGGCTATGTCCCAGTAAAATGCCAAAACTGTGTAAAAAATGTTGGTTTTCTGACAAAAGTCTGTCAGTCCCTGAAAGCTGAGAAAATGGTGATTTCATCCCCAAAAACCCTTTGTTGATACCATTTGCAGGGGAAAAAAACAGACGCTTTCATTTGTTGTACTTTTTTTCCATTTTTCCCCCCCAAAAAAAATGTAGTTGTATTTTGGCTAATTTCTTGGTCCCCTCCAGGGGAATCCACAAACCCTGGGTACCTTTCGAATCCCCATGATGTTGGAAGAAAAGGACGCAAATTTGGCGTGGATACCTTATGTGGTTAAAAAGTTACAGGGGCCTTAGCGCGAACTACCCCAAATAGCCGAAAAAAGGCTTAGCACAGGGGGGGAAAAGACCTAGCAGCAAAGGGGTTAATAGCAGTGCAATATAAACATACAGAAGCAGTTTGTTCTTTTTAGTGGATGTACATGCGAATGGCACCAGAACTCACATAACAATTGCATGAAGTACAGTGAATCTCTATTGAGGTTCACAATTAATCAGTTATACAATAAACAGTATATACACATTTATGAAACCTCATTTGTCTAATTGACCAAGATGGTAGATTCACATAAAAAGGCAAGTGACACATTACTCTTCATGGAATTGGTCTCATTCAACTGTCTGCTGTTTTTTCCAAAAAAACATAATAAAGTGGAATGACAGTGGTCTCATAACATAAAAGTCCAAATAACATTGGTGCACATGCATCAAAATAGGCAATTGCGATTCTTTAATTGCGATTTTTAAGGAATCACAATTATGGAATCGCAATTGTCTATGCATGTAGGAATCGCAAAACAAAATTGCGATTCCTACACATTCCTTAATTGCTACTAGCAAATTGCGAGTCGCAATTAAGGAATGGCTCCCCATTCATTCCTATGGGCCTAGCGGCCCATAGGAATGCATGCAATTTCAAAGGTGCAAGGGTGCCAAAAGGACACCCTGTTGCACCCCTGAAATTTCCATTTTACCACATGTTGCGCACACACATGCCCCAAGGGCATGTGTGTGTGTAACATGGGACTTTAAAAAATGCACTGTAGTGCATTTTTCAAAGAATTCGCAAATTACCATCAACTTGAGATTGACGGTAATTTGCGAATCCTATTTGCGAAATCGCAAAAATTTTGGGGTTAATGCACTGCATTTAAGGAATTGCAATTTGCGATTCCTTAAATGCAATCGCAATTTAAATAATCGCAAATTTTGCAATTCCTTAAATTGCGATTTTTGCATTTGGGAAGATGCATCCCAAATGCAAAAATACCGGTCGCAAAGGGGCAGATTCTGCTAATCTGCCCCTTTGCGACCGTTTTTTTCGCTGATACATGTGGCCCATTATTTTTCGTCTCCTTCAAAGGTCTGTTGTTTATGAAAAATCATAATAAAGGAGAGTGGCAGTGGTCACACTTACATATGAATGAACAGTAAAAAGCAGTCAACACACGTATAAGTAGCTGTCTCATCTATCCATTACTCAGACTCGCCACTTGTTGTGATATCTCCTTATACTCATTGAGACATACATCCAGAAGGTGGATCCATTTACATTCTATCAAATTGAGGGTGTTCGTAAAATTCCTGGCCCCTAGGGTTGGGGCTGATTTTCTCTTTTACCACCCACCTCATGCTATCTGCTGCGTGATTTTGTGAAGTAAAATGTTCCACCAGCGGTGCTCTTTGCACCGTACATTTGATCCTACTGAAATGCTGAAGGATGCGCATCTTGACCTTCTGGCGTGCCTGTCCTACATACAGAATTCCACCCGGGCATACAATCATATAGATCACATCACTACACAGTTTGTGTGTTCCCTGAGAGTATATGTCTGTCTTTTGTGGATTACATTTTTGGACTATAAAGTTAGCCCACAAGCTTTGCAACTGCCACATTTAAAATGTCCAGTCAACTGTGGTAAATTCCATAAACTCTGTACAGGTAGTTTTGGTGGCCCGCCTACGGAGAAGCTCACCACAAATTCCTTTATGTTTTTGCCCCTCTTAAAAGAGTATATAGGAGGTTGTCTCATCTCAATCTCATCACCTAATAGAGTCCAGTGTTGATTGACAATCTTGCATATCTCATTACTGCGTGAATTAAACGTAGTCACACGCTTCATCCTATCATGGGTTATGTCCAGCATAGTCTCTCTTGGGCAGAACCAAGCCCTTTTGCATGCTTTCCTAAGTAGACATTTAGGGTAACCTCTTTCCCTTAGGCGCCCCATTAAGTCCTTTGATTCTTTAAAGTAGTCCTGCTTATATGAACAGTCCCTCCGAATACGGAGGAACTGGCCAAATGGTAAGTTGTCTCTTAGGTTTCTAGGATGGTGACCTTAGTATCTTAAAAGGGTACTCTTTTCACAGTCCTTTCTGATGAGTGTGGTTTACAGATGATCTACCTCTACCTTTATAGTGATGTCCAGGAAGTCAATTTCCTCTCAGCTATACTGAATGGTAAATTTGATAGCCTCAGACCTGCCATTTAGCCATTTGTGGATATCAAGTAGCTGTTCCTCCCTATCCATCCAAATCCTCAGTACGTCGTCAATATATCGTTGCCACAATGTTATGTGGTTTGCGTAAGGTCCCCCAGCATTAAATATATGATGGTCCACATAATGATCCATATAGATAATCGCTAGGTCTGGCGCAAAAGTCACTCCCATCGCAACTCCTTTAGTTTGCAAAAAATAGTTTCCCTGAAAGTAAAAAATGTTCCTGGTCATAGCTATGTCCAGCAGATTAACTAGGAAATCAGTAGGGACCTGAGCTGGTTGGGGTTTTCTATTCAATCACTTCCAGAGCTAGACTCTGTGGGATGTTGGTATATAGGGAAGTGATATCCATTGTTACTAAGATCTGTTCATTTTGGTCGAACGTAAGATTGTCAATCAACTTGATGGTCTATATTGTGTCTCTCGGATAAGCCTAGTGGACTCTACACTGGGCTTTAAGAATAAATCTACATACTTGCATAGAGATTCCAAAATTGAGCCACACCCAGCGACTACTGGTCTACCAGAGAGTTCTCCAAATTTTTGTGACTCTTAGGGAGCGTGTAGACAGTGGTGGTGCGGGGTTGCTTCTTGTTTAGAAAGTCGTATTCAAGTTCATTGAGATAGCCTTCTTCAACACCCTCGCTGGTTACTCTTTTATTCAATTCAGTTATTCCCTTTGTTGGGTCTGCATTAAGTTTTTTTATAGCTGATCCCATCCATCAATTGTGAGTCAATCTCAGATTTATAGTCTGATGTGTACTTGACCACTATGACCCCTTCCGTATCCGCTGATTTTATCACTATGGATTTGTTCTGCTTTAGAGTTTTTAAAGCCTCATGTTCTTCTTTTGAAATGTTGTACTTCACATACTTTGCTTTAGAGATTACGTTCATTGTATCTCTCATCGCCACTTGCTCAAGTGCCGGTATCTTATGTGTCATCATATGAGCTGGGGTTTGTTGAACTGGATGGGGACCTCAAGCCAGTGTTGGAATGGTGTGTTATTAAAATGGTATCTTAGATGGATTTTCTGTAGGAACTGGTGCAGTTCCATCTTTAAATTAAATGAGTTTGGAACCGCTGCGGGTACCAAAGTTAGTCCTTTTGATAGTACACGTTCCTCCGCTGGAGTCAGTTCATAATCAGAGAGGTTAACAATGGGATTAGTGGCTTGGGGGTTCATCATTTGTAGTACCGCCTGCGGGTCTATATCTCCCCATGGTTCTCTTGTGAAAGCGCACCTGCTTCCTGCCCCTATCCGACCTCTGCCCCATACTCGTTCTTTGGGTTGACTCCTTTTCCATGGCTGATCTCCCGCCTGGGTTGGATTCACTGATCGTCCCCTAAAAAAGGAGCTGGTACTTGATCTTGATAATTGTTACTTTGGTTATCAAAACCAGAGCTGGTCCCTGGATGTTCCGTGTCACTGTCATTGACACTGGCCACTGAAGTTTCTGAGAAGGTCTTGGTTCTCCTAAAACTACCACTTCCTCTGCTGGTGTAGTGACCCTGAGAGTCTTGACTATAATTACTTTCTGCAAGATAGGGATATGTTATTTTTTTTATCATAAATCCTAATGTCTCTAACCAGTTTGTTAAGTTTGTAAGCCTGTGTGTTGGTGTCAAAATCTTGAATTTTCCTCTCCAGGCATTCGAGAGCTTCCTTAGCATTCACCAGTGCCTTATCCTCAAGAATTTCTTTTTTTAAATCTGCAATCTCTTTCATCAACTTCTGCACTTGTTCTAAGGCTGTCTCTACCCCCAACACCATCAAGTGGCAAGAGCAATTCTTATCTACAAAGCTAAAGTTCTCTTTGAATTTTGGATTGTCTACAAAAATAGCTGATTCATTCTTCACTTGCAGACCCATGGGGATAGTGTTGGATTGCAAATGATAATAATAAATCTTTATTGCGTGATTAATTAAAATCATTGCAATCAAACATCTTTACATTATGCAATATATAGAAACTGTACCACAAGTATCATTTAAAAATTACCAATACAACCATAATTATCTCACAAAACCAGACCAATTCACCATACATTGTGCATTTAAAGATAGGATATAAAATTAATCAAACATGGGCTTAATCATGCATAGCTAATTACATTGGTAGCACATATAAAAATATATCAACAAATACTATAGCAGGATATTGCACATATTGCAGTTTAAAGTGCCAACGTGCAATAATTACTAATTACAACATATAAAGACAAGGGTAAAATGCAATAAAAATACATCATTAGTTACTATAACAAGATATTGCACATATTGCATTTTAAAGTGCCAACGTGCCATAATTAATAATTCCATTGTATAAAAACAATAATAAAGTGCATCAATAATTACTGTAACAGGGCTTATATTATAGTGTTGGATTGCAAATGTTTGGTCAACAAATGTCCATGCAACCTTGTGCGTACTAGTTTCTTTTCTAATCTCTTGAGGTATTTACTTTCTCATTAAGTGCTAGGTCAATGGCAGAGGTAGCAGGTCCCAGAAAAACAGAGCCTGTCTGCCCCTGTATCAGTCTATTGATATAGTCTTCACAATAAGATAAAGTTTCTTTTTCTGACATTCCTTATCTTGATTAAATCTTCAAAAACACTGTAGAATTAGCAACAGTGTGGAGTATGTATCCTACAGAACTTCTAAAAGTGGCATTTTCAAACACGCAATTTAAAAACCAACTTCACCAAAAATGTACTTTTAAATTATGAGTTCAGAGACTCCCAAATTCCAAATCTCTATCAGCTCTCAATGGGAAATTACACTTAAAAGATATTTTAAGGCAATCCCTATGTTACCCAATGGGAGAGATAGTCCTTGCAGTAGTGAAAAACAGAAATTAGCAGTATTTCACTATTAGGACATGTAAAACACACCTCTACATGTTCTACCTTTTAAACACACTGCACCCTGCCCATGGGGCTGCCTTGGAGGTGCCTTACATGTAATAAGAGGGGAGGTTTAGGCCTGGCAAGTGGGTGCACTTGCCAGGTCGAAATGGCAGTTTAAAACTGCACAAACAGACACTGCAGTGGCAGGTTTGAGATGTATTCAGTGCTACTCATGTGGGTGGCACAATCGGTGCTGCAAGCCCACTAGTAGCATTTGAATTGCAGGCCCTGGGCACACCTGGTGCACTTTACTATGGCCTTATTAGTAAATCAAATATGCCAATCATGGATAAACCAAACACCAATAATATTTACACAGAGAGCATATGCACTTTAGCACTGGTTAGTAGTGGTAAAGTGCCCAGAGTCCTAAAGCCAATAAAAACAGGCCAGAAAAAATAGGAGGAAGAAGGCTAAAAGTTTGGGGATAACCCTGAAAAATGGTCCAAGTCCAACAATTCCATACAAATATTATATATCTAAGCAGTGAGGTAGCAAGGGCACTGTAGGCCCTTATACAACCAAAGAAATTGGCTCCCCATTCCCTGGTTTGGTAGTATAAAACTGCCACTAAATGTGGTGAAGTGGGCTCCTCACACCCAGGGGCCAGGTGGCACTGTGCTATTGATAGCTACACCCCGTATCTAAATGTATTTAAATGTTACGAAACAGTAACATTCAGTCTCAGACAGTGACCTGTATTTCTAGGAATTTTCCTTGTGCTAGGATAGCTATGCAGGCGCAGGATCTACCAGGCGCAGCTAATACTGTGAATCCTTCAGCTCCAATTTAATCCTGGGAAGACAGATACAGCGGCTCATATTTTCAAAATCAATATAATGTGTATCAAGGAATGACCCACCAGCATTCTGCCAAATGCTGTGGTAGAATGGACCTATATTCTGCCCCATTACAGATGTTGGGCTGGACTGAAAAATTCAATTCTGATTGTATATTTCTTTGCACTCCCAACATTCCTTTTGTTATCTGTAGTGGCTTACCAAACTTTTCTTGTGCCTTTGAAGTTATCACAGATGATAATTATCTAACAATAAGATGATTGGATTTTGAAAACAAAATACCGGGCATGGGATGCTATTGAATAATGAAGCTAGGATATGAGTGGTTCCCTGCGTGGACCCTGCGTGGGGAGAATTCTTGGATGGTAAGTTGCTGCCAGGCAGTTGAGATAAGGGGACAAATAAAACTGTTGTACTTACCACTCAGAGATTGAGTCTCCGGGACATTCCACAAATGTAGAAGTAGGCAGTGGCGGCTCGCATAGGGCGTGCTGGTGGGGCGGGTGAGGGCAGAGTGGGGGTAGTAAACTCAGGCATACGACGGAACGGAGGAACGTAATAATTACTTTCCTCCGTTCCGTCGTATGTCCGAGTTTACTACCCCCGACCCTGCCCCTCCCCACCGCCCCGCAGCACGCCCTATGCGAGCCTCCACTGGAAGTAGGACTGCCATTTTGCAGATATATATTGACTTGATTGACAGCTCGCCAACATAAAAAAACACAGACAATGTGGTACTAATGATAATTCAATGCTACATTTACACACAGTATCATCTGTATTAAATACATTACTGTCTGCTAGGGGCTTCTAATTAATTTTGCACTAGAGTATATGAAAACTTGACTGCCTCTTTGATCAGCTGACTATCTGAAAACTGGTTATTTTGCTAATTCATTGAAATTTGCAAATCTGGTACATCTGATTACTCTATTAACGTGCACAGCTTTTTATTTCCATGCTTCAGTTCCCACAGTACACACAGATCTGTTAATTTACAGAGAGCTTAGAAAGGATTTGCATGTGGAAGGGTACAAGCAGCAGAGTGTGAATGCCAGGAAACCACATTGTGAACAACCCACAAGCAAAGGCATAGCTGCCAAGTTTCATTATGCACACAATAGACATTTCAATGTTTGTAGTGTACCTATGAGTCACATTTGCATGCATCATGTGTGACACTTGAGTGACACTTTACTCTATGCAGTTAGACAAGAAAACTGGTGCAAGACTAAGATCTACTTCGCTATTTTTCCTTTGAGTTTGATTAGCTATAGTTGTAGATTTATACTCAAAATAGCAGAACTACATGTCCCAGGATGCAAGGGAACATTTTACTGGATAAACTGCTGTATAATAATGCACTGTAAATGTTTCCATATTTATTACCTTGTGCTAGTGTAGGATTAATTAAGATATCTCACATTCTCTATAATAAATGTGGTGGTTATTTTGGTTGGGGGACTACCCACCTCAAGTAATAATCACGACCCTTGTCAGGGTGAATCCTCAGTCACTAATTTAAACTGAGCACAACTCCCCTTGGTAGATATGGAACAGAGCAGACAGTCTTAACTTTGGTACTGCATGAATACACATTGCCCTAAATTAAGCCTGACTACTCTAGCTACCAGGGAGTTGAGCTCAGGTTAATTTAGTGACTTTGAGAGTTCAACCTGACAAGGGTTGTAAATATTCGTTAAGATGGGCAGTCACCACCCCGGCACCCCCAAATAATAATTCAATTTCTTACACACAAGAAAAGGGCCTAGTGCGCCCGCTCCAACCCAGCCCATTATTTCTTCATTATGCTTTGTTTTGCCTTTCTACACCACTGCTAATTTGTAGCTAAGGCCGCTTGTGACCTCACTTCCTTGCGTGCCATGCCTTGCATGCTCTTTGTCTTTGTGTTTAATTTTGAGCCATTGGTTGTAGGTGGGGCCCATTGGCACACATTTTCGGGGACGGCAGCTATTTTTCCTCATTAGACTTTATTCAAGAAAAAGAAACCGAAAACACACAAGTTGGAAAGAATGAGGAAGAGAAAGATGGAAAACTGTGACAAAGAGTGAAAGCAGGAACCTGCAAGAGTTAGATAAAGGGACAGGGAGTGTCTGGTGGTGGTTTAGAGAGACATGAAGTGGAATCAAGACTACCCAGCCTTGGTATTTGGTGTGTCCACATTCAATAGTGCCCACCGCAGGCTACAGGGCAAGACTGTGGGGCCAGGCACTTACTCCTTTACAAAGTAAGCACTGCTTGGTCGTGGTGCATTTTTTATTTTTTCCAGCTCCCTGTGCCCTTCTGCACGTCCGCTGGACTTGTCCTACAAACTTCTCTCCGAAGTCTTTGAATTTGCTTTCGCCTCGAATATTATCACAGCCTAATCAATACAGTCACAGTAAAATACAGCGATCACTCCTGCTAGTCCCTCAGCTGTTAAAGACGTTTCAGCCCCAGGGGTGGCTCCTCTGCAATGGCGGAGGAGCACCGCCCCAAAGGCTCAGAGCCAGCAGCTGAAAAATAAAACAATATTTTATAATCGTTTCATTTTTCAGCTGCTGGCTGAGCCAGCGTGTGCAGGGAGGGGCGAGGTCAGGCCAGGCCATGGCAAGGAGGAGGAACAAAGTGGTGTGTGCACATTTAAGTGCGCATGTCTGTTTGGCCGGCCGTCTTAGGCCGACCAAACCGACATGCGCAGATAGGTTTCTCCAACCCAGTTGTATTGCACAGCAGACACCGACTCCCTGTGCCTGGGCGAGCGTTAAAACAGCCTTCTCAGGCCAATCCCTGGGCTGCTCCCATGCTATTGGTAATAGCATGAGAGCAGCTCAGGGATTGCACTGGGAGTCTCCGATGCTGTCCCAGTGTCTGCTGGGACCAGGAAGCAGCAGAACACCGAGGTGCGTGGCGGCCGGCAGCTTCAGGTAAGTTATTTTTCCTTATTACCCCCTCCCCGTGCTCTCCCTTCGTGCCCCCTCCCCCGTTCCACCACTTTTTGTTTATGTCGGCCGCTGCTGTTCTGCCTCTCTCTTCGTATTTCTCTCAGACTGCCAATTGGTTGTTATCATGTTCCTGAAATGGCCGGCCTGTGCTCTCTCTTTCACTTTCTGAAGCCCCTCTCTGTGTGCTTCGTTGAAGGCCATTTCCCTCTACTAAACTCACATTTTCGGCGCTCACCCTGTCCATATGTGACCCTCTAATCCATCATAGAAAAGGGATAGAATCAGATGTCATATGAGGTCTCTGCCTCTAATGGAAGTGGGCCTAGGCTAAAGTAAGCAGAGACGAGCTGACACGTAGATGCTAAGCTGCATATAAAGGAGCTGTATTTATTTTTAGACGAAGTAAGGAGGGAGAATTGTGTCTGAATACTGGACTTAAATGTGTTCCTTTTTAAATATAGTGAGAAGAAAAATACATTTTTATTAGGATTTTGGCATGATTTTATTGTCTATGGTTTAAATGTCACTATTGCTATAAAATGTATATCAAAAACATCTGTCTATGTTATGTTACGTGATTTGTAGAGTGCCTGGCTGCCCCAGCAATGGGGCGTCCCAGGGCTGATCCCAAAACCAACAGAGAACAAAAAGGCCGCAGAGTTAGGGGAAGAAGTTAACTTGGAAAGAGATGTGTCTTTATAGCCTTCCTAAAAGACCCATGATCTTGGATACTTCTGATGTAGGCCGGAAGGGCGTTCCTGCATTCTGGGAGCGGGTGCACGAAAAGAACGACCTCCGGCCCGTGCTCTTCTTACACGAGGAACACACGCTAGGTGTTGGTCAGAGGAGCGCAGCAGGCGGTTCGGTATGTAGGGAGTGAGGAGATTGATTGGATGTCGGGGGCTTGGGCGTTAAGGAATCTGTGAGAAATACACGGAACTTTGAAATTGATTCTCTTCTCCACCGGGAGTCAATGGAGCCTTCGTAGGAGATTGGACGCTGAACAAGATTTGGGCAGGCCGAAGAGCATCCGATTGCCGGCATTTTGTGACCTTTGAAGGCGATGGATCCCTGCTTTATTGGCACCCAGATACAGAGAACTGGAATAGTAGTCCAGTCTCAAAAGTATGGTGGACTGGATGAAGACCTGGCGGGTGTTGACGTCGAAGAATCCAAGCAGTGGCTTGAGTCCATGTGAGAGTCCAAAGCAAACACCTGACCTGTTGTAGAGTCTTTGTAATTCTTTGCCATGCATGTTACCTATTGTGAGTGCTGCAGAACTGTCTCTTTCTGCAATTTATCCTATTCCACCTCTAACTGGTGTGTTGACGTTCATCCTTATGGGTAATCTTTGTAAACATAGCCCAGCACAATGAAGCCAGTTTCGGACCAGCTCAATTTATTTATTTATTTATTTAAGAGTTTTATAAAGCGCCTGAATCACTCCCGAAGGGGTATCTCTGCGCTGAGCGAACCTACGGGCGGGTAAGGACAGATTAAAATAGGGAGGCTTTAAGCAGTTTCCTGAAGCGTAGATAGTCCGGGCATTGTCGGAGCTGTAGGGGGAGCTCATTCCAGTATAGGGGGGCGAGGAGGGAAAAGGATTTCCCACCAAGTCTAGCTTTCCTAACCCTTGGAACCTGTAAAAGAAGTTTACAGCTGGATCTCAGTGTCCTACGCGGAGAGTAGGACTTAAGTTTGCACGAGATGTAAGAAGGACCCTTATTATGAATGGCTCTATAGACTATGCAGCCAGTCTTAAACTTTATCCGCTTACGGACTGGTAACCAATGAAGTCTGCATAGCAGCGGCAAAGAAGGGGTTCCAGGAGTGGAGTTCGTGAGGAGCCGAGCCGCAGTATTCAGGACCACCTGAAGTCTATTAAGGGAATACTCGTTTGCGGAAAGCAAAAGAGCATTCACCTAGCACAACAGAATCCAACACAACTAAATCATTCAACCAAACCCAGAGCACCTAGTCCAACATGACCCAGTCTGAAGCACAACTCCCCAAATGTCCCTTCATCCTCCCTTCTCATCAACAGTGAACTCCCAGCCCCTGTGGTATAGTGACTTTATAGCTTATTGACCTTGCCGTGCCACTGACCTCCAAGGGGCTTGAAGTCTGCTGGGGAAGGCACCACGCATCTGAGCTAGCTGATGAGGACTAAGACTTGCAGTGTGAAGTTCACTTATTGTGGGCTCTTGTAAATGGACTTCTGCGCAGTTTGCAGATTAACTCAAAGGAACTCTTATTTGCGTGACAACAAGGTATCAATGCAGTAATTCAGGGCAGTGGCTAATTTGCATTAGTCTAACCCCTGATGAGTGTCACTTGGCGGAGATGAGTTATTCATGGTATTTAGTGCAGCGAAGTGTTTAAGACTAAAAGAGTTCTATTTTTAAGATGAATGGCAATTGTTATAAAGAGGGGGCAGTTGACATGCACAGGCAAAGGAATAGTTGAACATTTCATAGAGCTTTGAATAGTAATGGATTTTTTTGAAGAAAGGGTTTTCAGAAAGAATATATGGTAAATACATATTGGCTACATGAATCTGGTTACAATATTAGGTTTGCTTTAAAGAGGAAGTATGTAATTGCAGCTGTTTGTGGTTATTTATGAGTAATGAGTACAAATTATGAAATTAGGAAGAAGATTGTTTTAATGGTAGATTGTGTCTCTGACAAGACACGATGAAGACTGATAGCAGTTGGTTTTTAGCCCCAAGATGTCTCTATGTTGTCGCTCTAACTTGGACAGACCGTTGACAGATTGCATTCTCTCTTACGTTATTAGCAGATCAAAAATATACTTTCAGACCTGTCAGTAGCACTCAAAAGACTTTGGAGTTGTATTAAAGCTGAAACTTCACAAACACTTTACCTCCTACTGATCTCTTGAAACCTCTGGAAGATTACATTGAAAGCCTTCATACGGCGATTTCAAATTCTTTAGATATTTGCGTCTCTTTGAAAGCTAGTAAATTAGTTAGAGGCTTGCTCTCAGAAAAATGGTACACTGATGATTTAAGACTAGCATAAAGGAATTGTGAAACGCTAGTACACAACTGGAGGCACTCAAAAAATGTAACAGATTGCCAAATCTACAAAGAGGAATTGAAAAAATATCACAAGGCATTAAGGAGAGCTAAGGATTACTTAATCAGGAGACTAGAAGAGAATAGCAGTTCGTCAAAAGAACGGTTTAAAATTGTAAAAGAGCTTGCCCAGCCCAATTGCCTCTCCCAAAAAATCACTCCCACAGAAGATCACTGTGAGGAAATTGGAAAGTTTTTTAATGATAAAATTGAGAGCATCTACTTGTCATTTGATACTCAACCTTCCCTGGACAAGCTCCTGTGGGAACAATTGGGCCCACATCCGGAGAGTGTAACCCATTTGGGTTCTTTAGAAACAAACACGGAGGAAAGAGTGACGGAACTAATGTCAGAGGTCAATTCAGGATCACCTCTAGACCCCTGCCCTCATTTTATCTATTCTAAACTAACTGCTAAACTAAACCCCCTTTTTTACTCATGCTTTTAACCAATCCTTGGCAGAGGCAATTTACCTAGATTCTTGGAAGCAGGCGCTAATATTACCTTTGGCCAAGAAGTCAGGAGTGGATGTTCCCTTGCTCACCAACTACCGTCCCATATCTTTGCTTCCATTCATATCTAGGATACTGGAAAAATAAGTGAATGGGCAGCTAACAAATTTTTTAGAAAGTGGCAATCTGCTGGATTCCTCCCAAATGTGCTTTCGAGAGAGAAACGGCTTTGAGACCACCCTTTTGGCTGTTTTGGGCGCTATCAGGCCAGTGGTTGATCAGGGCAATGCCGCCGCCCTGATCCTACTTGACCTGTCTGCGGCTTTTTACACCGTCTCGCATAATTGGTTTATCAGGAAACTCCATCAAATTGGACTCCATTCAAAAGCCCTGAAGTGGTTTGGATCGTTCTTAAAGAATAGAACACAAACTGTCCAGCTGAGTACTATCAGATATCGATCCCCTCTATCCAAATGCGGAGTACCTCAAGGTTTAACATTTACCTTTCCTTTCTAGCAAAGATTGTAAGGAAATGGGGCTTTAAGATCTGCTTATATGTGGACGATACTCAGTTGGTCATCTCCATAGGGGAAAAACATGAAGAAACTCGAGGCAACCTGCCCAACTGCCTCTCAGAATTCGCTGATTGGATGGCAGAGCATTGTCTTAAACTTAACGCTGAGAAATGTGAAATCCCACTATTCGGTGGTGCTCATCGAATATGGGATCCATCCTGGTGGTCTACTTCTCCAGGAGAAGACCCAATTCCCAAGAACTCGGCAAAAAATCTTGCATTGATGACACTCTCTCAATGCAGGAACAAGTTATTGCCACCTACGGAAAATGCTATGGCATCCTCAAACTACTGAAATGACTGTTCAAGTGGTTATCGGTTGACTGGCGTAAAACGAGTTCAGGCATTGATAACCAGCAGACTGGATTATGGCAATGCCCTGTGTGTGGGAATGGGGGATTATCACTTCACTAGACTCCAGGTAATCCAGAACGTGGCTGTCAAGCTGATCTGTAACATGGACAGATATAGCTCAGCTTCAGCCTGCCTGGCAACCCTACATTGGCCGCCAGTAAGGAAAAGAGCCGGCTTCAAGATTCTTTGCCATACACACAGGTCACTATATAACACTAGGCCTGAAATTCTTGAAGATAAAGTGGAATTTTCGCTCCGGCACATGAATTGAGATCACAAAACTTGGCCCTCCTTAAGGTAAAACGGATAATTCTTTTTCTCATACTCTTCTTTTAGACCTTCGCCTGACCGAGAACAACCTATGGTTTAGGAAAAAACTAAAAACTTGGTTTTTCAAAGGATAAGTCTTTCTTAACAGTTTATTCTTAAATTCTTGCAGTCCTCACAGTTGAAAATAAAGGGAGCTTTCTTAGCGCCGGGATATCCCTCAAGGTATGAGTTGCGCTATATAAATACAGTAAATAAACAAATAAATAAGATGTCTGGCAAGTTTTCTGTTAACTAGAGAGTAACAATTCTTCTAAAGGGATTGTTGCCAGTCAGCAGGAGGCTCTCAACACGGCTTCACTGGTGCTTAGTGAGTTGTTGTTCACCAGTGACTGAACTGTCTGAAAAGCTGTAGCTAAGAGTTAGAATTATGACTGGTGCTCCATTGAAAATTTGATGTAATATTGCTAATTTGTACAGACGCAATTAGAAATTGAAATTATGGAGCAGGTCAATTTGCTTGGTAAGGGATAGGATCATGCACAACACAAAAAAAATACCTTTTACAGGTTTTGGCGCCACAGGGGGTTAATGTTTCCTCAAGGTTCTCCTGTGAAATATGGATTTCATCATCATATTGACATCCCCCAAACATTCTGCAGAGCTTTACTACTGCAAGGCTACAACGATTACGCAGTGCTGAGGAATAAATTATGCAGGAAGGTTATCGAAATTATGCAGCAAAAACACAAATTATGCAGCACAAATGGGGGTTGGAGGCTAACATTTATTGACAGATTGTTCTTATACAGCCTGGGTCTTGTTACCCACTATTTTCTTCTATTAATATATATGCTCTGGAGTATGGACTCAATTCTGCCAAGATACGTGTGGGTCACCTGCGAGGTCTGATTATTTCAGGTGCAAACATTGAATGCCAAATCTATTGTGCTCTTCTCTACATTTGTAGACTCTCAGTTTATTTCGAAAAAGAACATTTCTTGTTTGGTCTCTACAGTTGGATCTCACTGTTTCCGTGAATTCATCTACAAGCATGCAAACCTCATAATATGCAAAAATCAACAAAGAAAAATGTCAAGAAAATGATTCAGCACAATCCCTGTGCCTGGAGTAATTCTACCACTAATTCAGTGCGATGTAGAAGCCAGTGCATGTATATTTTGATATTTCTAAAGCTTGAACTAAGCTGGCTAGCAACAGGGCACAGTATACGGGCATGTCTCTATTAGCCTGGGGGAAAGGGACAGGAAGGAGGTAGAGCTTTCTTGAAAAGATGAGTTTTCAGTTTCTTCCTAAATTGTAGGAGGGCTGCTGTTCTGAGAGGCCAGTGGGGATATTATTTCAGATTAGAGGGGCAAAGGATGAGAAGGCTTGCTTATTTTTGTTTTCTCCTTCCTGCTGTGGTGCAGCTGATCTTGAAGATGATCCAGGCTTTCAGTGGGATCCATTGTTGTTCTTTCATTGCAAGGGTGAGGTCATGGTGGCTGTTTGTTTTTCAGTCTCTTGATGTGCTGTACTGCTGTGACCACGGGTGGTCACCGTGATGCCACTGAGCAGAATGTTGCCTTCATCTAGGTGGGAGAGGAGGAGCTTGAACTATCATTGTGAAGTCGACTCCTGGGATAGAAGGTTTCCCTTTTTTGGAGAGACAGCTAGGCTTTTTGGTCTTCTAGTCAGTTTGTTAAGTGATTGAGAGGTTCGAGTCAAGGATACATCGGACAGACTTGGCCTGCTCTGTCAGTTCAGATGTGAAGTCTGTTAGATTTAACTCAGTGACCCATGACCGAATCAAATAATGTTTGCCATTGTTGGTAAACAGGAATAATTTGATCTTTGTAAGGTTTAGTCCAGATTGGATGCATTCAAGACAAGCTTTCAATCTCTTTATGTCGTTATGTATGGTTGACGAGATTTTCAGATAGTGTTCGTTGCCATACAAGTAAATAAAATACTATTACGATTTATTCTACAATCTGCTTCCATAATATGAGAGAGTAATTAAAGTACACATAAAAGTACTGCTGAAATATTCAATAATGAGACACCATTTATTAAGTAGCTTTACAACTATTTGATTTCTGCTCAATAAGTAAGATGATCGGGTGTAATTATTAGAGACCAAAAAAGCCAAAGCAGTTAGTTGTGCTTGAGAGGATTCATGCAACAAATGACTGCTCACGGTGTCAGGTTTGTGACTCACACTGATGAGTACCCTTGGATTACTGGTTTTACAGAATCAGTCCCCATGCAGTGGAATTATCCGTCTACAGTCATTGTCAAGATGCCATTGTCATCATTGCCATGTTCATGGCACTGCTACATAAAGCACCATAACATAACACTTTTTGTAACCCTTTAGTAGGGAGATCACCATAACATCACCTATATCAACACTGCTCCACTGCCTTTCTACTTCACGTCTTTCTTTTTCCTCTCTTTCTTGTTGTATCTCTACCTCACCAATCCCTAATCCTTGCCTTTCTCTCTACAGCACTTTCTATCTAATCCTATCTCTGTCATTTCTGTACACTTCTCTTTCTCTTCCTCATCTATCTTTCTTTCTCGTGTCCTTCTGCATACTTTACCTTACTTCTTCTACCTCACTTCCTTGCTTTACCTCTCGTTCTCCCTCTCTTTCTGTATCTCAATGTACTTACATCACCTCTAGCTCCACTCTTTCAAATTTGGCGCTTTCTATACCCTCCCTCTCTTTTACCTTTCATTCCCCCTCTCGCTACCTTCCTGTCTGCCTTAGACATCTCTTTACCTGTCTTTTCTATCCCTCAATTCTCATTTTGCCCTCCTCTCTACATCAGCACCTTGCATATCTCTGTATTTATTTCCCTTCCTCATGTCTTTCTGTATTGCCTCTCTCTGTACCTCATCCCTCTTCTTACCCCACCAATCTCTCAACATTGCTTTCTTCCTACCCCTAGCTTCTCTGTACCTCGCTCTGTAACCATACCCATCTCTCTACTTCTCTTTCACTTCATACCTCTGTATCATTCTTTCTCGCTACCTCACCTTTCTCCCTTTACCATATGTCTCTCCCTATTTTACCTTCTATGTTATGTCTATCCCTACCTCAGCTATTTCTTTACCTCATCTCTATGTTTACTCCCCTTCTCAATCTACTTCACCTTTCTTGTTATACAATTCTCTTTACTTCTTTGCCCTTCTATGGTCTCCTGCCCCCCCCCCACATATTTTTCTGAGCAGAGTAGGAGATCATGATCTAACCAAAGAAGCATACATGTGGAAAGAGTATAGGAGGGACAAGGCAAGTGAAAAGAATTAAATAGAAAATGATCAGGCTTCACGCAAATATTTTGATGTTCAACGCTGCAGTGAAAATGCCAGTAATAGAGGTGAATCTAATTGTGCATCTATGTGCATATCTCTTATTTTAATATTACACACTTGTCCACTAAACATCCACCAAAGCACCCTTACCTGTCTTTCCTACATTGAGAGGGGCAGTCTGGTTAGACCAGGTGTCTCCAACAAGTGGATCTAGAGCTAACAGTAGCTCCCAGACACCTTTAGAGCAGCTCGCAGCCTTGAGTTAATTATTAAATAGGCACAGGGTCACATTTACCTTTTAAAGTTAAGGGAAGACTGTGTTTATTTTATGTTATTAACATCAGTCTTCAGTTAGCAGGGCCTGCTAATGAGTAGTACTCAGTCAAATATATGACCTAGGCTGGAGCTGGGGCACAGAGGTGAAGAACTGAAGCACTGAGGTATTTAACTCCTAGATAAAAAGTACTAGTGAGCTCAATATTAGAGCGTGATAACATAATGATGTTTCTGAGGGCTTTTAAATGGGAGGAAATTAAAATGAAAAGTTACCTTAATGATTAAGTTAACTCTTCATTTAAATTTGCTCCCATTCCAAAGTGTTGCATTACAAACAGCAGGTCTCTTGCCTCTAATGACCAGTAGACACTGTGCCATATATGAACCCGAAAAAAACAGTACTTTTTTTAAATGAGAGAAATTTGAAGTGCAGAAAAATTGTCCATATTTTAAACATTTTTGCAGAACATTTTTCTGCACTTTAACTTTTCCCCACTTAAAAAAATGGTTATTTATTTATGTTAAAAATGTATAATGGTGTGAAAGGTATGTCATGTGCCACAAGTACATATGATCCAGTCTCTCAGTCACACATACACCTATATCCCATTCATACGCACACATGATCATACATCCCCAAAGACCACACACTCACTGACACACATGGCAGCCCTGTCACAGTGCCCCAAGTCAAAGTATTTTTTTCAAACCATAGTATCTGGCTCTATTGACATTAGCTTTAAAGTCAATGAAGCTTGGCGTGGGGGTGTCTGGTAACAATGTGTGAGTTGTTTAGCCGTCAGTAGCTCACGATGATTTTCACTGATCAGAAGTAGCTCTCACTACAGAAAAGGTTGGAGACCCCTGGGTTAGACACTGAATTCTCCATAAAATGATGCAAGACAAAAACAATGTAGATCCAAGTGCAAGAAATGGCTTTACCAATGGCTGCTCAAGTAGTACCTGGCAGGAGGAGGGTGGGTGGCTTTAGCTTTTGGCTAATTTTGCATGTCTGTTTCTGGAAGTATTATTCAATATTGTATCTCATGCTGATGGGCTGAATTAAATGAAAATGCGCAACATATGTAAACTTTTTTCCAAATAGGAGACTCCAAAATGTGTCCTGCCTGGTGCCCCAAAGATCCTTAAGATGGCACTGCTTCAATCTTCTGTACCCATCTGTGTCATTTTTTACCTTGCTGCCTCCATCTTTTCAGTCCCTTACCATTCATGTTAAATAGCACAGACAGTGGCCTGGCCAGAAACGTTGGAGGCAGAGCCAAGCCAATAGTTTTTTTGCCTCCAAGAACCAGAGTAAGTGCAGAGCCAGAGGCTCCTGCGCAGTTACACAAATAACAGTCGCATTCTAAGAATGCTATATATAAAAGTGCCCATCAGTAAATAAAGGATAGTACACATGTAATTTATTTTTCCAAACAAAAAAATGCTTTACTCAAGTCACCTATCTTTTTGTATCAAAGTTTTGACACTTATAGAAAAAAGCTGCTCTCGCTCTGTCTACTCTTAACCAAAAATGCAGGCATTTGGCTCAAGCCATCATTTGATTGCCCATCTTCATAGAACAGTTAGGCATGGCTTACAACCCGTATCTGAGCTAAGGTCTAGTGAAACAGAGTTATTTGCTTTAAATCACACAATTTAATCTGCGTAAGTTGTATGTGTACCTGGGAAGGGTACAGTACAAGAATGGAGCAGTACTGTGCAGTGCCTGTGTGGTTAGTACATGTACTGGGTGTATGTATGCCTGAGAGGAATACATAACACGAGAGATATAGTGCTGTGCAGTGCATGTGCAGATAAAGCATGTGCTGAGCGTATGTGTGCTTGCGTGGAGTACCATACATGAAGGGTGAAGTGTTGTGCAGTGCGCACATAGTGAGTGTGTGTGCTGGTAGTGCATGTGTTTTGAAATAACACACCCTGGTGAAAGACAGAAACACTTCAGTGCCGAACAATGTGCGAGACTGAGTGTATGTGCTAAATGCATGTGTGCATGTAATGGTACAATGCATAGAAGTATTAGTACTGAACAGTGAGTGTACTGAGAGTACACACTGAGTAAATGTGCCTGCAAGGGTGCCTTGTATGATGGACCCTGGGTTCAATTTTGGGAAGCCCAGGCTTTCCTGGTGAAAACAAGAGGAGGAGAGTTATCCCCCCCAGACAGATTTGTGGATTGCTGCATTCCTGTGACCTGGGGGCGGGGGACACTGGAGGGAAAAGGAAGAAACTCCCTTTACATTCCAAAAGACTGCTCTTTGATTCAGTGATAGATAACAATGAAGGGACCTGGACGAATCTCAGGAAGGGAGATGGGGCTGATAAGAGAATCATAAAGAGTAGGGCTGGAGATCGAGATTAACCTTTTGATGCAAATGCTTCAAAAGGTTAAAATCACTGTGGCTGACATCCAGTTGTGAACCCTGGTCACTCCCATGAATTATGTTGTGGACAATCAGCTTCAGAGTTATGCCTGCTGTGACAGATCTCTTTCATGAAGGACTATGAAAAGGAAAAGTGCCTACTTCAAAAGAAGCAGGACCACAACATAATACTTCAAAGACCCAGACACTAAATCACATTTGGTGTCTGGAAAAGGACTATAAGAAGGGGAGGTTGAGTCCCCAAAAATGTGTCATCTGCCAAGCAGCCAGACGGGCTGTGTGAGAAAGGGAAGCACTGCAAGATTTCTGCCTGTGACCAGGACTGGGGGTCAAGGCCTGCTAGTCTCACTGCTGGGTGAGGGGACATCACCCAGGAAAACCAAGACCACCTGGCCTGGAGCACCAGCGCCTGCCTGCTTGCCAAGACCAGTCTGCCCTGTGATGAAGAGGAGATCGTTGGAGAGAGTGAGATCTAGCGGGGGGCCCTACTGTGAGGATTCCCTGTGCAAGGTGTGAGGATTCAGCTGTGCACTGATGGGGCCGTAGCCTGTGTTAAGGACTGTTTTTGGCGACGCCCGTTTGGCATGAGATTGCCGCTGTAGACTGAGCCATGTGTTCAGCACCGTGGGGTGACTCCCTATGCCAGAGGGGGCCACCGGTAAAGTACCATTTCAAGGCGTGCCAAGACTTGAGACTGTCTGGGCCAGGGCTTAAGTTACTGCGGCAACCCTGTATGCCAGGAGGGGCTGCCAGTACTAACATTGCCAAAGGATTCAGGCTGCCGCCTGAAGGAGAGACAGAGGCTATGACTCGTGGGTTGGACCCGTACAGCGAGGGAACTGCCCCCGACTCACTGTGGAGGACTGCTGGAGATGCTATGGACGATGTCGCATCCTCACTGGCTCCAGCCGGCAGCACCTCTCAGGAGAGAGCCTGCACCGCTGGGTGCTGCCATGAGGGTCAAGAGCAGGCTGACTTCTCCAAACTGAGCAGGACTTGTAGGTGCGTGTTGAAGGTACCCGCTGCATAGGTGAACTCTTCCATGCTGCGAGAGCAGGTAAGACGTGAACCAAGCCATTTGAGCCCCGAGACTTTTGACTAAATTTCTATAGAGTCAAAGGGAGAACTCTTGAGTACAGCCTAATAGTTTGCATTCCCTGAATGCGGCTAGAACTGAATGGGGAATAACACTGAACACGTGACACGAAGGAGGGTGGGACAGGGATTTGCCTGATAAATACTAGAACCTCGACCTCAAGGGAGATTGTGTTGTTTCTTCTGAATGTCGTACTTCTTTGCATGTGTAGAGTTAGAAATAAAATACTACTTTTCTTATAAAAGCAAGTATTTGGCTGGAAATTGATTTATTGTTCGTACTGTGTGCACTTTGAGGTATGAGTCATGTTCACTGACCTGTATCTACATCTCACCGAGGGAACCTTGACTGCTGAACCACCGCTACCAATGAGAGTCAAGTACAGAAGGGGTACTTGGCCCAGTTGCTCTGGAGCCATAGTAGGCTGGGCCCTGGGACATCAGGAGTAAACACCCTCAACCACCACGGTTGGGCCCAGTAACTCCTGTGTGCAGTCGGGCCCCTCTTGAATAGGTTCCGACAGTTAGTACCCACTCTCTGGTCAGCCACCTTTATTTCATATTGTTCCCACCCAGGATCCTCTACTATGCCTGTTATTCCCACACCAAAGTACTTCACACCACACCTTGTCTGTCACACGCTGTCTGTAAATGCAAGGCTCTTAAGTAGCCCCATATCATGTGTGACACATTCAGCCAAAGCTGTCTGCTTTTATATTCCTAACACCGTACAATAAGTCCCAGAATACAAAGTATTATCCAAAAGCCAGGAAAGACTGAAAAACGCACACTTGACAGGAATGTAAATGGCCTGACAAACTACACTGACACAACACTCACTACCATGAAAGGGACTCCTGACATCAAGTCATTGCCCAGCCTCTTCAACTTCTCAACATCTCATTCATTCTTTGGGATTGTATTATAGTATATAATTTATATAACCCTTAATAAACCCTAATGAGGCCGCAAAGTGATTCCATTCACTTCAGGTTCTTTTCGGACAGCATGGTTGGTAACTTGTGCATTGAAGTTTGGCCTTATACTACGTTCTTCTCAATGCCTCCTGTTTCCGCTATTTGCCCTCTCCCGCTCATTCTTCTAAAACCGAACTGGATGCCTTTCAAGAAAGTGTATCTCTTAGTTTGTTTGCTACATAGAGCATGCAGATGTGGTGAAATATGAAGACTACTCTGGAGGCAAACTGATTGTGAAAGGTTAAAGTAACTGGAGCATAGTAACTCAGTCACAACCTTTCAGATGCAATTGCCTGGCTAGAGATATCACAATTTAACATGAGACAGCAAACATAACAAGGTTATCTGAAGCTTTGTAACACCTATGAGTACCGTTTGTCGCAGATAATCACTGTACTCTCATTTTCTGTCTGCTGAATTCTATTGAGCGACTCCTTGCTATAAAGAAATCCAAAGGGAAGTGTCATGTAGATTATCAAGGGAGTTCCACCTTTTATACCGCTCAAAAGTATGTGCTCTTATTTTCCATTTTTTTACTTATCATAGCATTGCTATTGTTTGGTAAGAGTGAAACAGTAAAAAACAAAGTAAAGAAATTGCAAACATTTGCCAGTTTTCCTACTGATTAGGAAGAGTTGGCAATAGTTCTTACAACGCCATTATCCTTTGCTGATGGGCACAAGCACATAAGGTACAAATAATAGCGTAGTTATGCTATAGCACTTCCAAGCAGTATAATTATCACCTTTGACCTGCAAGTATATCAATCGCAATTTTTCATACTTACCTTTATCCCTTGTGTCAGTGCCTCAACTTTTGCCAAATTACAGTTCTGAGGCTCAGGTAGGTGAAATGATTTGCCAGGAATCACAGAAATTATAGCAACAGGATTTAATGCACGTTGCTTTACGCAAGTCAGCATCATAACCACTAACTAAACTGAGCCAGAACTGCAGTTGGCATACATAACAACACATCAAGCCACCTCACCAGTTCTACGCCAAAAGCATTTTAATACCACTTCTTGATAATCAGGGGACCTGTGGAGGATTCTAGTCAAGGTAAGGCAGCAGACTGCAACATTCCTGTAAGCGGCGTGCACCGCAGACAGCCTAGGCATTTTGGGGCAGATTTGTTAACAATTTACACTGATGCAAGGCCACCAAAAGTGATGCAAACCAGCGCAAAGTCTTGATTTGGGATTTACTTTTCAGCGAAAACCTTGTTTTTGCACGGGAAAGTTGCCTAAAGTAAAGCAAAGAAGCGTTTTGTGCTCCTTTGTACTACTTTGCTTCAAGGGAGCATCCCATGGATGTTACATGGGCATTCTCACAATACCAACCATGGATGCAAAGTCTTATCTACTAATAATGGTAGACAGGGCTTTGCATCAACAAATGACTCCTCCTTGAGACAGGCCTAAATTAGAAAAAAATATCTTTAAACTTTTGCAAGTGTGCTGCACTGTACAGATCACACTGAAGGTGGAAAATGTTTTGAAGTATTTCTTAGTGCAGTATTTTCTACTTAAATGTAACTCTTCCAGAACAAAATCTATGCTTGACATCACACACAACACCTTTGGACTATGGTACAAAGTTTTGTGCATGGTGCTAGGCCGCCTTAACATGCAGCAGCGCTTGATAAGAGAGTAGCAATGTCATATCTACCAGAAATGGCATGGATGCTCTCTCCCACTCACGCAAAACAGCACCGCAACTTTGCTTGCAGAGCTGCGTTGTGTGAATTACTATTACTAGTAAATCTGCCCCTTCATCTGTCTCCCACTGTGTGCACTTTGCAGCTGTTATCTGCAGGTGCCCGGCATTTCCCTCCCTGTCTGCTGTTCATGCGGAGTAGCTACACCTTGGGACAAATGTATTAAATTATAGTGCATCTGAGTGCTGCAACCAAAGTTGCTGCACTCTTGCACTAGGGAGAGAAAGCAGCGCAGAGCCATTTTTAATCAAATTGGGATACTGCTCTCTTCCCCTGAGCTGTCATACAAACTGACTGCCTAGTACCATGCACACACCTTTGCACTATTGCACCTTTGGTTTCAAACTCTTCATCCACACATTCAAAGCACTACGCAACACAGGCCCTGACTACCTGAACAATTACATTTCTTTCCACCAACCAGCCATACACCTCTGCTCAGCCGAACTCCTACTCACACACATTCAACTTATACGCAAACAAAGCCAAAGATCGAGCCTTCTCTTATGTTGCCCCGTCTCTTATGTTGCTCCCAAAGTGTGAAACAACCTCCCACTACACATCAGAGCCAACTCTTCTCTTGACTTCTGCAAGAAATTGAAGGCTTGGCTCTTGGAGTAACCACCCTGACCACGGGGCGTACACCTGGTTACTGAAAGCAGTTGATAGACTGCTCTACCAATATCCATACCATAACATAGGTGTGTTTGATGTCTATCCTAGGCTTTGTACTGGAAAGATAATCTTCTAGTAACAAATACTATGGTTAGACAATCTGTTTTAACATTCCACACATTGGATGTGTGCTGCAGAATGCAGCTCACATGCAATGTGCGTGTCGCACAAACCAAAACATTTCTCCTCTTTTATCCCTCCCTCAAGGAGGAGGTGTTTTTTGACACAAAACCTGGCCAGACAATCTTTGTAGCTCTGTCTTTGCTCTAAAAACTATGGTTAGTAGCGTTGGAACACCCAAGTGCCACTCATTGAATGTCCGTTTGATGCAATGTAGCGTAAAGCAGAGCATAGTGCTGTTTGCACTACAAAAGGGACCACTTTACAGCTCAAAAAAAGGTTTTGAGCAGGAAAGTAAGTCTGAGGCCGTGCAAAGTATTGATGAATCTGCCCCCTTGCTTTAGGCCTCAGCCTGAGCCCCTTCAATCAAGTCAAGATAAGGAGGGAACTAATCTGGACATGTCTGAGGTCTAGGTAATGAGCCATGTCTTCACTTTCTTTCGTAGCTGAAGGACTGAGAAGGCAGCTCTGATGCGCAGGGGGAAGCAGTTCCAAGCCTTGGGAGTGAGGTATGAGAAGGAGCAGCTACCGGCTCTATGGATGCAAGGGATTCGAGGGAGGAGGAGACAAGTTGATCGTAGGTTTCTGGTCAGAGTGTGGACTTTGAAGTGGCAGTTGAGGTAAGCAGGGTCTAGGTTGTGCAAGGCTTTCAAAATATGGGTGAGGAGCTTAAAGACTGCATTTGTGGACAGGGAGTCAGTGGAGCTCTTTGAAGAGTGGGGTAATGTATGTGGGGTGCAAACCTAAGTGTGAACCTGACCGCTGCGTTTTGTCTGACCTGAAGTCTCCTGATCAGTTCAGCAGTGAAGCCGTCATGGAGTGCAGTGATGCCGACAAGTGTTGCAAAAATATCACATTAACAGTGTTTTTTCCCCAGAAAAATTTTACCAAGTACAACCTGAAGAAATGTTTGCTTGAAAAATATGCAGGAGTCAAGTTTTCCAGTTAGCGAGAAAGAGGAGACAATACTACAACTGGGAAAAACTGAACCCTGCACTATTGGAATTTTCCCATTTGGTATTACCCCACAGGATTTCACTGAGCGGTATTACCTCCAGGATCACTCTGGTTCCTCTTGGTTCCTCTTATGAGGCCCTGTTTTCCACAAAGTTCATTCTGAACTGAGCCATTTTTCTCTTTTAAATAAGATTACGTAAAACATAAATTGCTGCAAAAGTCACAATTTTCTCACAGAGCTGAAAAACTTTGAGAGGTTACTATATTTCGCAAACAACATTGCAAAGGTTGCAAATGGATAAGTAAATCAGAAAATAAAAATGAGATGATGTTCAAAATTTTAGGAAAGGACGTTTAAGACTCTTTCTCCACAAAGTGGTAACAGGGCCTCTAGCAAAAATGAATAGAAATGGCTTTGACATGGATGTCGATTCACAAAATGCCAGGGTTAGCGGAAGTGGCACCACACACTGTTTGACCTTATTGATGTCACAGGAAGTGACATCATATGACCTATCACTCCCAAATCTTCCATGAAGTGATGTCACATTAACTGAGGACATCACAAAAACTGACATTGTTGAAGTTCTGTGTTAACTGCATGCTTAAAACACCAGAACAATACGGACACATGCCTATTTTAGATACCACCTTTCTTAGGGTTTTGTCATGATCTTTGAAAGTGATGGGGTTTAAAACTCCCAGTGAATTGTAGCAAACGAGCAAAGTGAATGCGACAAGCCTCTGTGAACAAATTGGGATAAAATAGTAAATTAGAACGATGTTTCACGTACATTTGATGAATATCCATAGGGCCTAATAGGGCACTCATCAAATAATCAAGCCTTTCAAGGTGTGCCAAGCCAATGAAACCTGATGTGCACCAGTAGTTGATCCCATTTTTTCAAAATTTGCTATGGGTACCGCCATATGTCAAAAAAGACCTCCATTGTCCCTGGCCTAGCATTTTGTCATAGATGCCTCTAATATGCCATGGGGGCCCCTTGTGCCAAGAATTACTTCTAGTATGTCAGGGCTAGCATTTTGTCATGGTTGACCCCTCCCATATGCCAGAGTTTTCCTACCCTATAACAAGAATTACCTCCAATGTGCTACCAAAATTTCTGCCAACGGTACCCCCATACCTGAATTTCTTAACGTTTGCAATCACCAGCATTGCCCCATTTGCCAAGAATTACCTCTAGTATGCCAGAACCAGTAAATTACGAATGGTGCCCCTTATGCCAAAAACCACCTCCAGTATGCCAGTGCCAGTATTTTGTCACAGGTGCCTGTCATACTAAGAATTGCATCTAGTATACCAGTGCCAGTATTTTGTCATGGGTGTCTCTATAAACTAAGAATTCCCATTTGTATACCAGGTCCAATGGCAGATTTGCAAGCACAACACCACATTCATATCACACTCACTTACATTCATTCACTCTCTCACATTAATTCATTCATTCGCATTCTCTTGCACTCACTCTCACTCATTCATTCTTGCTCAATTGCACTCTTACTCTTACACTGGCTCACAGATACTGAATTGCACTCAACTCACTCACTGTCACTAATTCTTACTCATGTACTCTCCATCACATTCACTCTTATTCTCACTCATACTTACTCACACTCACTTATAGTCTCTTACTCTAATTCTAACATATTCTCATTCTGACTCACACATTCCTACAGATATTCATTGCCACTCATTCCTTTTAAGACCAAGGGTGTGTACTGGCGCCTTCTCTGTTCATCCTATATATTAATGGATTGATTGAAACACTATTTGACTGCAGAGGCGACCCCCCCAAAGCTAGCTGGTCAAGCAGTGGCATCTCTGCTTCTGCAGATGATACCCTACATATTTCCAGGACCCCGATGGGGCTCCAAAATTTATTGGATCGCTTTTTAGCATCTTGTAGGGAATTTGGGCTGGAAATAAACATCATGAAAACTAAATTAATGGCATTTAATCCACACAAGTCCTTTAGGGGTATGGTCCAAATGGGTGATATCCCATTGGAGCAGGTGAAGCAATTTGATTATTTGGGGGTCAGGTTGACAAACTTATTATCATGGGCCCCACAAATTGCAAAGAGCCAATTATCACTCCAACATGTAAGTTCTGCATTAATAAAAAAACCTGAAAATGTCAATCTATAGGCCAATTGCCCCAGTTATCAAAGTCTATAAAGCCAAGGGGTTGGAGCCACTGTATATGGCGCGGAGTTATGGGGCCAGAATAATGTAGTGGCTATTGAAAAAACTGAGAATGTTTTTATGAGCGCAGTTTTGGAACTTCCCCGAAATGCCCCTTTGACTCCCATGCGCCTAGATTTGGGACTCAAAAATGTAGCACATGTGATTGCTTTTAGGCCCCTTGCTTTCTGGATTCGAGTATGGTCAAATACTTCACCACTTCCCCATAGACAATCAGTGCTTGATGCGATGGCATTAGATATCAAAGGGAATATCCTGTGGCTAAAGTACATAAAGAGCTAGATGTACAAATTGGGTATGAGTGAGCTCTGGACAAACCCTGAGAGTATTGAAAAAAATCCCTGATTAATCTATAAAAGAGATATTGGGATCACATCAATGAGCTATGGTTAAAAGGGGTAAATATCAGGGAATTAACAAGGAGGTTTCTAGATTTGAAAGATAATATGTATCAAGAGAAGTTTTTGAATAGTATAGAACTGCAGTTAGCGAAGTCCTTGTTTGTAAAATTCAGATATGGTATTCTGCCAGTAAATGAATTTTGCAGTAGGTGCTAATATTTTGCCCACTTGCCCCACATGTATGTATGGCTTAATCATGAAAATGAAGAACATTTCCTGTTCTTCTGTCCCGAGTATACTGAGATCAGAAGAACTTGGCTAATTCCAATATGTCGTATTTTATCAGTGAATCGTTTAAAAGATATGATTCGAATCCTCAAAAGTGGTTGCACAGAGTGGCTAGTCTTCACCCTGTCCAGATATTTGCTGTACGCCTGGAGATTAAGATACAGGAAGATGAAACTCCCCATAAAACAATGAAAATTACTTTCTGCTGTAATGAATTGTGTGTGATTTTATATTTTATTTACTCAAAGAATATTATATTCTAAAATGTTTAACAGTTTATATAGTATTAAGAATCCTAATACAATGGGCTAACTAATACGACCCCACAGTTCACTAGGAAGTGTAAATGTTATAGCAAATTAAAAAAAAAACTTTATACCGGAATGTATTGCACATGCTATTTTTATCGCGCCTAATGTTATTGCACATGATATTAATGTGGTCAATCACTTTGGATCTGAACCAGAGGAGTTGTTTAGTATTAGTCCACCTTTTAAATTGTGTTTAGCTAACCGTAAGTGGATTATTATATTTTATAGGATCATTACCATCATCATTTTAATTCACAGGTTTCTTACATATCTATTGTGATCGATAGTAAAATTATTGTACATGTCTGTGAATTTGACTGAGATTATATGCTTATGTAAAAAACCGAATAAAGATATTTCTACTCACTCAACTGCACTCAACTCACTCACTGTCACTAGTTCTTACTCATTTACTCACTCTCCATCACATTCACTCTTATTCTCACTCACACTTACTTGTAGTCTCTTACTCTAATTCTAACATATTCTCATTCTGACTCACACATTCCTCCAGATAATAATTGCCACTCATTCTTTTTAACACTCCACATTCATTTTTGCTCATTCATTCTCACTCACACTCTCTCTCACTTGCAGTCACTCTTACTCATTCTCACTCACTGACACCCAAAGTCACTAATTTTCACGCGCTCCATTTCACTGACTCACTCATTTTCCCTTACACGTTCAAGCATATAGATACACATGCTCACACATGCACACGCTGTCACTATCAAACTTTGACCCGCAAGTATGCACACAAGATACATTTGAAAGCATTTTTTACTTACCTTTGCTGCTAGCGAAGGTCTCATCCCATGTCCTGGTCCTCCATTACTTACTTTACTAATAGTGAATAATAGTCTATTATTCGCTGTTGCTATAATACAAAATGGGCATAAGAGCCCAGCTGCCCCTGCTTTCTTTCTTTTCACTGATTTTGCCACCTCTAAGGCCAGGGGTTGCAAAGCCAGTGCCAGGGGCTTGTGCATGCTGGCGCCGACCTCCAGAAGGGAGCTCCATGCAGCAGTCTCCCTACGACCTAGGTCCATCTAAAGGCTGCTGGCATTCTTGTCTGCCCTTTTGTCTGTTTTTCTTTTCATGACGCTCCTTAATCTACCCTCCCTCCCCTTCCTTCCTTCTCACAATTTTTCAAATTCATAGAAAATGAACGAGGAGTGGAAGAGGGCGCCAAATTTGGTTTCGCCTGGGGCACTCTCTGAGCAAATGCCAGCTCTGGCCGGGGGTCGCAAAGGGCAAGTCAATGGTCATCTCCATTAGTCTATAAAAATAAAATATACAAGTGCATGAAAGTCTTTTAATGCATGAAGTTGGGAAATTAAGACGCAGCAATACTTGCCATCTTACGTTCGAAGCGCAGTCTTTCTTTCGTTTCTTTCCCTCTACGGTTTGCAGGCTGCGCACACGCTGAAGGCTGGGACCGTCCCGACACACAGCTCGCGCGCCGCCACCTCACCGTCGAATGCTTCTCTGTCGCGCGACAGACTGCTGAAAAAGAACAGGAACAGGGAACCAAAAAAACACACATAATTTCCTGCTTCAGAGTTGAGAACAGATTTCACTTCTCTAATGTATTCTGGAAACGGTTAATATTCAGTTAATGGGTTGGCACTGTCAGAAATGTGGGGTGGGGGATGGCAGGTGCAAGGGATTTTCCTCTGTTAGGGTGACCTTGAAAATAATCACTTTATAATTCCTCCTTTTTACTAACTGAAGTGCAATTGGAACGAACCAATGGAATAATAACTTGTGTACCATCCTCTGAATCTTATTTTTAAATAATCAATTCTACCGCTGTTTGTTTCAAAAACACCGTAGAGGGGTTGATCCGAGCAGCACTCGGAATAGCCGCTGCTTTGGGAACTCGGTGCATAGGCGCTAGAAGTAGGGGCGCTGGGGATGCTGCAGCGCCCTCAGAATAACCATGATGGAGTACCGAAGGTGAATGAGCGTTAAAGGTGACTTTAAATGTTGTTTTTATCATGTCACATTTGCTGTGCTTTCAAAGGCAAGTCAAATGTCAGTCTAGTCTTCTGGCAAATTGGTGTTTATTCTATTAGCATGTAGACTGGTTATGGTCTGGCTTGACAGAGCAGCTGTCACCAGACAATTATGTGAGCATCACCAGAGAGGAACTTTGGCTCCGCCCACATGTGGAGAATCAGGAGTACATGTTTTGGTTGGTCAGAAGTTACCTGTTTCCACAAAAAAGTGCTTGCCCCCCACATAGATGTGATCATTTTGTTTATTTATAGAGCTGGCGGAGGTTGAACTTTCAGGGGTACACATGACATTGTAATCCTATTAAATTGTCTTAGATAAATAGATAATTTATGGTGTTATTTTCTCTGGCAGCAGCACAGATGGGGTGAGGGCAGTCATTAACCTACATGGATTTTTAGGTCTGGCTTGCCAGTGCATTCATAAGCGACCTATTGGTATTGCCAATGCTTGAGGTGACTTTTCTTTCTCTTAGTGCAAAGTTTGAGGATTTTGTAATGCAAACTTTATGACAATCTTGCTGATGCCCCAAAAAAATCTGTAAAATGTAACAAATTTTCAAAACCTATAAATTAACTATTCAACAATTTCAAAATAAATAAACAGAAAAACACAAATATAACACCTTTTTTTCTAATTCTCAAGCGTGAAGGAAGCAAAGGATGAAAACAAATCAAGACACTTTATTTGGTGTTGTGCAAATGACAAATATTGCTGAAACCCAATTTCCACACATTATCGTTTGTGCGCTATATAGTTTTATTAGTAAAAATATCTGTGCAATTTAGTGAGCATTTCAATGGAAATGTGTTGTCTGTAAATTAAAAGGTGCTCGCTACGCCACTAGAAGCTAGCCTGGCTGATGAGGGGTGATACCCCGAAACCGGTCCCAGGATGCTTGTTTCTGGTCTAGAGAGAACTTGGCCTGGCAGTTCGGGCTGGACTCTTCCCATGGGGAGATGGGTCAAGACTGATTTGCATATGGCTGGGTCTAAACTGGAATGGCTTGCAAAAAAATAAAGGATTTAACCCAGATCTGTGACTGGGGGGAATGTTTGATTTGTTCAGCATTCCGTCCATCATCTGTTCTTTTTGTACTTGTCGCTCTAAGTGGGAAGGGTTTGCCCAGACGTGAGTTACGTGCTCGCTACGCCACCTGATTCAAGTTAGCCTGGCTAATGAGGGGTGATATCCCGAAATCGGTCCCAGGATGCTTGTTTCTGGTCTAGAGAGGACTTGGCCTGGCAGTTCGGGCTGGACTGTTCCCATTGGGAGATGGGTCAGGACTGATTTGCATATGGCTGGGTCTAAACTGGAATGGCGTGACGTGCAAAAAAATAAAGAATTTAACCCAGATCTGTGACTGGGGGCGAATGTTTGATTTGTTCAGCATTCTGTCCATCATCTGTTCTTTTTGCACTTGTCGCCCTAAGTTTATTATTATTATGTAGCTTATAGAGCGCGCGGCTTCCCCCAACGGGAGTGTCCCGGCGCTGGAGACAGATAGAGAGAGGGAGGGATAAGAGTAGGAATTCCACGGGTGCTAAGGAAGACTGAAGAGCCATGTCTTCAAGGATTTCCAGAAGCTTAGCTCCGTGTTGGCCTTTCTGATGTGTAGGGGCAGGGAGTTCCACAGAGTTGTGGTTCTAACGGTAAAGGACCTTCCTCCTATTCTAGCCCTAGCAAAACAAGGGATGATAAGGAGTTCAAGATGATTGGATCTTAGGTTTCTTGTTTGATAAGATTTACGAATTCTTTTCCGAAGATAGAGGGGGCCACTTCCGTTTATTGCCCGATAGGCAAGAATGAGCGCCTTGAATTCTGTGCGTTTTTTCACGGGCAGCCAATGAAGACTACGTAAATGGGGAGAAAGGTATGCCCAGACGTGGGTTCCCTGCTCGCTACGCCACCTGATTCAAGTTAGCCTGGCTGATGAGGGGTGATACCCCGAAACCGGTCCCAGGATGCTTGTTTCTCGTCCAGGGAGGACTTGGCCTGGCAGTTCGGGCTGGACTGTTCCCATGAAGAGCAGGGTCAAGACTGATTTACATATGGCGTGGCGTGCAAAAAAACAATGGATTTACCCCAGATCTGTGAATGGGGGTGAATATTTGATTTGTTCATCATTCTGTCCATCATCTGTTCTTTTTGCATTTGTCACCCTAAGTGGGAAGGGTATGCCCAGACGTGGGTCCCATGCGACTGGGGGTGAATGTTTGATTTGTTCAGCATTTCGTCCATCATCTGTTCTTTTTGTGAAGGTCTCCTTGTCACATTTAGCGATTCCTAATGGGGTTGCATTTGACCTACCTCATTAATATATTCATGAGGTATTGAGGATATTTAATTTGCGACCCATTGGGAATTGCTAAAAACAAAGGGATGGTGGCCTACTGGGGACAGCAGACCATCATGTCTGTGTATGCTCTTAAATAGAGCAACATTTTTTTTTAAATGCAGCCTGTTTTCCTTGAAGGAAAACGGGATGCGTTTCAGAAAGAAAAATGAAACGTTTCAGTTTCATTTTTTAAGAGTAGGCAGTGGTCCCTGGGACCACTGCCTGATCTTAAAAAACATTGCAACCATTCACAAAGGGGAAGGGGTCCCCTGGAGACTTACTTGAAGTATGCAGTAAAATGGGAATGTTTTGCAACCGCATTTCGGTTACAAAACATTCGTACATGGCACTGCGAGTCGCTATTAGGAAGAGACGCCCTTAACACACCACTTCCTAATAGGGAATCATAAAACCCCATCTGCGCTTTGGTACCAAGTTACCAAATCATGATTTATTTATGTGTTCGCAAATGGGCCGATTCTGTGAACCAGCCTATTTGCGACCGGCAAAAAGGTTTGTACATGTGGCATGTTGGCAAAAGGTTTTTTATTAATATGGTATGAATAGGCTACCACACCATAACACAGGAATGTTGCCAAAATGGAAACTGTTGTTTTACCTTCAGCTCATATCCGAAGCCCAGCAATAACTCTACTTAAAGAATTCTCTTGCTAGCCCATTAAGACAAAAATACTTACACCTTAAGGATTTAATGCATAATTGATTGTGTCATAGTTGCTATATCACAAGAATAAAAGTTCATATTCATTGTATAATTGAAGCTGTTGAATTAGACCAAGCAATAAGGAGAGCAATAGGGAGTGTATGATGTGACTTCTGGAGTTTGGTGATTATTACTCAAAATGTTTTCCAAATTTCTCTGATCTCATGGTGCAAATAACTGTTGTTCTGCGTCTCCCGCATGAGAAGTAAAATTGGAGGGAGTAAGGAAAAACAAGATTGAGGGGAAGGAGCCAAGTTTTGCATTATCAAAACTCCTGCAGAGTTTATATACTAAGCATGGAACCATTGCAACATGCCAATTCTCATATCCTCGCATATTTAATGTCCTAATAATTTGTTTACAATGAAGAGATTGTGGCGTGTAGCTCCTGCCCTCTCCAGGCTGGTGACAGAAATTACTGGGTTCTACAGAGGACACTTCAAGCAGTGAGGGAGTGGGGGTTCTCATCATTTTGTAAGCAGACCAACCACAAATGTTTCAAAATTATAGTAGTACCAGGAAATGAAGGTAAAGTGAATTCACCTTTAGTACTATTAGTTGGTAATTTTATATTGATATGTGGTGGGTGCAGTTCAGGGTGCAGAAATCTGTTTTCCTGGTTTTCATGATATATATGGTTGGATTGGACACTCTTTGTGTGACAGATTCATGGCGGTTGAGAGAGGCAATGTTATATAGGAAGTTAAATCATTTATGAAAAATGGTGGATGTAAGAGTATTTTTATTAATTTAGCTAAAATCGTACAAAATGAATTCTGCCAAACACTGCCATTGATCATACAGTAATGTAAAGTGGTACATCAAGTTGAATATGTATCAAGTAATGCTGTGAAAGAAGGTCACTATTATTTTTTGTTTCTTGTGAAACAGCTGTTCGAAGGTGTTTTTATTCCTGAAACTTGACTCCAGTCATATTTTTTGTGCATCATGTAATCTTAGGCACAACCTTAATAAGGTCCCAAGTGTATTTGACTCCAGAAGTGTACCAATATGGCCTTCCAAAAGAGGGAACTGTTACGGTCCCTGATACACCACAACTTCTTGGCTTAGTTCCAGATGGTTGCAGTGTTGCAAATGGTTGATTTTTGAAACCTTTTCAAGTGCTGGGTTATTTTGGGTAGTTACTATAGTTTTATTTTCAGTTGATGGCATTCTTGATTCTTCTTCTTTCACCTATTCATTATTCGAATTGAAAAGTCACTGGCTTGCAAACCCACCAGAACTGACTAAATGGTACAGTTTCAAATTGGGAATGTTCATAACCCATTGAAGTTGGCATATGCAGGTTCCAAATTCCTTATTGCTGTGTTTTGACAATTAGATAGAGATAGTAATAAAACAGGTAAACCATTTTAGGAGTAAGAATGATTTTCATAGACTTGCACTTACCCCGGAGGAATAAGTAGAGGTGGGACCTTCGATGCATATCAGATTTGATTTTGGGATATTCAAAATTTGTCTGAACCATACTGAAGTTATTATGGGGGTTCACACTGGCAAATACTTGGACTTCGGCTCATACCAGTGGTTTAGGAATTGATGCACATATCAACTTGCTGGGACTGGTGCCTGCCTGCCAATCTGGATCCCTGGAGCATATTTTGAAACATGAGGACATGTCTTTCAGGTTCGGTATGGGTTGCATCAGTCCATCTAACTTTCTCCATGCTTTTAAGACCTGTATTTCTATGCAACCTCCTTTTAGTTTAACACAAAGAAACAAGTTATTTTCTTCCCTGTACTACCATCTTGTTGCTGTCTTCTTTAGTCACAATTTACTTGCATAGTGCACACCTTTTTTTCTCTACTGTGGCCCGCAGCCTTGTGGTCCTCTTTGAACCTTCCCTTTACCACAACTATCACATATCCACTGGTTTTCGCTCCTGCATACACCAACTCTTTGCTACCCTGCACATGTGTCCTTAGTCAGCATTAAAGCACAAAATTCTCATTCTCACTTAAATCACTTCACACCTTGACTACTACTACTCTCTTCTATGGTTTTGCGCATTTATTTTCAATCCACTGGCATCTATCATTCATGCTTCTAGTGCTCTGCTGTTTAAGTCCCCCCTTTGAACACCCAACTCTCTTTACATTATTTGTCTCTGTGTTTCCTTTCAAATCTCATCTGTAGTTTTGTTTTGTTTGTGTTATTTTTAAATGTACCCACACATTTTTCCCTCCCTATCTCTTTCATTTGTTTGTACGTCTGTGTTCGCTTCCTCTGCTTCTCACCTCAAATTCTACTTGTAGCTCCACTGCCCTCTATACTATTTCATGTTTCCAGCCCTATACATTGAATGCCCCTAAACAATGTAGCACCCTTGACCCCTTTGTAAATTCAGTGAACATAGACTGTTTGATTTTGAAAACAAATCACTTTCTTCCTACTGCCTTTGTTGGCATTTTTCCCACTTTAATGAAATGCAACTACTAACTCTAATAATATATATGTTGAATTTGTTTGCAACCTCGCAGACCTAACGATCTACAGTTGTACCAAAAGATGAAATACTTCAAGCTTCTGCATAAGTACTTTGGTCATTTCAGTGTCAACCAAGGTCATAGTGACGGTATATCCTCACACAGAAGCTGTGAACAGTGTACATGTAATGCCCATATGGTACATGGTGGAAGACCAGGGAAGGCTTGCATCAAAAATGAGGTGGGGAAATGTGTACCTTGGTGCCTTTTAACCACTGGAGTAATCCTCGAACTCTTCATCCAAAGCCAATGTAAGAGAACTCAGGCTTTGAGAGGATATTGAAGGTTAACAAAAAACCTTATTTGGAAGTAAGGTGCTCCCATGTTTGAGCACACGACTGAATGCAGCAGGTAGTCCTGAAAAATGAAGCAAGGAATATGCCTTTGCTCTTCTCTCTAGCAGGATACTGCCAGTTCAGAGTGAATTACTTGGTAAGAATGAATCCATTGTGGCTTATATTTATGGGTAGAACGCTGCTCAGTGCTAATTACAAGATGATTGACAAAGACTACAAGGATCCATCTTGCATATTCAGCAGGATGATCATTGTGTGTAGGGTCCGAATGTTTCCAGAGAAGTTGGTTGAGATCCTGCATGCGAAAACCTAGGAGAGAGGTACTTGCAGATGACTACTCATGGAATTTTGTGACTTCCCCTAGAATAAAGTTTAAGTGCAGCTCTTTAAGTACAAATGGGATCTTGTAGTTCTTTTTATGTTTGTATGTGTGCAGACTTACTTGTACTCAGCATAGTACAAAACAGTATCATAACATGAGCTGCAATAAAATGTCAGATTTCACAAAGAGCACATAAAAATTTACAACATAGTAGAGAAATCTCAAGAGAAATGAAGGAGATCTGTGTTTTTTTGGTTTCCAAATTATTGATCCAATTCACAAATGTGTTTGTCTACCTGATTTAATCGAGAAGGGCAAATTCCTCAATTTATGAATGTAAATGTAGCATTTTTTTATTTATGAAATATGAGTTTAGACTTATAAATTGATTTGTTCACCTATAATAATGTACCAATGTGGTATAATATTATGTATAAACACATTTGCTCCCAAAGTGTCTTATAGACATAGATGTCTGGATAACTTGCTGAAAATCTACAAACTTGCATGTCTATTGGCATTCAAAACATTTGGCTAGCGCTTTCTCACTCTAGATACAGTAGGAGATTTAATATTAAGGGAAGCAGTAAATCTGTTTCCAGGGTGGGAATGAGAAGAGAAATGCCCCAAAAAGGTGGTGGGGGATAAGGAGTTTCTCCATCAGGAAATATTTTCCGCCTGTGGTGAAACAAAATATTTTTTTTTAGTTTAGCAAACACAATAGCACATTGGCAGCATATTTATCTGTCCATTATTGTACACCTGTTACATTTATGCATGCTAGAATTTGCTTCACAAGCAAAAATGTGCCTAGAATTTAGACCTATTCAGCAAAGTCTTTAAATTATGCCACACTTTTTAGAAACATGCTTCAGGCACCAAAGAGCAGACTTTGGGATGTTAAAGTGGAAAGTGGCAGATTTGGAGAAAAACTGAAGAAGGGGTCAGGGCCCTTCAAAATACTTGGTCTGTGTTTTATGTGCAGGCCTTGCAGGATTGGCATTGTGTGAATGTATGTGTGAAAGGCCTGCCCTAGAATTGTTTTTAAGTGGTTATTAAACAATAGTGCATTACTTTTACACCCAAAAGATTTGGAAGACTTTAGGCATAGAAAGATTGCTAAGTAGGTTACTCTGAACTGTCAGATTGTGGAAGGTTATTTTAATTCAACTTTTCACGAGCATTATCTAGGTCCACCAGGCATAAATCAGTTATACATTTTTTTATACATAGTTTTTGCTCATCCTCTTCCTTAGTTAAGGAAATTACGGAAGACAAGTTTACTTGAGGAGGACTTGTCAGCTTCATGCTTTCATGAAGAAGATTTGACAGACATCACCTTCATTTGCCTTTCCTTGATTTATGACTATAGATATTGGATTAGGTATTCATTTCGCTCCCATGACATTTGTGCTTGAAAAGAGGGTGTATTATTTTCACTGAACAGTCTCGACCACCAGATGGTCTAAAGATTTGTTAAGGCTTTTATCTTTAAATAGGCTGTTTTTTCCCTTTTAGATAAAAGCTTTAGGAGAACCTACGGAGACTTTCACTAAATGAGTTTGATTTTGATTAATATGAAATATACAAGTTTAGAAAGGTGGATGATCTTTTTTTGGCTAGTTAATGCGATTTTAATGATGATATAATGACACTTTGGGATGCTGACATGATTTTACTTTCTCTGTTGAGGACTCAACTAATCTTTTGTTTAGTGTACTATGGGTATAATGAAATGATCTTACTTTGTTAAGACTGTTTATAAATATTTTGATGTAATGTGTGATGACCATTGTAATGAATTAAATCAATTAACAATCCATTCATTCCCTTTTCCGGCACCGCCAAGGTTTGGGGATTGTTCTGTACTCTTTCCCACCAAGGAAAGGGATTTACTCTACTCTTTGTTGATGTAACATTTTCGGGGTGGGAAGGGGTGACAGAGGAGTTTGTGAAAGGTTTCAAATAAATGTGTGTTTTTAGTGGCTCACAAACTTACAAGGCAAAACAAAACTTTATCAAGCAGCTCCCCTCACCTTGCATGGATTTTACTTATGCATAATTTTATGCACACCTGTGGTAATATTATACCAGAGGAAAAGAATGTATGCCTGCAAGGTAACCATTTTGTTTATGCCTTTTTAATGAAAATGAGTTTATGAATTGAGTTACTTGGGCAGATTCACAAAGGCATTTATGAGCCTGTGAAGCAGAACTACAGAAGAACTACTTCACGGACTCATAAATGCCGTTGTGCATCGGAACAAAATGTCCCAGTAAAAGTGCAAAGAGGGCGCAATCCTATCTATCTTTACCAACTGTAAATGAATTTTCCCTGAATGTTGGCAGTTCATTCCCATTTTGAGGCAGATCCATGACAGCATGTAAGTACATGATGGAGAAGAAGTATTTCAGGTAAATACCTTTGTGAATTGACCCTTTTGTTTTATAAATGTGTTAAAATGCAACTAAATATAGGTTATTCAAAATAAAATTATTTAAAAGCCTGTGCATGTTTTGTGGAGGATTCAAACAGAAGAATCTGGAAAATGAAGCTATAAATACAAAGAGAAGATTGAAATCTCCAAAAGGCATTTCCGTTTTCTGGCTTTTTGCACCAAACAATTGATTTTAAATGAGAGATCTATAAGCAAATAGAGTACCCTCTCACAAATCTACTCTAATGCTGAAATATACCTTTGCTGTCTAACAAGATGTTCATATTTTCAGTATATAAAATGTACTAAATTTGAAGCGACAACTAAGAAGTTGGCAAGTTTGAGGAAGCTGGTAAAGAGAGTTTTGGACTTAAATGGGGAGGATTCTTCTTAGCTATTTTTGGAGTTTCTAGAGAATATTATGCAACAAATTACTAAACCCACTCACATTTTTCAAATCGCAAGTTTCAAATGTGCATTAACAGGAAATAGTACAATTAAAATGCAAATGTTGCTCTGTTTCTGTAGCTGATTCATAGGTAATAATGTAAATGCAACACTCCAGTTCTGGGAACTGATATGTCTCACTTTTTTTGGCACAGAGTGTTAGACCTATGTTTTTTCATTAGAATGCTGTGATAACGATACAGTAGATGACTGTAAAAATCAACTGATTTCTGAGATCTGCTCTTTGAATAATATGTTTTCCTCAGCTCAGCTGATGTTACCTGGACGAATTAAAAGAAATGGGGGCAGTTCACAACAGCTGTTATGATTATGTGTAAGTGTACTCAGAAATGCTTAAATCTATCCCTGCTCAGCAAAGGAGTAACTCAGACACCACAAACAGCACTCACACGTACTGCAAAGGAATTACAAAGAGGATCATGGAGGCAAGGAATAATATTACCAGTACAATGGCAAACATCAAGTACAATAAAAAATATTGTGAGATAACAAGAGACATGGCAGACAACCTTACAATATACGTTGTAAACATGTTAAAAACGTTACAAAGATAAGAAAAAAGTAATTTAAAACAATTATCATTTAACTCAAGACATTGCAGACACCCATAAAAATTACATTGTAATAATATAAACATAACGGATACACATAATTTGAAAAGGACAAATTTTTAAATTGTTAATAAATACACGACTCATGTCACCACTAACACTTCTCTACACACGCTCAAAGACAGATATTAACACACTCCATTTCACAAAGCATATACAGGGACATACAGTACACTGTAGCTTGTGTTTGGCTGTACAGTATGTCCCAACACAATGGGTAGAGGCCGGGGTTTGGGCTGCATTTGTGTGCTTCCACATATAATGATTATCAGGTGTGTGTTATTTTCCTCATGAATTGCCAGTTTGCTTACTGTTTTCAGTTCGTAATTCTACATTGCTGGGGGCGGAGCTTGCCTGGCCTAAAGATGGCCGCGCCGTGATTGAGCTCCACCGGCCACCGACACAATCCGGCAGGAATTAGCAGCGTCCCAGATCGAGCTTCCCGACCGGAGTGCCCTGCGAGTGCTGCCCACTGTTTGGACCCCAGAATGCTGTATAAGTGTTGAAGATTGCCCCGGCGGATACTGTGCTTTACTCTGCGACGCTCTGCGCCGACGCGCGGCTTGGTGGCGCGGCCGGCGTGAATAGCGTCCCCACTGGCCCGGACCCGGCGTGGGCATCGTGCTGCGGCAGCCGGGAGCGGGAGGCCCAATTTGTGGATAATTCGGCCGGAGACTATCGGTCGCTGAGGTTTGAAGCGGAGGAGCGTGCTGTGAGCCCGTGCACGCAGGGTGGGCTATCAGCTTCATTTGCCTGGGTGACGCAGGCTGGCTGGGCCGTCGGTGGCTCTACACGAACTCAAAAAGAGGTACTGCCAGAGCTTTGGACGCATTGCTGCCTTGCCCTTGTGCCGTGCTCCCCAAAGTGCCCTGTTCCTGCTTGTCTGGTGCTCCTTATCATAGCATGCCATCAGCGCCAGGGTACCCCCCTCCTTACTGCTGCTTCGGCGTGAAGCCCTTAATTCGGCCTGCTCTGTCCTACCTGATTGACGCGGCGGCCCCTCCTGTTCGACGGTGGGGGCGCGGGAGCCCTATACGACGAACACTGTGCGTTGCTGTTGGTCCTGTATCACCGCTGGTGGCTTCGCTGTTGCTTCACTGGGTGAGCCCCTGGCCTGCCTTGAGACGGTCTGGACACCGCGCCCGAGCGCTGGGTCAGGTGGGATCGTGGACTGACTTCTGTGCAAGACTGACCAGCAGCCAAGGGGCGGTGAGCGCGGACATGGGCAAACCAGACAAGTCGCAGCCCAAGATAAACTTTGAACAGCGTAAATCCAGACGTTGTGAGGACGCAGCGGAGTCCACGATGTCGGAGCCTGACAATCCCGCGGAGGATCCTATTGGCGACATTAAGCAGATAATAGCGTCCAGGCAGCAAGGTCTGTCGGCGATCGACGTTAAAATTGATACGTTAGCCTATAGAATGGACAGGATGTCTGAGCGGGTTGACAAGCACTTGGAGCGTTAGGATATGGCAGAGCGGCGCATCACGGAAACTGAGGACGCCCAAACTGACTCCCATAGCGCCCAAAAACGTGTGGAGAAGGCCCTCGTGGCCTTGCAGGACAGAGCTGAAGACTTGGAAGCCAGGTCACGGCGCAGTAACTTGCGAATCACGGGCCTGGCGGAATCCACGGCAACAGGCAACATGGAGACCTTTGTCGAAAAACTGCTCACAACATTGCTGGGTGCTGATATTTTCTCCCCTATGTTTGTCGTGGAGAGGGCGCACCGCTCGCTGGGACCTCGGCCTCAGCCTGGTGCCCCCCCGCGGCCCATTATCGCTAAACTCTTGAACTATTGTGACAGGGATGCAGCGCTGCGGAAGGCGAGAGAACTGGGGGCCTTGCAGAATGAGGGGTCATCGATCTCTTTGTTCCCAGACTTTACTCTAAAGGTCCAGGAGGCCAGAAGGCAATTCGCACCCCTGAAACGTAAACTTCGAGACCAGAGCATCGAATACGCTATGCTCTACCCGGCACGGCTCCGTGTACTGTTTGATGGGAAGGCCACGATATTTTCCGACCTGCTATCGCTTCAGACTGCTCTCAAAAACTGGAACATGGTTGGCAGAGGTGGGAAGGGTCAGAAGGCCAGCTCTAGCGCGGATGGTGCGACTGGCGGTCTTGACGACAATGATTGATGAGCAGGTGGTGAGACTGATCCTGGCTGGGTTTCTCCTGACTTCTTAGTTCCACTTATGCTTGTATTTTTTAAGAGTTGCGATATCTTTGCTGGGGGGTTTAGATGTCATACTGTGCTGTTTTATAAGCGAATTGTCCTCCTAATGTGCTCTTTGATGGGAGTCCTCTTCCTGTTGGGCGGGGTGTGGTGCTGCCCGATTGGTGCTCTGGTATGGGAGAGCTATTCGACTCAGGAACTGTTTATGTTTTCTACTGGCTGCTACACTTCTGTAACTGTAATGGTACTATTGCTATTAGGTGGCTTGGCGGGGTGATAGAACACTGTGGTGTTGCTGTGTAACATCCGCCCCAATGCGTTACACGCTGTTCTTCCCTGCAATTCTGTTTTTTTTGGGTTGTATCTGTGTGGGGGGGTTTCTAAACCTTTTTTTGCTTCTTTGGTGACAGGGAGGGTGGATGTTTGCCTTAGCCGAGTTGGGGAGTGCGAGGCGTGGGTGCGGGGAGGGTTTGGTGGGGTTTTGTTATGTTTTCTTTTGATGATCACATGCTTTATTGCTTACATGATGTGGGGGGCTCCACACGAGGTTTCACAGGATAGCAACCACAATTGCACGAATTCTCCAGATTTCACAACACCACACGGGACAGGGGCATGTTAAGCGGTTGAGCCTCATGACATGGAATGTCAGGGGCCTCGACCATAGGAAGGTGCGTAAGATCCTAGCGTACTTGAAGCGGAAGGAGGTCGACATTGCGCTACTCCAGGAGACTCATCTGCTCCCTGGTAGTGCGCTGCTTGCGGGTAATAGGTTAACAGGTCTTTCTCATGCTGCGGGATTTACTTCACACTCTAGAGGTGTGCTGACATGGATCAATCCTAAGTCGGGGCTCCAACTGGAACATTGTGTGACTGACCAAGCTGGCAGATATGTCATATCCAGATGTTATGGCAAAGGGCAGAATTTCCTCATTGTTAACTGTTATGGCCCAAATTATGACGACCCGCAATTTTACATGTCCATATTTGCACTTCTCAGGGACCGCGAATCACTGCTGATGGTTTGGGGGGGTGACTTTAATTGTGTCTTAGATCCAGCGCTTGATCGTTCAAGGGGCCCTCCCAGGCCCCCGTCTGCTTCCGCTAAGGACATTGCGGATATAGCCTTACAATTGCACTTGGTAGATGCTTGGAGGGCTAGATCTGGCGTGAGAGGAGGGTTCACACATTACTCGGCGTCCCATGATATCCACACTCGCATCGATTACTGGTTCATCTCACAGACACTGTTGTCCAAAATTCAGGACTGCTCCGTCCTAGCTCGGACTTTTTCGGACCACTCGCCCATTTTACTAGTGATTACTGTACCCTCGCGGGGTCCTCCTCCTTTCCTGTGGCGCTTTCCCCCATACTCCTTACTGGACGCGGTATTTAAATCCGAGCTCACGGATGCTATCACGGAATTTTTCACTCTCAACGTTGGTTCTGTAGACTCCTTTGCCACGGTCTGGGAGGCCTTTAAGGTCTTTATACGTGGGGTGGCTATCAGTAAGCACGCCGGGGTATTACGTTTTATCAGAGACAGGCTTGCTCTATTAGAATCCCAAGTGGCCAAACTTGAGGCGGAGTTGGCAGCTAATAACAACCCGCAGACTCGGGAGCTGTTGACGACCACACTTGACGAGTATCATAAGGAGGCAAACAGCGAAGTCAAATATATAGGTAAATACGCCACAGCTAGAATATATGGGGAAGCCGACAGACCGGGTTCGGTGCTGGCGGCATTGGCCCGTCGTAGATCGGAGGCTTGTGGCATTGCAGAGCTGGCTGACGAGGAGGGCACTCTCCTAACAGAGCAGGCGGATATTAACAATCGGTTTCGCAGATACTATCAAGAGCTATATAGCTCTAAAGTAGCCCCTAGCGATGATGATATATTAAATTATCTTGAATACATCAAGTTTCCATGGTTTTTGGACTGGCATCGGGAGTTCCTAATGCGGCCCCTTGAGGCTCGGGAGATTCGGTTGGCATTGAGTACTATGCGGGAGGGTAGTGCTCCGGGCCTTGATGGACTGACAGTGTCCTTTTATAAAGCTTTTAGTGACATATTGGTTCCACACCTAAGCTCCCTGTTTCAGGAAATGGGAGTTGCTGGGGTCATGCCACCCTCTATGCGCGAGGCCCTGATCATTACATTATTGAAACCTGATAAAGATCGCCAGAAATGCTCCTCTTATCGGCCGCTTTCGCTGCTCAATGTGGACACGAAATTGTTTGCAAAAATTCTGGCTAATCGCCTATCTCCGCTATTGCCCTCATTGATCGGCCCGGAGCAAGCTGGATTCATACCGAGTCGCACGTTGTCCTATAATCTCAGGACTGTGTTTGGCGCCCTTCAACATGTCCGGCTGGAGGTAAAGGCGGCTGCGGTCTTTTTAGACGCGGAAAAGGCCTTCGATTCCATTGAATGGAAGTTTATGCTAGCTGTGCTGCGCCGCATGGGGGTGGGAGAGGTATTTCTTAAACTAATATCGGTGCTGTATAACTCGCCACTGGCGCGAGTCCGCACTGGAGACACGGTATCCTCCCCAGTTTATATATCGCGGGGCACTCGACAGGGATGCCCCTTATTCTCCCTGTTGTATGCAGTGGCCGCTGAACCCCTGCTGAGGGCGCTGTGTGAATACCATGGACACAGAGGCCTCCGCTTTCCCAAATACAACTTGATTGCTTCGGCCTACGCTGACGACATGCTTTTGTATGGCCGCGATCCAGATGTTCACCTCGCCCCGGTAATTCGTGAGGTGCTGCGATTTGGTGGTCTCTCGGGCCTAAAGATTAATTGGGATAAATCCATAATTTTTCCGTTAACTCCGTCTACTGCGCCGATGCCTCTTGACTTTCCTCTTCAGTGGACCTCCGACCCGGTCCGTTATCTGGGTATTCAAGTTCATTCTGATGCGGACCAAGTGATCAAAGCGAACTACGGCAGGGCTATTGCCAAGTTAGGCGATGATATAGACAGATGGATCAGGCTCCCGCTTTCTCTGGTGGGGAGGGTCTCTCTGGTGAAGATGGTGGTGCTCCCCCGCTTTCTCTTTCTCTTCACCAACATACCCATGGTAGTGCCCCGCTATATGTTCAGAGAGCTGCGAACTTTGTTGAATAGGCTTGCTTGGGCGGGCAAGACTCCGCGCATTGCGTTCAACATCCTCACTTTACCCTGCACTGCCGGGGGCACCAGATTTGGAACTCTATTATAGGGTGGCGCAAGCTTCGCATGCCTACAGCTGGGTACATGGTCCGCATGATTTGCCACACCTCCAGATTGAAAAGGTGGCTGCTGCCCCGGACCCTTTGCCACGTTTGTTAACTAAGCCGCCCATCCGGCGCTGCGGAGTCCTAGATTCGGTCAACTCCATAGTCCATGCCTGGCACGTACTGCTTCGTATGCATGATGGGGCTCAGCTTTACTCGCCGCTTCTGAGAGTGGAGTGGTGTCAGTGGTTTACCCTCAGCTCCGAGCGCGGGGCTCTTTGCTCGCTGAACAGTCTTAATGTACATGTAATGGGTGATCTGTTCAAGGACGGCAAGGTGTGTTCATGGGAGGAGGTGGTACCTGGGATAACGGGGCCCTCGGCACTGACGCACTTCTATTTCTTCAGGACTCGCCATGCGCTGCGCGCGGTACTTGGTGACAAGCTCTTGGAGCCATTGGAGGTCCCGGCCCTATCTATGCTGTTGCGCTCACAAACACCTGTGAAATTAGTATCTCGCCTATCTGCCTCAGCACAACTTACAAAGACCACTTCATACACTAAGGCCCGGCTGGCATGGCAGGCGGATCTTGGGGTCCCCATCACAGATGCTATTTGGTACTACTGCTGTGAGACCACTCGCAAAGTCTCACTGAATGGCCGCCATCGGTTGGCCCATTTTAAATTCTTACACAGGGTTCATTACACTCCACAACGACTATGTAGGTATGGATTGCGAGACACTGATTGTTGTGAGAGATGCGATATGCCGGGGGCTGGTTTTTTCCATCTTGCTTGGCAATGTCCCCTTGTGGAGGGCTATTGGAGGAGCATCTTTCAGGTGCTAACCGATGTTGTGGGGCTATCTCTCTCCCCTGACCCCCTAATGGCGCTTCTGGGCTACACGAAACCACTCCGTAAGAGCGTTCGTAAATTGGTAGCTATGGGTCTGCTCTTGGCGAAACGTAGGCTAGCAATGCGCTGGATGCGGGGCCCCGTCCCGACGGTTGCAGAGTGGGAAAAAGATATGATGTATTATAATACTCAATCGGAGGTCTATAATGAACTGTTACCCTCCTGCAGCCGACCGAAAAGTTTCTGGGGTATGTTTGCACAGTACCAAGCAACGCAACAAGATAGCAATGTGAATCAAGACTAACAGTTGACTATATGGGGCAGGAATGGGGGGATTGGGGAGAGTGATGTACATGTTGCCATAATGTTTGTGCTACCTATTCCGCTGACAGAGGTCACTGTATCAAAGTACTGTGAAATGACGATATGTCACCCCGGCTGGATGGTTTGGCCTTTTGGTTATGCATACCTACCGCTGCCTTGGTTGCTGAATGGTTGTAGCGAGCCGGCCCAATCCTCGTTGGACCGCGCAATCACGACCCCCTATGTAATCAAACAAATGTGACACTTGGAAATGTGATCTGTTTTATTTTCTTTTTCTGTATTTGTTTTTTTTGTTTAAATACCTAATAAAAACATATTAAAAAAAAAAAAAAAAAATCTACATTGCTTAAGGGTGAGCTCCACTTACTTAATTTAATCAATATTTTGGCAATTTTTTGTCGTATTTTGCATCCTGCGTGAACCCCCCCTCCATGTAAACAGATGGCGATGTGTACTCCTGCTACTGGGCATTATGCTCCTGCCATTGCTTATGAACTGCATCTAGGTAGAGATTTACGCCCAGGCACAGATGCAAATCTATTTGGCCAGAGGCCACTGCACATAAAATTATCTTTCTGGTTTACACCCACCATTCTAGTTCTACAAAATATGCACCCTTATTTTAGCTTTCTTGGCCACCATGACTAAGGTCCATTAAAAAATTAGATAAACTCATTTTACACATAAAACCCCCTGAGAAGATCGACATTTTTGACACTGCGAGAAAGGGCCACATTTCACAATAATACTATTTGTATGGCAAAACACTTATAAAAATGTTGTGTGATGAAAACCTGCTACCCTTTATATTTGTTCCTTCACTGTATTGACCCTAAAAAATAGTAAAACACTCAGGTGCCATTCAAAAAATGTTTCAGTTTGCTGTAGAAGAAAAAAATGGCAGTGCCTTATTGAATATTCCACCTATATAGTACCATAAAAATAGATCTTACAGCAATATCGTGAAACACAAAGGTCGGATTTTGCCTTTGGAATTTCAAAAATACAAATAAGGATGGATTCTCTGCCAGGAAAGTGATGTAGTTCAATATTAGTATTGACTCGCAGCACTTATATACCTCAAGTCTGTCTCTCGAAGAGGCTGACCCTAGTGTGAGGTGTACACAATACAATTACTTAATAACTTCCCTCCACCATCTTTGTAACTCTTAAATGTATTCTGTATAATGCATTCCAGCTGATTTCACGCGACCTCTTCTTTTCTTTATCTGCCGTCCTATCATTCGACATTATTACTGCAGAACTGAAAAGATGTAATCCCGGTGTAACTAATAAAATATACATTTGGATTAAACCACCCCCAGTAAACAATGCATGAGTTAATGCAGCTCGTTTTAGAACTATGCTCTGGCTTGTTTGAATTAGGCATTGTGGAAAAACGCAGTACAAGTATAGAAGCCAGGTCTTAATATAAATACTATATGGCTTCTGAAATGTACGTGTTTGTGCTTTAAAGAGCTAAGTGTAAATCACCTATGCAATGAATATCAATTTTCCAGTCTTTTTTTCCAAAGAGATGGCAGAATTTTGTTGTCATTCAAACAGTTGACGATGTGAACCAGATATTTTTTTATAACTTTTATAGTAATTTCCACCTATATTCACTTTCGAAAAGGAAAACATTTTGACCATTGAAGTCTCCACTCTACTTAAAGGAGTAGGGTGCGTGGCACAAACTCTGAGTGGAGCTCACAGTCGTAAGCAGGCGAACACAAGGCCAAGCGTGCCTGTTTGCAACACTAGATCAGGCATGGTAATGCACTGCATCACATATAACTATTTTGGTTAGTATTTACTGCTGCATAAATATAATGCTTCTGGGAGAAACACATGGCTGTGTTGGAATATTTCATGACTAGATCCTCAAAATTACTTTTCAAACCTTTCACATTTTAGGCAATGTTTTGTAAAATGCATTATTTTGTTATTGTGTTTGTTTTTCAGAAATGTCTAGAGGATCCGGTATTACCTTAGGCCAGCTCGCTTCACCTACTCAGTGAAGTTTGTGTTAGGGTTTCCTCCCCACCATTTAAAATTTCAGCAGCCACATGTGCCCCCGCCACAACAAAATAGTCAATAGGATCACTCAAAAATCTGTTTGATTGTATAATCCAAATAATTCTTTGCAAATAAGACTCACCTGGAAGTAATTTCCATTGAAAAGCTTACTTATCTCTATGGGAAGGTTTAGAGAATTGACAGTAAGTATTGTAAAACAAGAAGGTAAAACATTAAGGGCCTGATTATGATGTCAGTTGGAGTTGCCTCCGACCGACATCGCTGTGTCTTTGGACCAACCGACCTCTGGTCGGTGGTCCCGACACCGCAATTACGATGCAGCCACACATGGTGCGGCCGCACACTCCCATTTCTCCAATGGAGCTTGTGCTGAGGTCGGACACCGGCTGCAGCACAAGCTCCCATAGAGAAATGGGAGTTTGTGTAAATCCCTGCACCCTGTGGCAGGCACCTCAGGGTGGCTGTTGCACGGTGCAGGGATTTACAGAGGGGGCACCTATGGTGCCCCCAGGCCCACAACCGTAGGCCGCGGAGGCAATATGGTCCTGCTAGGGGCTCCAAAGTCGCTTTCTGACAGCCATCCCATGTTGGAAAGGCCGGCATGGAAAGGCTGTCTGAAACCGATATCGTAATCCCGATGGCGGAAACGCCGTCCTAAAGGGATTGCGTTGCAGTTCCAACTGGCCACCGGGCTCCTTGAGCCCGTCGGGAGGCAGTCAGGCCGACCGGACGGTTTACTCTCCAACCGCCTTCATCGTAATGAGGCGGTCGGACTGTAAACCTCAGATGTCGGTCGGAAAGCTGACCAACATCATAATCAGGCCCTGTCACACTCCCCTAATTTTGTTGCAGGGAGCTCAAGGAGAGCCCGGCGAAGCGGACGGCAGGATTCGCCAGGGATCGGGACTACAGTTCCCATGATCCTTTGCGGCGCGGGGCGAGCGCATGCTCATGACGCGCATTCCCGGAAGACACAAAAGCAGGGCGGAGGCGCTGGTGCAATGCTTCTTATTCTCTTTCGTTTGGACTCTGAAGCCGGTGCTTCGTTCATGAGGCGGACTCCTGGATCAGTGCTCTACGCTGCGAGGGCGGTAAGGGTGACGTGGTCACCAAAATTGGTGGATAAAGTGGTTTCTGCAATATATATATATATACGAGCCTTACCACAGTGCTCCGGAGATTCTAGGAGTGATTACAAACTATTTACCTCTCAAGTATTGTTCACATGACTTATCTGGTGATCCACAGTATTCATTTATGGGCTGTGAATTAACAGTCAGTTCGCGATAGGCATGAGTGAAATGCCGATCAGAGTTTCTACGTACAAAAGGTTTACTAATCCCAGCCAAACTTTATGTGGTCCTTTGTTTCTTTTCTCCTAGCAGGGGATAGTGGTGTGTGTGTCAAGTACTCAACCCCCCCTGTGACGCAAGTTCATTCAACATTTTGGTGGGTAACGAGCAAGCATGTGTGCATGGGTGTGAGTGTATGGGAGTTTATCCGTGGTATGTTTTCATCACTGATTGAAGAGTGTTCCTCTTCTATTTAGATAAACCTTAGGCTGAGAAGGTATACAAACCAGAATTACGTACGACGCCAAGTTCCTTATTTTCTTTACAGGTAGTTATTATCCTTAGTATATATATATTGATTATTGTGGTGACAACATACATAGTTTGTATTATCTCTAATGGTGGGTTTTTGTGTTGTAGGTCTCCCTCCCTGCTGTCCCCATCCTTTCCTTCCTCGCTTAATCCTTCCTACTCTCTGCGCTATTATAGCATTCGGAGAGTGGAGTGATTGAGAGGTGGACCCATTTGAGCAACATACCGATCCTGGGAGTTTGGAATGAATACCTTGACAGAATAAGAAGCCCAAGAATTTATTCTCTCCTGATCGGTATAGAGTTGATGATGGCCACCTTAGAGGATATAATGGCTGCCCTGGTTCTAGTACAACAGGAGCTATCCGCTTCCAGGGCAGAAACAGCGGCCTTACAAGACCGCGTTGATAAATTACAGAGAAACCCATTTGATGTCAGTACTGGAAGGGGGTTTAGTGGCGCTTCTTGGCCTTCGGGTAACTTAGCTGGAGCAGCATCACCGGTGTCAGTGGAGATCCCCACCCCTATACCATTGGCGGCCCCAGAAAGGTTTTCAGGTGATGAGAGTAAGGTGCAGGTTTTTATGACGCAGGTGTTGTTACATTTTACGTGTAAACCACGGGCATTTCCTACTAATCAAGCCCGAGTAGCCTTCTTAATTTCTTATTTGGCTGGGGATGCAGCGTTATGGGCTGTCCCGTTGGTACGGAATGACGATCCTATGTTGTATGATTGGGATGGTTTTAGAAAAGAATTTGAGAATGTTTTTGACAGACGAGCTCATACCCTGTCTGCTGACAAGGAATTACTGGAATTAAAACAAGGTAACAAGGACTTGATAGTATATCTAAATACCTTTCAGCGTTTGATCTCAGAGACTAGATGGCCTGAGGAGAAAAGAGCTGCCTTGTTCCATCAAGGGTTACGAGATGAGCTTAAGGATGTGATAGCACAAGTTGACCCACAGCCTACAACATGTACTGATCTTATCAATCTAGCTTTGAGGTTAGACAGCAGGATAAGTGAGCGTAAAAACGATAAGAGAAGAATTGAGAGAACTTTTCCTAGATACGACAAACCAAAGTATCAAAAACCTAGCATGGCAGGTGTGTCGGAACCCATGGAAATAGGAACAGTTAGGGCTGCCTTATCACCGGAAGAAAGAGATCAAAGACGGAAACAAGGGCTTTGTATGTACTGTGGCAAGAAAGGTCATTACGTCAGAGATTGTTTAGCCAAACCCAAGAGCAAAACAGGGTATAGTAACGGGGCTGCTTCCATTCCTCCAAAGTCGGAAAACTAGAGAGCTCAAAGGTATCAGGAGGGGGCTTTTTGAGCGGGTTAGTAATCCCTTCCACGCAAGAGGTAAAAGAGTCGAAGACTAATCATTTTAGGACCTCCTTTCAGATACAGATAATGGGGGAGTGGAGAGATTTGGAAGCCATGATAGACTCAGGAGCAAAAGGTTTGTTTATGGATAAGGAATTGGCAGCAACTTTACAGCTGCCTTTGGTTGAAAAAGATACATTTGAAACAGTGTTGGCCATAGACGGCAGGGAGTTAATAACGGGACCAGTCAGTTACTCCACAGAAATGCTAGATGTATGTAGTGGACCTCATCATTTCGAATCATTGAACTTCAATATAATACAAGCCCCACAGTATGGAATCATTTTGGGGTTACCTTGGTTGGTAAAGCACAACCCTACTATTGATTGGGTCACCAAGACCCTTCGTTTTGACAGTCAGTGGTGTAAGGAACATTGTGGCCCTGAACTTTATGATCAACCAGTACATGCCTTGGCCTCCTGCCTTCACATGGCTACTACCGCCGAAAAAGACACTACGTTACCTAAAGAATACGAACAATTTAGGGATGTGTTTAATGAGAAACAAGCCGATGTGTTACCTCCTCACAGGTCGTATGACTGTCAGATAGACCTGGTACCCGGAGCAGTAGTGCCATGTAGCCGAATATATGCTCTTACGGACTCAGAAAACGAGCATTTGAAGACTTATTTAGACCAGTACCTGGCGAATGGTTTTATCAGACCATCCAAGTCTCCTGCAGCATCCCCTTTGTTTTTTATCCCGAAAGCAAACGGAGAAAAACGCGCGTGCATAGACTTTAGGGCATTGAATCATATTACCATCAAAAATAGGTATCCGTTACCTTTGATCCCTGTTCTACTGGACCAGGTGAAAACGGCTCAAATCTATACAAGGTTGGACCTGAAAGGAGCATATCACCTGGTCCGGGTACAAGAGGGAGATGAGTGGAAAATGGCGTTTCGCACACGGTTTGGATTGTTTGAATATGCGGTGATGCCATTTGGACTGTGCAATGCTCCCGCGGCGTTTCAGTTTTTTCTGAACGAGGTGTTGCGAGAGTATTTGGATGTGTTCACAGTGGTGTATATCGACGATATTTTAATATACTCCAATTCAGTGGGCCAGCATTTTCAACATGTTTGTCTGGTCCTGCAAGCTTTGCGTAACAATGGATTGTTCTGCAAGCTGACAAAATGCGAATTTCATGTCCAACGGGTGGAGTTCTTAGGGGTGATCATTTCCCCTATGGGATTGGAAATGTCTGAGCGAAAAATAAAAGCTGTAAAAGACTGGCCTCAACCAGTCAATGTGAAAGAAATTCAAAGCTTCCTGGGCTTCGCTAATTTTTACCGAAGATTTATACCCCAGTTTTCAAAGATGGTGACTCCTATAACTAGGTTACTCAGAAAAAACACTCCATTTGAGTGGACAAAAGACACAGACGCTTCCTTTTCTCAGCTGAAAGAGGCCTTTACATCAGCACCTGTCCTGGCCCACCCGAATCCGGAGAGGCCCTTTATAGTTGAAGCGGATGCGTCAGACATGGCGGTGGGTGCAATCTTGTCTCAAAGAAATGAGAAAACAGGTCAACTCCATCCCATAGCATACATGTCTCGCAAATTAAACGACGCAGAAAGACAGTACGCCATTGCTGAAAAGGAGCTATTGGCCATCAAAGATGCCTTCGGTACTTGGAGACATCATTTAATGGGGGCAAAGCATGTGGTCACAGTGTATACTGACCATAGAAATTTACAATTCATGAGATCCGCACGCACGCTGTCTCCTAGGCAAATGCGTTGGATGCTTTTTTTCTCCGAATACGATTATATTGTCACTTACAGGCCTGGCGCAGAAAATGGGAAGGCAGATGCTCTCTCCAGACTTGAAACGGACGTTAGTGTGGTGAATAAACAACCTCTCCATATATTAGCACCGGACCAGATCATAGGGGTTGTACACTCTGAACAGTTTCTGAAGACTGTGGCTCGTGCCTGTACAACCCCGTTGTGGAGAAAGTGGCTAAAGGAGCACCCGCAATGGAGAATAAGACAAGGGGTGCCTATTAGGAATAAGCAGATGTTGGTCCCCACAAAGGCGTTACAAGAGAGGGTGTTTCATTGGTGCCATGCAGCTCCCAGTGACGGACATAATGGCATGGATAAAACTCTAAACAGGGTTCTTAGGTACTTTTGGTGGCCTTCGGTAAAGGCAGATGTGGTATTACACGTAAGAAAATGTGAGATATGTGCAAAAGCAAAATCTGATCATCGCAAGACACAAGGTTTGCTGCAACCACTACCCACACCCACTGTTCCATGGAATACCATATCAGTGGACTTCATAGTGGGATTACCTAAAGATCAAGGTCACACGGTTATTTTGGTTGTGGTTGACAGTCTTACTAAGATGGGACATTTTATTTCATGTAAGACCTTACCCACTTCTGGGCAACTAGCCAAAATACTACTGAGTCATATCGTTCGGTTGCATGGGGTGCCATCCACCATCGTGTCAGACCGTGGGTCCCAATTCACTGCTCGCTTTTGGAAAGTGTGGTGTGAGGCATTACAGATAAAATCCGCAAAATCCACAAGTTTCCACCCACAAACGGACGGTCAGACTGAACGTTTAAATCAAACATTAAAACAATTCCTACGTTGCTATGTGAAGGACAACACTGATGAATGGGTGGATCTCTTATGGGTCGCCGAAACTGCGTACAACAGTGCGATCCATCAATCCACCAAACATACCCCATTTTATAGTTATTATGGGTTTCATCCTAGGTTTCTGCCCTTGATTCATCCCGGCATGGATCATACTCTGCCTGAAGTACGTGACAGGGTGAAACAAATACAGCTCACCATCAAGCGGACACAGATAAATCTCCAAAAGGCCAAGACACGTTACAAGAAACACGCTGATGTTCACCGTAGGGACAGTCCTTCATATAAACCGGGTGATGTGGTATGGTTGTCCACCAGACATATTAGATTTCGCAAGTACAGCATTTTCAATCCTCGTTATCTAGGACCTTACAAGGTTGTGAAATGCATCAACCCTGTTTCTGTGCGTTTGGCCCTGCCAAAAAACATGAAAATACACCCTGTGTTCCATGTCTCCTTGTTGAAACCTTCCTACACCCCGGTGAAGAAACGGCCTCCTCCTTTGTGGGTGGATAACGTACCCGAATACGAAGTATCCAAGATACTGGATTAAAAAATGAGAGGCTCATCCTTGTGGTATCTGATTTCGTGGAAGGGGTATAGTGCGGAGGAGGACTCATGGGAGCCAGCGAGGAGCGTACATGCGCCCAGGGTGATTCAGAGATACCACAGGATGTTCCCGGATAGGCCGAGCCTTCGCCAGCCTCTTCGGGGAGGGGGTTGTACTGTCACACTCCCCTAATTTCGTTGCAGGGAGCTCAAGGAGAGCCCGGCGAAGCGGACGGCAGGATTCGCCAGGGATCGGGACTACAGTTCCCATGATCCTTTGCGGCGCGGGGCGAGCGCATGCTCATGACGCGCATTCCCGGAAGACACAAAAGCAGGGCGGAGGCGCTGGTGCAATGCTTCTTATTCTCTTTCGTTCGGACTCCGAAGCCGGTGCTTCGTTCATGAGGCGGACTCCTGGATCAGTGCTCTACGCTGCGAGGGCGGTAAGGGTGATGTGGTCACCAAAATTGGTGGATAAAGTGGTTTCTGCAATATATATATATATACGAGCCTTACCACAGTGCTCCGGAGATTCTAGGAGTGATTACAAACTATTTACCTCTCAAGTATTGTTCACATGACTTATGTGGTGATCCACAGTATTCATTTATGGGCTGTGAATTAACAGTCAGTTCGCGATAGGCATGAGTGAAATGCCGATCAGAGTTTCTACGTACAAAAGGTTTACTAATCCCAGCCAAACTTTATGTGGTCCTTTGTTTCTTTTCTCCTAGCAGGGGATAGTGGTGTGTGTGTCAAGTACTCAACCCCCTGTGACGCAAGTTCATTCAACATTTTGGTGGGTAACGAGCAAGCATGTGTGCATGGGTGTGAGTGTATGGGAGTTTATCCGTGGTATGTTTTCATCACTGATTGAAGAGTGTTCCTCTTCTGTTTAGATAAACCTTAGGCTGAGAAGGTATACAAACCAGAATTACGTACGACGCCAAGTTCCTTATTTTCTTTACAGGTAGTTATTATCCTTAGTATATATATATTGATTATTGTGGTGACAACATACATAGTTTGTATTATCTCTAATGGTGGGTTTTTGTGTTGTAGGTCTCCCTCCCTGCTGTCCCCATCCTTTCCTTCCCTCGCTTAATCCTTCCTACTCTCTGCGCTATTATAGCATTCGGAGAGTGGAGTGATTGAGAGGTGGACCCATTTGAGCAACATACCGATCCTGGGAGTTTGGAATGAATACCTTGACAGGCCCTTAATGGTTTGAATTTCCTGCCTTTTACACTGCTGAACTCTCTGATGTGTCATGGTTTCTATTATGAATAATGACAGACAAGCTTTTATTTGGAGTATCATATTTTAATTGATTTAAAAACCCACATAGATCACAAAATACACACATAACTTGAGTTTGTGGACATGCTACAGAGTAACAGTAATGATACCTGTGGGGCGCTTGGGTTAAGGTTTCCGCCAGTGTAGTTAGCTTAAACACGACTGATTACCTGAATCTAAATAAAGTGGGTGAAGCAACAGTTTGGCGGTGAGGATACTACACCATGTTTGTGGCAGAGGACTTTGTCTGCCAAACTCTAAATAAGTAAGGGCCTGATTTATGTATTGGCGGTAAGCATACTCTGTCGCAATGCATACAGAGTATCCTTACCACCAATATAATGGTCCATCTGCTGAATTTATATGTGGGTGGACCAAAGTTTGGCAACGCTAGAGACTACTCCGTCTCTGCTGTGGTCAAACTTCTGTTATGGCCATTACTCCGGTTATATGTCCACCGATTTAGATAGGTAGACATATAGCGTTTTTTTTTTACTGCCCATCACTGGCGGTAATGGGCAGTTAATAACAAAAAATGCCCCCACTTGCCAAACCATTGCTTTTTTTTATTTTCAAAAACAAAAACCCACTTTCAAGCTTTGTTTTTGAAAATAAAAAGAGTTTCAAAAACGTTTGAAGCTGTTCAGCAGAGCTCCAATACATTCACAATAACCGCCTTGACGGCTGTTCCTGTGAAAGTTAGAAATGTCCGATGGGTTGATAAAAATTTCTAAATTTGGCAGACTGGTACTCCATAAGGGCGATGGAGGAGTTTACTCTGTCACCCTTATGGAGTATAATCCGGCCGCCAAGTTATAAATCAGCCCCTAAGGGGCTGATTTATAACCTAGTGGTCGGATTGTACTCCGGATCATCATATTGGTGGTAAGGATACTCCGTTGCCATTTTGACGGAGTATTCTTACCACTATTATACAAATCAAGCCCTAAGTTCTTAATGTTTTAGTTGTGCGCTAATTGGCATTGGCCCTTGGCAACACACGTTTCCATGAAGGGAAAACCCACTCTCCAATGAGCAGAAAGTTAAAGCCAATATACCTCATGGCTTTCATAGATATTACGTGGCAAAGCCAAACAGAACAACTGGATGCCTGCTAGATATTCCATCTCAGTGAGGACTGCCTATCATTCCATTTGGCCTGAGATACATAGATTAAGAAGTTGTTTTGCCATGTCAGACCTGTGATTGAAGACTTGACATCCTAAAGGCCACAACACAGCACTGTCATTGAGTCACATACTTTGTACAAATTCAATATGTCTTTCTAGTTCATGTTAATAGTGAGAATTTCCTTAGCAGATTCCTGCAGCAGTGATATGAATGTCTGTTTTCAGGGGGAATGGTCAGATCCTGCCATTGTTAAATGATCTGTCCAGGGATGCAAGTTCAAGATGCATTCTCTTTTTGGATGGTCACAAACATATAAGACATGAGGTAAGTAGGTATTTAATGATTTCAGAAGAGGAGGCACACCCTCTCATTGTATTCCTACATAAGAAGCTCAGTAGATGAAACAAAATATTTAAAGGTTGATTTGTGTTTCACTGGTGTGAGAAGTAAAAAAAAACGAAATTGTGCTCTGTGTTGTATTGTTAAAAAGAATTCCTCTCACATAACTAAGTGTGTCTGTCCACGTGCGGTCAAATGTATTGGACAGTTGATGCCCCTCAAACCCAGCGCCGTTCTCCAGTTTGGCTGTTGAAGATGTAATCTCGTCCTGTAACTGTAGACAGAAATCACAGTTACTTCTTTGTAGATCACAATTGATTTGGCAACATATTATTTGTTAACAAACAATTAACTATACAACATGGACATGTTACAACACTTGGTGCAGTTGTAATAATTTTTCAATGGGTCATGTTTTCAGTATACAGTTACCACTTGGTAGGACCACCTTTTTCTTGCTCTTTCAGCACATTTAGTTTACCACGTTTATGGAGAGGAGCGGAGCACACTGAAAAATTCCTACTGATAGTTGTTTGGGAACCAGGCCTTTTTATGCCATATAGAAAATTCTGAAGACAATGGTAGACAAAGACTGCCAGCAGCACGCAGAATCAATAAAGTCTACATGCAGCTTCCAGACCCATGTACTGAAGGGTGAGCACACAGGCCACAACTCCTGTATCAGGGTACTTACTTCTGATTCTTATCAGTTAGACTGCTAAGGCGAGTTGAAACATAGAGAAAAATGCACCCAGTGGAAAGGGATGAAACAAATATGCAGTGCTGTGCTTCATTTCTGGATCAGTGGCGTATGGAATCAAGTAAAGGAACACATTAAAAATAGGAATGGAAGACAAATAGTATTTATGGTACTTGAGGGCCTTGCTAGACTAATAGACACTTAGCAATAGTGAAATCCTAAGAAGTTGGAGCAATTGTTAATTTTCCTATAAACTGCAAAACAACAGAAGGAAAGTATGTTGTTTGAAGTCACCATAGTGGTTCTTGGTGGGCAAGAGACTTTAAGAATGTGTCTCACATGGAGTAGGTCTTGTCCAGGCTTTTGTAACTCAGAGGAATGATTGAGGCTGTAATAACAGTACCACCTACAGCCACCATCTTGCGTCTTCACATCAGTTGGGAGGTGACTAAATGACATATAATGAGTCCAGGAACTTCCCCCATAACTAGCAATTTAACTGCTTTTAAAGTGAAGGATAGTGAGCCACAGTGGATGGCCTCCTGCCTAGACACTGTAACTTCATGCCTATCAATGCACATCGCACAGTAAGTCATGTTGTTAGTTGGAAATGAACATATACAAACATATGTACACATTTAGTAAATATACTCAAGAGCAACAATTAAGCGATTGATGAAATATATATGCCAGTTAGCACATCAGTGCACTTATTTTTTAAGGGATAAATATCCACAGACATATCTGGCTATGACTCAGACATCACGACATAACAGCTTAATGTAATCTTCATAATGAAGACTGGTTCAGCCCCCCCAGAGCATGTTGTATACAAGCTCATTACTACATAAACAATAAACAACACATCAACGGACAGTCTGTCTAATCTATCTGGCCTAGCAGGCTCCAAGAGCCAACAAATCACAGGCCCCTGGCTCAAGAGGAACTCTCATTTCTCAGTTCTTTCTGAATTGGGGAGTAGATGCAGTTTTCGACCATGTACTTCTGGTTCCACATAGATATGCCCATTGCAAGGGTGTTTAACTTAGACCTGCAGACTTTAGGTGCAAAGATACCATTCAGAATCAGTATTTCTAGACCTGGTATCTCTACACTTAAGTTTTAGGGCATTTGTATTTGGGCCATCTGGGGTTCCTAATATTCAAACTATTGTACGAAGATCCAGATCTTTAAATTTTCCTGAAGAAGAGTGTCAGTTAAGGCCCAAAGTAAAATGAAAGTGTGTTTTAGTGGGTAGCGCTGATAAAACACAAGAGAGACAGAAGGTGGCTTGAGCAAATCTTGTAGGTATGCCTATGATACAGGGCAGACATTTAGCAGCATAAAGAAATGTTCTGGTGCATGAATGGGTTTGTGGACTGTGCACATGGTTTAAATGAAACTTGTTTTTTATCCAGAAGACAGAGCACTGGATACATGGTCTTATTTTCTGCTTCAAAACAGCAAGCAGGCATAAAGCATTTTGAAGTGAGTTTAACACATGACGAACTGAATAGAGACAAAAGTCCTTGCATGCTGTGGAAGCGGTGCCACTCTGTCCCTGTTTGACGTTTGGTGACATTTCCTGTATGTTTCCCTTGTGTGGCTGTCATTCTGTTTCTGGAACCATTTGAACACCCTTTCTAGCCCTTATTATCCAGAATTACAAACTAGCCTTACCCTAATGCTAAGGCCTAGTTTACTGTAACTACTGATTAAACATTTGCTTGCAGTGGTGGCACCTGCTTATTGAATCAAATATTTTAATGGTCATTGGCGAGTTCCGACATATGGGCTCCTGAAGTTTGGAACCCTCAAGGGACATTGATGTAGATGCTAGTCCTATTGCCTTACCTTCCATCTACTTGAACCATCTGAATCCCTGTAGCAAGGGTAAGAATGAAGGTTGGGAAGAATACACGAGTTTCTAAACGAATGGAAATCAACAGCAGACATAAGCAAGGTCTGTGTTGCCATCCCTGTTGTTTAGCCTTAACACAGCTCATTTAGATCATTTATAACGAAAATTGTAGTAAAGGAGTTCCAAGTACTGTAGCATTCCAGTGAGATTCTGATATTGGATAGCGCCTGTGTACGCGTGCTTAGATCTCTTGGTTCATTGGCTGCGGATAACAAAATTAATAATTTGAACACAACTACAAATAAAACAAAGATGATATTTGGTAAAGGACGGGCATTAGCAGATAAATGGTATTTGGGTGACCTGCCCCTGACATATGCCTCAACTTATAACTAATTGAGAATATGGATAATAGTTTAGGGACACCTTGTTGTCTTCGTTCCACAGTTAAAAAGGGGTAACTCAACTATATTAGCATTAGTAGACTCAAAGAAAAGCTTGACAGTCAATCAGCTGATCTAGTAATGAAAGTAAATTGACTGCCTTAACTGTGATAAGGGCATTGATATACCATGGTTGGCTGCTGTTAGGACTAGCTTGACTAGTATAAATCTCGCACATATTTTTATAAATCCAAATCATTTGGAAGGCATCAATAAAAAGATTATTCAGAAGGCTCTGTATAAACATTATGAAGGTATTAGGTATGAGCGAGAATTCTCGAAATCTACAGTATTTCGTTATATATCCACGGTAGAGGGTGATGTCACCCGCCCATATTTGCCAGCTGGTTATCTTTTAGAAGCTATTAACCGCTGGGATCGTAGTTTGCTCTTTCGCCTTAGATCAGGCACCCTAAAATACTTATTGTGCTTCCCTTTAGGCTTTAATATAAACCTTGAGCAAACGCCATGTTATTGTGGCAACCATGGAAACCAATCGATGTTACATTTTATATTCTTTTGTAACTACTACCGAAAATACAGTATGCAATTATTGATCCCTTATTTTAAAGCCCTGGGTATTGATGATTTCAGAGAAGCCTATAGTGTTATTCTTAAACTTGATGGGGAAAATTTAATTTTTCGTGTAAGCACATTTTTGAAAATGGCTGTCCGCTCACGTGCCTCTATGGACGTTATTTAAGCAAAACTCGAGTGTATTTTTTATTACTGTTCTCCCTTTTGGATTAGTATTTAAATTTGGATTGCGGTTAATGTAGAACGTATTCTAATGACTGATATCTGTTATAAAACATGCACTTTACTTATCATGCTGCTATATTTTTATGTAATATCCTATCTTTGCAGTGTCGTCTCTTTTTCTAACAGTGTATATGATATTATTGTATTTTATTGTATCAAATTAGGTATTTATTGTTGTTTTAAATTTGAATATATTAATGTATGCTGGTATTTTGCTTTGTACTTTTATGGATATTTTGTATATCCGAATAAAGGAGATTGATGATGATGATGAATGAAAGTAAATTGAGGCTAAATTGCTACCCTCATTGACCTATGACACTGAAGCGTTTTTTGTTAACCAAGGCTTTCTTATGTTTTGATTTAATTCAATGTGCTGCATATAGTTTTTTATTTCCCAAAGTGACTAATTCAATCAGAATTTGGTTTAGAAACACAGGACCAGACTTGTAAGGTGGCCTCTGCAAAGTTCAGCCATAGAATTAAGAATGCTAACCAAAGGACAATAAAATGGGTGATATGGCAAATTTTGGCAGGATGAGACCCCTGGGATCAGTGTTTAGAAACAATGATCGATGACCTATGGGTAAAATGAGTAAAATCCCAGACACAAGATCATGGTGGAATAAATGTAAAAATACACCCTGCCAATCTATAAACAAACACGAATATGCGACACAAGCAATGGTTTGCCTAAAGAGTTAAAGAAGTAGTGGGATGTGTTTTTCGATCTCCCCATCTGTGAACTCAGAAGTAGCTGGATGATTTATGAAACATCTTAGTGGAAAATGTAGGCTTTGCAATTATAACTATGAATCTTTTAAACATGCTTTATGCTGGTGTTGAGATGGGGATGTCCCTGCATGGTGCATAGTCGTGACCCCGCCCTGCGTGCAGGCTCGAACTGCATGTGTCTGTTATCATGGGTTTTGGATTTTAGCCCAGCCTCAGTAAGTCAGCGTGTGCACTGTGGCCTAGGCCTGTACTTGAGGTTAAGTACTTGTCCTGGTCTTGGCAGGGAACACGAAGCAAAATCGTCATAGTGATAGCTGGACTACTGTCCCTGTTTCTGGTTTCACACGTGTAGCATGGTGGTGGCAGCTTACTGTGTTTTGTAGTGATTATAGTCTGACCATGCTTTTTACCTGTTTCTTATGAATGGGAGCCTACTTGCCCACTCACCTAAAAGTTCCACTGATCACAGTGAACCGGAATCCTAGCGCCATTCTCCTGTGCTCTGGGACATGTGCATCTGTGCTAGTGGAGTGGTATACAGTACAGGGGTGTATGCGTGAACCAAAGTGACACTAACATGTGGGTTCCACTTTGGAAGCCCTGGGCCTGTTCATGTGCACAAGAAGGAAGTGAGGCTGCTTTCCCAGACTGTGGAAGTGTACTGCTGACATTCTTGAGGCAGGAGGGACATTGAAGTGAGGAAAGAGGAGACAGACTTCCCTTTAAAAGTTCCTTCCTGAAATAGAGGACTGCTGATTAGTCTTCCTGTAACTGCTATTGGGTGGATGGAAGGGGTCAAGGATGGAACTGCAGTATCTATTGTCAGATTATGAAGAGTCCCTAAAAGGGGAATAACCCTTTGTCTCTCCTTGTGATCACTGTCAGGTGTGGCTGTTGATAGTCAAGGTGTGAACTGCTCACATCTCTTTGTACCTCTGTTATGGGTCCTTGAGCCTGGGGACAGCCCTACTGTGCGGAGCATCACTCAAAACAAAGGCTGAGTCTGGAAGACAGCTTGCGAAGGACACATGAAAAGGGAACAGACCCAAATTGATTTTGAAAATGCAGACTGGAAATCCACATACTGTGGCTGCCAAATCTGTTTAAAAGTGAGAGTAACTGACCTACTTGTAGTCCCAGTTCTAAGTTATTTTCAACGAAGGATAGGGAACTCCACAGAGTACTCAGAAGACCACTACACAACCAATTGCTGGTATCTTCCAGATAGCCAGTTCCCTGGGGTTGAGGAGACATCACCTGCAGTTTGATCTGGAGGATGAATTGCTGACTTGGACTGGGATACAAGGATCTCTGCCTGAGGAAGAGTGGAGGAAAGCACCAACCCAGCAGCAGGAGGGGACCATTTGCAGGCACTGTAGCAATTGACCCTGGTGCAGAGGTCTGTCCAATAGAGACTTGCAACCTGAGTGAATGACTACAGCTGATCTGAGCAGCTTCATCAGGGGAACCGCAGCACTGCCGAAGTGTGCTGTGCGGTCTCTGGTACTATTCACATTGTCACCAAGGCACTGGAGCTTCCCCACCAAGTTGACTGGCCTGACTGAAGCAGGGATTGGTATCTGTCTGTGGCACCCACAATGTGCCAGTGAATGTAGAAGATGTGACGCAGCACTGCCAGTTTGTGTCATTGGATCCCGACCGTCACAAGGAAATAAAGACTGAAATCCAGAGGTGCTGGCCCATAGTACCCCTCTGCAAGTAGAGAACCTGGCACTTATCCAGACGTCCTGGGAGCCAGCTGTACTCCAAAGATCCGAGGCCGTCGCCTCATGGCACTACATGCCGAAGATAGCACCTGTCAGCTGTGATGCCGAAGACTGCGGCATCCAATTGGGGTACTGTACCCATGACCTAGGATGTTGCCTGGAAGTGTTTCACTGAAGCTAGAGCCTCATGCCTGGATAAGAGGACTGCCAACTGCTTTCACACAGGGGGTATGCAGCGCAAACAACCAAAGACTCACTGAAGTGACAGGGCCGGACCTGCCAAATCCTCAAGACCTACCCATGTGGAGCGTTCATTGGAGCCCAGAAGGGGGCTTATGCCACACGCACTTGCTCCTGCTGATCTCTCTCTGAGCCTCCAAGTGTGAGCAGCAGGTGCTCGCCCCCAGCAATACTGTTGCATGCCGTGTGGGAAAGCCACATCCACCACTGGTGAACCTGCTCCGTAGCCGCATCACCATGTACGGATGGGAGACTGAAACGGGTCTTGAGACTGTATACTGAGAGAAGTAAGGGGAAGGGGAGAGTGCTACACCCATACTATCAACTATGCCACATTAGCCCTGAGAACCCTGAGACTGAGAGAAAGGGTTGGGAGTATCTAGAGCAGGAGAGTTTAACTTGGAGGCATAAGAGACTCACACCTGCAAGTCAGGTATCCCGGCATTATTGTGTAATATTTTGCTTTCTACGTAATAACGTACTTGTCTTTTATAAAGAGCAGCACTATGCTGAACAATTATCGTATTGCACTGCTGGGAGTGGTCTTGAATGCTGAGCCCGAGGAACCACACATGAACCTCCCATTAGAAGCAATTGACTGCTTGCCATTGTTAGAACGAGAGTCAAGTTCCGAAAGGGTTGTATTTGGCCCAGTTTGCAGAGCCTTAGCTGTACACGACCTGGGACATCAGAGGCTAATGACCACAGCCCACACGGCTGTGGCCCAGTAGGCCCTGCCTGGCCCCTGACCTCCTGAATGAGGCCTGACAGGTGCTGTAAGAGCGTACTAGGAGAGAGCTGAAAAATGTTACAACAAAGATTTATACAAAAGTCGAAACAGCCTTTACACCGCAGCTCGAACCACGCTGTACCTTAACAGCACGGTCAGAACCATAAATGCGTCTGAACAACGCATTCCTTTACCATGCAAGTCGTTACAACGACTTACCTTAAGGAAAGCGTTGTAGGATTAATGATGGACTTTAAGTTCAACACTTTCCCTACTGTTGCACAGACTGGAATTGGATTAGTAAATTATACTATTTCAACTCCAGCGCTTTCCCTAAGGCAAGTCATTGTAATGACTTGCGTGGTAACGGAATGCTTTGTAAAGACGCATTCGTTGTTCAGACTGCATTATTAAGGCAGGCGTTATTAACTCTTGCGTGGGTCTGACATACAACCATAAAAAAAGGGTGAAAATACATGAAAGGAAGGAGTTAGCATTTGTTTGGATAGTAATGATCCACAGAGGTCCAGTAGCACTGCCGATTTCCTCTATTTGGCAATATAGAAGTTAAGGGAAAGGGCTGCCTTGCAAGAAGAAATAAGGTTGAGAAACAATGGCTTATGTCATTACTCACTGCTTCTTTCTGTTGTTGGCTCACCCTGTTAGTGTTTATGAATGAAAGTTTTCGTACTCCTAGTTCTGTTGTTATTAGCTATTTTGAGCTCCTTCATTGAAGGCCAGCACATCTCGGGTAATCATTTTGAGGTACTTTTTAATCACTTACATCTTCATATTATAATATGAAAATTAATTGACTGGTACAAAGATTGAACAGAAAATGGTGAAATAACAGATTGAACAGACTGTGATATAATAACTTCCCCATCTTTCTTCATCATGGCTTACATGAGGAATGTTGTAACTATTGTTATGCTATATTTGATCAATTGTTGGTTGTATATTGTAATGATTTTTATTAATTAACAATAAAAATCTACCTGAAAATACATGTTGCATTATGGAAGGGAGGTGATGGTAGATTTGTCGGAAGTTTAATATCTGAAACCTGACCACCGTTTGTTGTGGAACATTATACCTATGTGTCTGGCAGGCAGTGATGGGGAAAGTTTGTCCTTAGACCATACATCCACAATGCAGAAAGGGTGTGAAGTGAACTTGAAGAAAGCAGCGTTGCTATTGTATACAGTGAGGTCCAGTCCTTTTCTTCATGGCATTGCACCTACCAAACTAGGGCCTGTTGAAGTTCATTGTTTGTGCAAATATTAATTCTACTCTTCTACGCAAGAAGTGATAATATAATGATGAAAATGTGGTTCAGAGTGGCATTGATGGAAGGGATTGCTCCATTTGGATTCAAGTTGCTACGATCTGCTTTTCATTTACAAATGAAGTACGGTCTCCTAGGGTAAGTGGCCTTCCTACTGCCCTCGGCCTCCACTTTTCAGGATTGTTAATTAAATCATGTTGTACTGGGACTGGTTTGCTGAAATATGCTATTGCAAAAGTCTTGTAAGAAAATATCCACTAACCTTTTCTGTGATCAGGTTTATTTTGGCAAGCCAGCCCTACCGGTCTGTAGCAATAAATGAAATAGCAGAAGGGCCTGTCAATTGTCAAAAAAACAAACACTGGAGAAGGCTGGGAAGCTCTACATTTTGGGCCTCATTACAATGTCGGTCGGAGTTGCCTCCGACCGACACCGTCTGGGTGTGTGAACCGCCCGATCATAGGTCAGCAGTTCCACACACCGAATTACGGTTGCAAACTCCCACAGCACAAGCTCCCATAGAGAAATGGGAGTTTGTGTAAATCCCCATAGGTGCCCCCCAGGGCCACAACCGGAGGGCCAAGAGGGAAGGGGGCGCTGCTAGGGGCCCCAAAGTCGCTTTCCGACAGCTTTTCCATGTTGGAAAGGCCGACATGGAAAGGCTGTTGGAAACCAACATCATAATCCCAACGGCGGAAACGCTGTCCTTAAGGGATTATGAGCGGTTTCCGACTGGCCGACAGGATCCTTGAGCCTGTCAGAACCGAGTCGGTTCCCCGGCCTGTTTACACTCCGACCGCCGACATTGTAATTCCGTGGTCGGAATGTAAACCTTCCATGTTGGTCGGAGAGTTTCCGACCGACATCGAAATAAGGACCATAATGTTTACCCTTTGGATTTGCATGGCTGAAACACGTTGCACGACTGGACTCATCTACCAATATATTCCACATCAGAATTGTTAACATTCTGATGTGGCATCATCTTTGAGTACTATTCTAATCTGCAATGAAGAATTTACAGACTTGTTATATTTATTGTTTATTATCACCCTTAGGTAAGCAATAAACCCATTAGACCAGGACCAGTGGAGATGGCTCTAACCCGTCTTCAGCACTAGCGTTCGGCAAGTTTTAGCACTATCCCTTACATTATTTCACCTACAGGAGTTTGAAGTGACATTAGGACATGAAGATTGCTGGGTAATGTGCTGTTCTGCTTAATACAAAATGCTGAGTATTCACCCTCTGGCCCGATTCCTTCCTTGTCTTGCTGATTTAACCCTCTAAACAAATCCTTTGAGGATTATTAGAGATCAGCATGACTTATTTGTATTCAGAATTATGGGGGTCATCTCTAGTGTTTAGGGGTGTCACCTTTAGTGTGTGGTGGGGGGGTCACCTGTAGTATTTATTTGCCATTGGCACTGCCCTGGGTAGAGCCAATCATGTCAACTCTCCTGCTTTTCCACAACTCTTTCCAACATCCCAGACCCAAAACTAAGTTAAAAATGAACAAACACAAGTATTCTAGAAAAATAGACTTAGAATTACATGTTATAAATATGGGAGCCAGCACTCTGATAGTACATGAACGGTGATTGACCCTAGCCTTCCTAGAAGGAAAACGTCCTTGATTAGAAATGTTTTAATAGGGCATGTGGAGGTTTGCAAAGAGCCCCAGCCTTAAAATCAACCTTCTAAAATCCTGATATGCCGAAACAAATGTGTAGTCTGATCTTTTCTTAGTTTTAGAAACCTAAATCTTTGCATTTGATTGTACAGGCCATGCTCCAAGAATGGGGAATGAGCTAGAGAAAAAGGAGAAAAACTGCAGTTGCTTGAATAGTTTCCTAAACTAAGGTGATTCTATTTCATCACTGCCGTGGATGATGCATTTGCTTCCCTTATGAAGGACTGAGTCTTGGATCTCTGATCCTGAACTGTTTCTTAGATGCCTCAGAAATCTGCCTTATAGTATGGTTTTGCTTGTATTTCCTTTCCTGAATGTTCTGCCATTCATTTCTGCTCTATGGGTCAGTTGTACTCAAATATTTAGTGGTCACAAACCCTCCGATTTGCAAAATCATAGGGTTTGGGACAGCAAAAAAATTGATTAGTATGTACTAAACCCATTTTAGGAGTCAGCAAAGTATTACAGGCTTAAATTAAGTTTAGAAATTGATAATGAATCGCAATTTGGGAGGGGCGTGTTGTGGGCATTTTTTCCAAATTGTGTTTCGGAATTCTAGTTATTATTATTATTGTGTGCTCCCTATGATTCGTTAAGGTGCAAGCAGATCTATTAGGGTATAGGTCATGTTAGAAATTGGTTTGTTGGTTGACTGGGGTGTGAGCCCTAGTCAAGCAACAGCCACAATCCCTTGCAGGGTGAACCACAAAAAGTCACTAAATTAACCTGTGCTTAATCCTGGGTAGCTTGGTTCAAAAAGCAGTCAGACTTAACTTAGAAGCAAATGTGTAAAGTATTTATGCAGCACACAAACAGTAATAAAGTGAAAACACAACACAAGAAAAATCCCAAACCAATTTAGGAAAATAGAGTACATTTTAATAGATTATTTGACACCAAAATGAACAAAAATGCAATCAGTAGAACTGGAGTTATGAATTTTTAAAGTTTAAAATTCATATTAGCGCCTAAAAGATCAAAGCGCCAACTGCAGACATCTAGACCGGGTCAAAGTCTAAAGTTAAGCTGGCTGGGATGGAGCGCGGTTCAGATGCAAGAAGTGGATTGGGCCTGGTCAGCGCTTACCTTCCAACTTAGAAGGTAAAGTTCAGCAGTGCAAGGCTGCAGGAAGTGTCCAAGGAGGGAGAGTCATCGTCGGATGGCCTTGGGTCAAAGCCGCGGTGAAGATTTTTACATTCAGAATTAGTCGCTGAAATGGAAGTTGAAAAACTCCATCGGAACGAAGCAAAAGGCTGTACCCGAATACAGTTCCACAAGGGCGGATACCCCTTTAACGAAGGACCGCTGAAACAGATTTGCTGCTTTGGAGTAGAACCTAGCAGGAGAAGCCGCAAAGTCAATCAGACCGTCGATGTACCTTGGGCGGATAAGCAAGCAGGTTGGTCCCGGTCTTCTCCTGGTTCTCAGAGCACCTTTTGGCCAAATTTTGTTCAAGTCCTCAGTTTTGAAAAATGGCCATCTTGGCACATTTAGCACCACAACCAAGGGTCCAGGACTGGTGGGTCACCTCTTAGGGTTCAGGATTCACTCAGACTGGGTACAGGTATAGGTTAAAGATGGTGAGAGCCTGTTGTGTCCCTGTGGCTCTGAACAGGAGGCAAGCAAACTAGCCCTTCGAGTCACTTCTGGTAGTCCTGGCTTCAGGCAGCAAAGCAGTCATTCCAGGTACAGCAGCAGTCTGGCAGAGTGCACAGCAGGTCACAGCAGCAGACAGTCCTCTGAGAGTCTTTCCGCAGTTCCAGTAGTGAACTCAGAGTGGGTCTGTAGGTCCTATTTTTATACCCCGGTGCCCTTGTGCTGGAAGGTGGGAGAAAGTTCTGGAAAGGTTCTTTGAAGTGCATGGAATTTTCTGACTTCCCAGCTCTGGCTCCAAGCAGTGAAAATACAGGGTTGTTAGGCCCTATGTGTGAAGGCAGAGAACAGGCTTTTCAGGTGTAAGTGGGGCTGTGCTCAGCTCCGCCCCCACCCTGGCAGCAGATGGCCCATTCAGGATTACCTAATCCCTCTATTCTGTGCCTGCCTGGGAAGAATTCACAAAGTCTAAATATCAGTTACACTCAGTCATGTACCCAGTCCAGGCCTCAGTCGTCACAAAAGGGCTAAGGGCAGGAAAATGCCAACTTTCTAAAAGTGCCATTTTCAAAATTGTAATGAAAAATCTGACTTTACCATTAAATAGGGTACATCATTGCGATTTTATAGTACTAAACTTGAGATATCTACCTTCTCTCATTTAGGAATTACAGCTTATTAAATGTAATAAGGAATTCCCAGTGTTATCATATGGAAGGGGTAGCCCCCACAGTAGTGAAAACGAATTTGGCAGTTTTTCACTATCAGGAAATGTAAAACCTAAATGTACGTGCCCAGCCTTTTAATTACACAGTATCCTGCCCTATGAGCTACTCAGGGCCTACCTTAGGGGTGACATATATAATAAAAAAGGGAATTTAAGGCTTGGCAAGGGGATTTAAATGTCAAGTCGACATGGCATTGGGACACTGCATTGAAACTGCAATGGCAGGCCTTGGGCATGTTTTAAAGGACTACTTATGTTGGTGGCACAATATGTGCTGCAGGCCCACTGGTAGCATTTAATTTACAGGCCCTGGGTATATGGTATACCAATCTACAAGGGACTTATAAGAAAATTAAATATGCTAATTAAAGATAGGAACAATTTTTTAAGACAAGTATCTTAGTAGATATGGCCCCTTGAATCCTGACTTCTCAAACATAAATCTGGACACTGTCTAAATTCTTAACACACTCTCCCTTGAATCTGCCATTTCTCCTGGCATCCGAAGGATTACATTAAATCCTGGAACCATTGTCTTCAAATTACTTCCAGTCACAGGACTATGCATCAAAACCAAGGTATACCCAAATGGGAAGCTTGAGATATTGAATTACTAAACTAACATTTTGCTTACTCTTTACAAGGATGCTCTTGATAAATCTATTCCACTCAACCCAGTGCTCGACTTGGACAATATTTTTAGAAATGCAGATGAGAAACGGTATTGTAATTTTACTTATTTTCTTATTAAGCACATCACTATTAAACCTATCTTAAAAACAATTGCATAGCTCTGTTTAGTGATGTGTAATTCAAATCTACAAAATGGCAAAAAAAGAAAGCAGCAATATGTGGAAAATACCCCACAAAGAGACATTTTTGCTGTGTCACTTTAAGGTAGTCATGCTGTTGTACAGCCCTAGAAAGCACTGTAGTAACAGACTTCACTTCATATTATCAGCTGGTTACGGAAAGAATCATGGGAAGTTCTAGCTTGTTCACAGATTTAATTAAGATACTTATGATAGGATTACAAGTAACCTTTCCTCCTCCAGCATTAGGTCTTTATTAATATTCATAAACACTAGAAATGAACAGCAAGCTCATTACCCAAAACAGAGTAATGAGAAAGCCAGAAGAGCACATATAGTAAACATAAAGTGAAAAAGTTAATAACATCTCTAAATTCAATGGTTTTCCTTAAAGAGACCTATCTCGCTTTAGGTCCGGATAACAATGTGGGAGATATTCCTATTTTGGACGGAAAATCCTGTTTCTGTCCAAAATGGGATTACACAGAGGAGAAACATTATATTTATTTATAGAGTTTTCTATAGCGCTAGCTAGACCCGTGGGTATCAGAGCGCTTTACATACATAAAGGAAAAGAAAGATTGCATGACATCACAGGACATGAGGGTGCATCGAGATATAAGCAAAGACATAATACTAATGTATCCAGAGAGGGGAAAAAGACGTAAGTGGATAACAAAGTCAGATAACCACCATCCTTGAAGGTCAGAGTGAGTGGGGAGTCCATTCGGTTATAGATGCCTAGGATGGTTGACTTGGTCGGTAGAGTATTGGTTGAGGAGAATGAGTTTGAGGCCCTTTTTGAAGCAAGCGAAGGAGGGGTTGCATCGGAGGTCAATAGGGAGTGCGTTCCACATCCTGGGTACGTTGCCAGAGAAGGACCGGCATTGGGTCGTTTTCTTTTTCAGTTTCGGAGGGATGAGAAGAAGTGAGTTGGTGCTTCTCATAGTTCTGGATTTTCCTGCTTTTACTAGTTTGCTGTTTAGGTAGTTTGGGGATTGGGCATGAAGGGCCTTGTGTGTGATGCAGGCCAGTTTGTAAGTACATCTACCTTCCATGGGAAGCCAGTTGAGTGCGTTGAGAGTTGGCGAGATGTGATCAAATCTTTTTCCCCCAGTTATGAGTCGGGCTGCCATGTTAAGGACTGACCTTAGTGGGGCTAGGTGAGCTTTTGATGACCCTGTTAGGATGGCGTTTCCATAGTCCAGTTTAGCAAGGACTAGGGATTGTACAATTGTCTTGAGATCATCTTGAGGAATGAAAGGTTTAATTTTCTTGAGTTGTTTTAGAGAGTAAAGTGCACTTTTTGCAGAGTTCTTGATGTGGTCCTTCATTGACAAGTTCTTGTCTAGGGTAATGCCTAGAGACTTTACTGAGTCGGATAGGACGAGGGAGCAGTTAAGGGCATCAAGCTCCTTAAGCCAGGCTTGAATTGGTTGGTGGTTATTTTTCGGAGAGAACAGTATTAATTCGGTTTTGTCCGGGTTCAGTTTTAAGTGGTTTGCATTAAACCAGGCTTGGATCTTGGTTAGCGTGCCATTGAGGTGTCTGACGTCTCTGGGTGATTTGATTTTGTAGTATATTTGAGTGTCATCTGCATAAAGGTGGTATTGAACCCCTGCTTGTTTCAGAATAATTGCAAGGGGTTCCATGAAGAGATTGAAGAGGGATGATGAGAGGATCGATCCTTGCGGGACTCCAAGTTTGACACGTGTTGGTACAGAGAGGCAGGAATTGATTTTGACCTGTTGCGAACGGTGCTGAAGGAAGGAAGTGAACCATTCTAGTACTGTGCCATTAATGCCAGATCGCCTCTTCAGAGTCTCAAGTAAAGCTCGATGGTTTATTGTGTCAAATGCTGCTGATAAGTCAATAAGGATGAGGAGACAGGCTTCACCTTCATCTAAAGCTCTGTGGAAATCATCTGCTATATTGAGCATCGCTGTTTCGGTGCTACATCCTTTCCTGAAACCCGACTGAAAGGTGTCGAGGAGGTTGAAGTCGTCAATATGTTTGTTAAGTTGTTGGAGAACACACTTCTCCAATGTTTTAGCTAGGAACGGAAGGTTGGAGATAGGTCTGAGGTTGTTAAGCTCGTTGGGGTCGGCCCCTTGTTTCTTGAGTATGGGTGTAATTTGTCCTAGCTGAAGGGAGTCTGGGACACAACCTGATGTGAGAGAGGAGTTGATGATTTTTGTCCAGAAAGGGGCGATGATGTGGTTGAGTTTTTTCACTATTGTGGATGGGAGGGGGTCCATAGTGTGGGAAGTAGGCTTTAAGCTTGCAATTATATTGAAGACTTCGATTTCCGTCATGGGTTCGATGTTCGACCAATTAGCGTCATTTTTCAGTTGGAAGCGGGCCTGTTTGTCCGTGGTAAGATTTTGATCTGTTTGGTCAGGGGTGGTTAAAGGGGGGCAGGTTGCGAGGGAGGGTGGATTTGAAGTTGGTTGGTCAATTTTTGAGACTTTATCTGTGAAGCAGCTGGCGATTTCTTCGCATCGGTCATTGGTGGCTTTTATATCTTGTGGGGGTGTGCCGTTTGATTGACTTTTGACAATGTTGAAGAGTTCTCTAGGTCTGTTCTTCACCTGGTCTAGTTGGCTGCGGAAGAAGTTGGCCTTTTCTCTAAAAATGTGTTTTTTATATGCCAGTCGGGTTGATCTAAGTTGCGCTAGGTGAAGGGTCGAAGGATTTAGTCTCCAAGTCCTTTCTGATTGTCTGAGTTGTCTTCTTTCGTTATTAAGCTGTACGTTGAACCAAGATTTAGATTTAGTAGTTCTCAACTGTTTGAGTTTGAGTGGTGCTACTTGATCTAACACCTCTGTCATTGTGGAATTAAAGTGGGCTGTGAGGTTATCTGCCGTCATATTGGAAGGCTGGGGTTGTAGATGGGCATGAATCCTGGATTCCAGTTCAGTTATGGGGACTCCTTTGATGTTCCTGGTCCAATGCTTAGGTTTGTCCGGTTGTATTGGTAGGTTTCTGACATGTGAGTCAATATTAAACAGTACGAGGTGGTGGTCAGACCAGTCAATGGGCGAAATCGATCTCAGAGAGACCAGCTCATTTTTGGTGATGATCGCATCCAGAGTTGCTCCTTTGATGTGCGTTGGTTCATTGCATAGTTGTTTAAGGTTGGTAATTTCAAGCAGGTTGGAGAGGTTCTGAGTTGTAGTGTCTTCTGGGTTGTTCCAGTGGACATTGAAGTCACAGAGGAAAACGTCTTCTGTGTCAGTTAGGGAGAAACGAGTTATTCGGTCGGTTAGTTCTTCAGCGAAGAGGGTACGTTCACCCGGAGGATGGTAGATGGTGTGAAATTTTGTGCAGCGATGTGACTTGCCCTCCAAGTTTGTGGCAAGATAAACATGCATCAAACTGGGAGGGCAAACAATGCATATTCCTATTTTGTGTACCTAAGAATGAGGGAAAACAGGCACAAATAGCATGTTTTTTTGTTAAAATTTGTTTATTGGGATTTAGCATTTCATGTTAGACGTTAACACATAAGATCGGTATAGTATATTGACATGTGGTTGCAGACAGATGAAAAATGCCTGTACAGAATAGAATGTACATCGTTACTGCATATCAAACACTATAGACTAGGCACAGTAAAAAATTCTGGGAGGGTCCCCCTTGCCGGACTCCGTTTCTGTAGTAGTATTCTTTCTAGAACCTGGCTGGGTTAGTTTCCCATGAGTGTGGATTGATGATTTATCCCCACATTTACCTTTGTGTGCTATCACAGATAATTTTGCATGAATGCGTTCCCATTTGAGAGTCATCGAGTTCGGAAATGCCAATGAAGAAGCAAAACTATTAACTTGGGGGGTGAACTGGGGAAGATGTTGGGGAGCTGCCGGAATGTATGTCTGTGAGATCAATTGTGTGGATGGTTGTGTTTCCATTTCACGGTGCAGTGTCATGCGTGTAGGGGGGGCCGTGGTGAATCATCCTGGCATAGTTATTGAGACCACCTGATGTGGCCCTGACATTACGCTGGCCTTAGGTGTCTGGGTCCTGCCTTGTACTATCCACTGTCGGTCCCGTGGGGGATAGGGGTGGAGTCTGAGATTGAGAGGCTACAGGTGATTCCGTAGGCGCTGTTTCATGTGTGAATTGATATATCAATTGCGCCCACTCCAGAGATATGGGATGCTTACGTATTCCCTTCACTTCCTCATCTCTCAACACCTCTTCTTCCGCCGCACCCCACTTTTTCATGGCGCCTACCCAGGCTGCTTCGGGGGGGTCCCTTCGGGGCCCGCCAGTGCATGGCTATTCCCCTTTTTGCTAAGAGAATGGCTAGTGATGCAAAGCGGCTCTGCACCTTTTCGGACTTCCGCCTGCGGAAGATCCCGAGGGCACACGCTTCCCATGTGGACATGGTCATAATGTTGGTCGTAACTCGGAGTGTCCGGTGTATGTCGTCCCAGTACTTTTGAATAGTGGGGGAATCCCAAAACATGTGCTTGAAGTCCGCTTCAGGGGCCTGGCAACGGGGGCATGCAAAGTGTGTGTCGGGATAAAAACGGTGGAGGCGGTGTGGTGTGAGGTATGCTCTGTGGAGGATATTGAATTGAATGTTCTTGAAACGCGCATTCCTGGAGACCTTTTTGGGATATTCTAGTGCTGTCTCCCATTCTTTGAAATTAAATACCCGCCCCACTTCATCTTCCCATGTCTGTCGTAACGAATGTAGAGGGTTGAGGATCAGTTCCCGAACAGCTTTGTAGAGCCATGTAACTAAATGTCTACCCGCTCCCATATGCAAAATGGTGTGTATCACCGGGTGTGTCGCACAAATAGCATGTTATCCCTAATTTTGAGGACTGCAACTTGAAAGCGAGTACAGATTGAGCACCAGCTGGTTACGCACCCCAAGCTAACAGTAATTAGTTGGTTTGCAATTTCCACCTGAAGTAACACTAGACTTGCAATTTGGCTTTGAGTGTCTGCACTTTCATCAAAGTGTAAAAAGTAATGTTTGAGAGGGAAATGGATGCCATTGATTATATTAACAGAAAGTTTTCAAAAGGGACCAGCAGCATCTTTTCCTAAAGATATGACCTTTATATCAACCTAGATCAGTCGTTTTATACTATCATATACATAAAACTATCCATCCGACTACAATTAGACCAAATGTTGCTAGGTCTGTACTATTAACACCATAATTGACATAATGCTGCTTGCTTTTTCTAATCTTATTCTTCCTGGAAAGGGATCTTTTCGTACCTACTCTGTGATTCGGGGACAAAAAGAAAGGAGGGGTAAATAAACAGACACATTATTCTTACGGAATAAAGATGCCCAAGAGCCTATATTTTGCTAACCTTTCGGCTTATGTGATGACAACTAAGATACTTACTTTGCAAAATGTGCTGAATGTTGGATTTATGCCTCGGTCTACATGTAGATACTTTTGCCATAGGGGATAGATTGTCTTAAAACTTTTAAAAAATCACTTTTCAATTAAATGGTGAAAAACAAAGTCTCTTCTTTTATAGTGACTTATAAGGACAACTTGAATATACAAATATCATTACTCGTAGACAACAATTCTTCTTCCAATAATTCATGGAATAGGAGCACTGCCTAGCCTCGTAGGTGTAAGGATTAGAGAGTAACTATCCTTTATTAAGAGCAGACAGTACAAAACCAGGAGCTGACACCTCTGCTAATGCTCCTCCCCAACTGCCATAGCACTCCTTCAACACTCTAGAATCCCCACTGGAACATTAACATCCCCATGGCAACTCACAACCAAGACACCACACTTCTTCCCCCTTTAGCAAAACAACAACCCCAACACAGTCCCAGTAACATAACATAGAAGAACATAAAAGTACAAATTATCCATTGCTAATAAATTGTACATAACATGTATGCTTAAACATTGCTAAATTATTTCAAAACAAAATCTTTCAACTTACTAGGAAGGATCACAACTCTATCAGAGGTTGTAGTTGTAGGTTTGGATAATCCCCTTCCAATATTTTTGTGAAACTGTTACCAGTTTCTACAGCAGTTCCACAGGATCCTCTCCCCACCACAATAAATGAGCATTGACAGCAGCATCCACTTCCTTCCGACTATGCCCCTAACACATTATCTTGTTACACCTGGACATTTTTTTAAAAAGGCCACACTTTACCATCACTCAACTTCGCAGAGCATGCATATCCCTCCTTCACTTGCAAAGCTTCAGAGAACTTGCTACTTCCCTTCTTATTCCTGAGACTAAATTTCACACGCAGACAATCTCCCCCCTGCAAATCAACTTCTTTCACACCATGCATTCTGTCCTAGTAATCCTTATATCCACTCTGCGCATCCATAAGATAAATTTTTACAACAGCAGGTGACCATATATTCTGGTGATCCACAGACATCAATGCATTATTATCCTTGATGAATGTTTCTCTACCCCTAAATACTTTGAATGGACTATACCCCATCACTGTAGGAGTAATCCTATACACCCACAAAAGTGTACTAGGTTACTTCTCTCACTTCTTCCCAAAATTTATAACAGCTTGTATACTGCCACCAATATGAGGCCTTTACTCTTTTTTGATTTGACAATTCCCAAATGTCCTTTGTGTGTAATACTCAAATTATTTTGTCAGAGAATCTGTGGAGGAATGACTCTCTCACCTCTGAGGAGAAACCCCTGGTCAAACACAGACAGCTCTTCTTTTAGCTCCCTGTAGGTCCTATAAACATCCTTTAGTTCTTTCTTCTCCGGCCAACCACTCACAACATACCATTTAACTTTTTTTTAACACATCATCATTGTCATATCCAGACTCCCAATCATTTTTTATGTTGACACCAATGTTTCCATCATGGCTACACAGTACTTGTCCCACTCACTAGATTCATATACTCTCAAGGATAACGGGGTTCTGCTCAAGTAATCGGCAACCCTGTTTCCTTTCCCAGGTAAATATTCTACATCATAAATGTAAAAATAATCTCAAAGACATCCTAGCTATGCAAGGAGTTGCTTTCACTCCACCTTCTGTGGTCAAAACCTTCAATGGTTTTTGATCCGTACGTAAAGTTAATCTTGCACCCCACATGTATTGCCTGAACTACTCCATCACCCAAACAGACACTAACATCTGGGTTTAAATCACTGAATACTTTTCCTAAGTGGGAAACACGGACCGGGAAGCAAATGACACAGTATATTCTTCACCATCCTCCAAAAACTATGACTAAACTGCTCCTAATCCCGTTCTTCTGGCCTCTGTGGTGAGAATACTTCTAGCAGTAGAATCAAACCCATGCATTGGAGCAGCATTACAAATATCCACCTCAATACTATCAAATTATTTTTTGTGCCTTCTCATTCCACACAAATTATTGGTGGTCTTTCAGCATTTGTCGTAACTCGTAAGTCTTCCCAGAAAAAATCTTCACAAATTCAGAGAAAAAATCCCTCTGATCCAGGAATGATCTCATGTCATCTTTACAAGTAGGTGGGCGGGGGGGCATCCTTAATAGACTCCACCAACTCCTTCTTCAGAGTAAAATCAGAACTACTTATCTCATGTCCCAATTATGGTACAGTATCCAAAGCAAAGTTACATTTCTTTAACTCTGCTGCTAACCCATTGGATGCCAATCTTTTCAACCCTGTTCCCAACTTACGATCATGCTGCAGAATATCCTTTCCTATAACCAAGATGTCATCCTGAAAATAAACTACCCCCTTGAGGTCTTTAAATAATTTATGCATTGACCGTTAAAAATGGATGTCCCTGAGGCTAAACCAAACGGCATTCGTACAACTCTATAACAGGTATCCGTGTGCAAGTCTGGATTATATAATATGCCTGTAGCATATACTATCGGGTAGCAAGAGGGTGGGGTTCTGTTGTTTTAATGTACTTTAATCAAATCTGTTCTTTATGGTAACATGTTTGCAGGGAAAGATTGGACATGGAGATAAATAAACACCAGGGAGGGTATAGTGCAAAACAGACACAGGAGAAACTTGTTATAATGTACTTACCTCGGTCTTGAGCTCGACCATCAAATTGCTAAAGAAAAGAAAGTGATTAGAATTAATTTCAATATCACAAAAATCCTCTCAAAGTACTTTATGTGTAGCTTCTCAGCTTCTCAAAGTATGGCCTCTCTCTGCCAGGGTTATTGCAGGTAATGATGCAAGAATCCCAGCCCGAAAGGGGCATTTAGCTCCTATTTTACTGAGATGCTTTATTTAGGGTGGATTGAATTGGAATGGATAATATGCAAATTTGGTCTAATGCCATAACCTCAACTAAAATTCCTACGGGACCCTAACACCCATACAAAAATCTAAAATCACTTTGTCTGTTCTCGCTTTCCTACTACCCATTAGATGCTTTATCATGATGCTCGGACTTTTCCACTTTCAACCAATGAATTCATTGTAATCAGATACTTTCTGAATTGGAACTTTTGCTTCGGAACTCATATTTTCTATGCCTTTGCCTTGATTCAGACATTTTGAGGATCATAAAAGCCATTAAAATGCTCAGATACCAGCAGGTGTTTAGAATAGTTTACTGTTTACTGTACTGGGAGCCAGAGATTATCCATCTAAACACGTAGTCCCTGAGCACCTGATGATGTAATCACCAAATTTCCTTGGACCCTCATGCAAATCGTGCTGAAGTCACCTCTGTGTGTCAATAGTGTTATGAAAAATTAATAAAAGTTATTTACTGTCCTGTCCAATGCAGGCTTCCCTTTTCGCTCTGCAGATGTAATCAGTTTAGAAATTGAGGGAACAGGCGAGGAATAGTGGAGTGCTTTCTACAATTCTCCACTTCTATTCCTTAACTAGATTCTCCTAGAAAGAACCAATCATCCCAGTATTTAATTCAGTGTCTATGCCCTGAGGAATCCTACACTAAACAAGTATGGTTATTATTCCATTTCCGTCACAGGCCTCACTCAGGAGCAACCAGTGCCAGTGTTTAATCTCTGTGCTCATTCAAGACTTGCTCTTAATTTACAGGAATTACCTTTAGAAGTCTGAGTGAAAATAAATGCATAGTCATGCAGTAGCCTCAATTTATAGTGGTCACTTTTGAGTACTAACGTGAAGTCATTACTCATACTGCCTGCCGAACCATTATCAACAGTGAGTGGGCTTCAATCACAATGCTTTCTTCTATGAGGCGATGTGGCTAATTCCTAAAAGATCAGGGGTAAACTAGGGGCAAATCATTAGCAAGTCAAAAGTAAGTCACACATAATCCCAAAAATGGTCTGATAATCTGTGTTATTTCTAATTATTAGGAGGGAATTAACTCTTCCTGTCCTTTCAATCCTAAGCCTCTTTTCTCAGACCAGTGAATGGGAGAGTAATTGTATGATCTTTAAATGTGAATGTTGTCATGTGGATCCAACACCACCTATTCATGTTTAATGTGGTGCATTTCATAGACAATCAATCAACCTTTTTTTCAGGTGAGCAATCAACATGTGCCAAATAAAGTGACTGATGGTACCAATAATTCAGAAACTAGAGTGCCCTGGTATGCCACTATTATAGTGCCATGCCACAACACACCCCAAAAGCACTGGCAACTATTAAGGATTCATGAGACACCATAGTCATCGTGTCGATGATGAAGACTGGGCAAAACAAACTTTTGATTCCATTTTTACACTTAGCAAATATGGTAAGGGGTGCCAATTTCACTAGATGTTTTTGCTGTTTGCTTACATTTAGCACCTAAATGTTCCTGGGAAAAAATCATAATAGAAAACAAAAGGAGCACCAAATGCTAAATCTGATGGGTGTGTATCAAAATACTGAGTTGTTTTTTTATATTGACCTACCTGCACTTGATTGCAGAATATCAACTACCAACATATTGTGACACTAAGTAGATGTGGAGGTAAGAATAATATATGAATTGTTACCTATGTTTCTTTAGCTTGATGATATGTTGGAAGTTGATGTTCGTAATGTGATATAAGTAAAGGTCGAAATTACTGACCTAGATGTTTTGACATATAATTAATCTGTGGTAAACTCCAGGGCAAATGGTAAACGTGACATGGGGTGTTAATTCCAATTTAGTGTGAATGCTAAATGAGACCTAAAGTGGTTTAGAATACATATACTTTAGCTACAGAGAACCATATGTCTTTCAGAAGACTGGTTAAGAGCTGTTTTTTTTCTACATAATCACAAGAATCCCAAGAAAAACAATTGCACTCATCTAATAACCAGACTGCAAGAAAGAAAAACATTGGCGGGAGGTCATTCTCTGCCGACAAACCGAGGAACTCTTTACCAGTAAAAAAATAAGGGCTACGGAGAACCACATGACTTTCAGAATTTTTCCAACATAATCCCAAGGCTCCTACTAAAAATAGTTCAGCAGTAGGTAGACAATAATACCCCAGTAGGCTGTTACATCATGAGATACCGACCCTTTATTAAACCATGAAACCCAGAAGGGACACTCCAGTAATAGAAGCCCCACCAACCAACTCAGAAAGTGCACATCAACCATCACACTTGCAAACATCCATAGACCTTGTTTTGTGAAAGAGCACAAAGTCTCCTCTTTAAAGATAGATTTGTATATTTTAATATGTATCTGTGTATGAACGTCTATGAATATTTGGGCATATTACCCAATGGCGGTCGCCACTGGGAAATTATAGTTAGAACCACTTTTCCATAGGAAATAGATTTTTTAATTTGCTGATAACTTTAGCACCGTCTGACGAATCTTCACAAAACTTTCCCAAAAAAGTCTCATCCACCTCAGCTCCTTCCTGGAAAGTTTAGGGGTGGGGGCCTGGAAAGTTTGGGGGCAGGCCAGGAAAAGTTTGGTCCCAAAATGCTTTTTCCTCATGCATTTTTCCATAGGAAAATTAAACAGCGATACGGTGAAAATAGCTGAACAGAATTACATCAAATGTGGTAGCAAGCTAGATCTTGATCCAGAAAGTGTACTTTGTTGTAATTTGGTGGAAATCCGTTCAGTAGTTTTTGAGAAATGAAGGTTAAAAATGCATTTATATATAGGGATATGACTCCACTGCGGATCCTTCGAGAGCTCAAGCATATGTTGTGACTAGCTAGAGAAAAGTTGTGGCCGGCATCCTAGGACCCGGGGAATCGATGCCTGAGTTATAAAAAAGAAAACAAAACAACACATAAGAGGGTAAATTGGGGCCAAATTTAAAAGATAGTTATTAGCATAACAAAAAAACAATTTCCTATAGTCCTAACAGTAGCTACCCAGTGGGGACTGCTACTGAATAATATATATATATATATATATATATATATATCACTTAAAAAACCAAGGTTACACGGATGGTATAGTTAAGTTCAGACTTTACACACACAAAACCATAGAAATTCAGCAGTTATAGGTAACTATAACTTGTGCCCCCTTGCCATGCACTGCTAATTACCCCACATATTACATCACTCATGACATCTTCTATGACATCATTGATATCACTGCAACATTTGCAGCAAAATCATTGATGAGAAAACTGTGCATGGCGGGGGCACGAGTTATAGTTACCTTAGGGCATGTGGGGGGGCGTGCAGCCCCCCTACCTAGGCCGATTCTGGCCCCAGGGACCCCATCCCGTGGGGCCTATCAATTAGTAAAACAGGAAGGGGTCACACGGCCACCCTCCTCGCACTGATTTTGGACCCAGGGACCCCATCCCCCAGGGGCCTGCCCACTTCATGCTGGGTGCCCTGGCCCAACCCAGGGCACCCAGTGTGGAATGTTGGGGGCCACGGGGAGCCTAAATGCCCTCGCAGTCCCTGCCGGCTCCCCACTTCCAGCGGGATGCGGCATTGCTCCGCACAGAGGGAGCAATAAAAAATGAATGGCTCCAGGACGGGGTGCCACACTGCCCCCCTCCTTTGTATTTATATGGCCTAGCCCCGGGGAGGTGGTAGTCCCCGGGGCCAAAAATGACACAGGACGGGGGACGTGGCCCCCTCCCCCTTTTGGTAAATCAGCCTGCCCCGTGGAGGTGGTGGTCCTTGGGGCCGTAATGGGCCCAGGAGGGGGTTCTACGCTGCCCCACTCTCATTATAAACATTGGCCTTGGCCCAGAGAGATGGTGGTCCCCGGGGCCATAAACGGCCTGGGGAGGGGGGCCACATGCTCCCCCCTCCCCAATATACTAATTTAATTTTGCCCCTGGGACCTGGCCCACTCGGGGGCTGAAGTAAAAACAAGTGCGGGAGAATTCTTTTTCAATTCTGCCGCAAATTCGTGGATCTACCACCAGGCCTAGGAGGTCAGGGTATTCCTTCCCTGCCCCCTTCTCTTTTACTTTTACTTTTTGGGACTCAGCTGAGTCAGAGTCCCAAAATGCCTGCCAACACATCCTGGTTGAAGTGTTGGCAGCTAATCAGATCTCAGCATGAGATCTGTTGGCTCCGCAGTAGAGCCGTGGCCCTAGATATACAAATTAGTTTTTTCTTTAATAACTTGAAAACCACTGAAGGGATTTGCACAACTAGACACAGAAGGGCAATTGTTTGGGAAAATTTCATGAACATTTGTCAAATGGCGCTACAGTTATACGCAAACCAAAAATGTGTTTCCTATGGAAGCTAGGTCCTAACTATAACTACTTAATGACGACCCCCAATAGGTAAATTGTATATATATCTATGGTCCAAATGCCCACCAACAAGCCATGGTACTCTTGAGTGAGTAGCGAAGGGGCAAGATGGCGTCCGCCGGGTCGGACGTGTAAGCAGCAAGCTCCCGGTCCCCCCTCCCCTTCTCTACTCAGCAAACACGGCTATTACCGACTCTCAGCGCGTGAGCCAAAGCAGTCAGTTACCGGTGAAATTCCACGCTGTTGGGGGCACGTCAGTGAAAAAAAAAGAGGAGAAACAGTGCTTTATTCTGGAGGTTTTGCTACAGCGGTGGCTCTTTGTTCGCTGCCATCACGGTTTCGCTGCTGTAGCTGGTGCCGGCTCCTGTGTGAGGCGTGTCTTTCCCAGCTTTTGCTTTGGCCACACCTCCTCTCAATATGCCACCCAAGTCAGCCAGAGGAGGGAAGACCCGGGCAGCCTTGGATGCAGCCGGGATCAGCAGAGGAGGTGGTGCCGGGCTCGGCACACAGCGGACTGTACTGGAAGGAGCAGTGGGGAATATGGACAGTTCGTATGGAGGTGAGCAGGGAGGGAAAAAAAAAGTCCCCATGCTATTTCTTGCTGCCAACAAAAAGAAATCCATAGCTATGCAAGATCCAATGTTGGGAGCTGGGAAACCCTTGGAGGATGTAAACCCTAACCCCGCTGAGGTGCACAAGATGCCCCTGGAAGGTGCTCAGATGGGACTGGAGCCCTTGGATCCCCCAGAATATCTAAATAAAAATAAGACCAGATCCATATTGAACTCTAAGGAGAGGGGGAACGAAGGTAGCAAGGTGGGATTAGTGGAAGAGTATAAGTCTGTATGTCTACATGTGGGGGACAGGATGGATGGTAAAGTCAACCCTGTTGAACATACTGTGCCTATGGAATCAACCGGTGTGGCACAAGTGAGATGTTCTCTGAACAATTATATGGCAGATGGAATGTTGAAGGAGAGGGACCATCAATCAATCACAGAATTTGTAGAGCGCACTACTTACCCGCGAGGGTCTCAAGGCGCTGGGGAGAGGGATGGGGGGGGATGCTGCTACTGGTCGAACAGCCAGGTCTTGAGTAGCCTCCTGAAGGTCAGCAGGTCTTGGGTCTGTCATAGGCTTAGTGGAAGGGTGTTCCAGGTCTTGGCGGCGAGGTGTGAGAAGGATCTGCCGCCGGTGGTTGTTCTTCGAATGCGAGGGACGGTGGCGAGGGAGAGGTCGGCGGAGCGGAGCTGGCGGTTGGGGACGTAGAAGAAGAGTCGTCTGTTGAGGTAGGCTGGGCCAGTTTTGTGGAGTGCCTTGTGTGCGTGGATGAGGAGTTTGAAGGTGATCCTCCTGTCGATGGGGAGCCAGTGCAGGTTCCTCAAGTGGGGGGTGATGTGGCTGTGGCGTGGTACGTCGAGGATCCAGTCGTGCGGAGGCGTTTTGTATGCGTTGCAGTCGCTTGATGAGCTTGGCCGGGGCTCCCGCGTAGAGGGCGTTCCCATAGTCCAGTCTGCTACTGACGAGGGCCTGGGTGACTGTTCTTCTTGTGTCTGTCGGGATCCACCTGTAGATCTTGCGAAGCATGCGGAGGGTGTTGAAGCAGGAGGAGGAGACTGCGTTGACTTGCTTGGCCATGGAGAGCGTTGAGTCGAGGATGACTCCCAGGTTGCGTGCGTGGTCGGTGGGTGCCGGGGCTGCTCCCAGCGTCGTTGGCCACCAGGAGTCGTCCCAGGCTGAGGGGTTGGAGCCGAGGATGAGTACCTCCGTTTTGTCCGTGTTCAGCTTTAGTCGGCTGATCTTCATCCAATCGGCGACGGCCTTCATTCCTTCATGGAGATTGGCTTTGGCGGCGAGGGGTCCTTGGTGAGGGAGAGGATCAGTTGAGTGTCGTCGGCGTAGGAGATAATGTTGAGGTCGTGTTGTCTGGCGATGCGTGCGAGCGGGGCCATGTAGATGTTGAACAGTGTTGGGCTGAGGGACGATCCCTGGGGTACGCCGCAGATGATCTCGGAGGCTTCGGATCGGAAAGGTGGGAGGCGGACTCTCTGGGTTCTGCCGTCGAGGAAGGAGGTGGTCCATTCCAGGGCCTTGTCTCGGATCCCTGCGTCGTGGAGGCGTGCGCGTAGAGTGCGGTGGCAGACAGTGTCGAAGGCGGCGGAGAGGTCCAGCAGGATGAGGGCTGCGGTCTCACCATTGTCCAGCAGGATCCTGATGTCGTCGGTGGCGGCGATGAGGGCAGTCTCAGTGCTGTGGTTGCTGCGGAACCCCGATTGGGATGGGTCCAGGATGCTGTTTTCTTCGAGGTATCGGGTTAACTGTTTGTTGACGATCTTCTCGATGACCTTGGCTGGGAACGGAAGCAGAGAGATGGGCCGGAAGTTCTTGAGTTCTCTCGGGTCCGCCTTGGGTTTTTTGAGTAGGGCATTGATCTCTGCGTGTTTCCAGCTCTCTGGGAAGGTCGCGGTCTCGAAGGAGAGATTGATGATGTTGCACAGGTGGGGTGCGATGGAGCTGCTGGCTTTGTTGAAGATGTGGTGCGGGAAAGGGTCTGACGGGGAGCCGGAGTGTATTGTGCTCATGGTCTTGATGGTGTCCTCGATGTTCACGCTGGTCCAGGCTGGCAGGGGGTCGTGGTCGATGGTGTGTGGCGGGTCTGGTGCATCGATCTTAGTTGGGGCTGTCTGGGTGTTGAAGCTGTCGTGGATGTCGGCGATCTTGCGGTGAAAGAAGGTGGCGAGGGAATCGCACAGGGGTTGCGACGGCGGGATGTCGTTGGTGTTGGAGCTGGGATTGGAGAGTTCCTTCACGATGTTGAAAAGCTCCTTGCTGTTGTGTGCGTTGTTGTCGAGGCGGTCTTTGAAGGAGATTCTCTTGGCGGACCTGATGAGGTGGTGGCGGTTACGGATGGCGTCTTTGTGGGCTGCGTGGCTGTCCGGTGTCTTATCACTGTGCCATTTCTTCTCTAGTTTCCGGCAGGTGCGCTTGGAAGCTAGGAGTTCCGAGGTGAACCAGCTGGCTCTTTTGGTGGTGTCGCTGTAGGTGAGCTTTTTCAGCGGGGCGAGGGTGTTGGCACAGTCGTCCATCCATTGTCTGAGGTTGCAGGCAGCGTCGTCGGTGTTGGATGGGTCGGAGGGAGGGCTGAGAGCGAGGGTTGCCCGGAGTTGGTCTTCGGTGACTTTGCTCCAGCAGCGGCGTGGGATCTGTTGGGTGCGGTGGTGTGTGGTGGGTTTCTGGAAGGTGAAATGGATGCAGCGGTGGTCGGTCCAGAGGAGTTCCGTGGTGTGGCTGAAGGAGACGTGGGAGCTTGAGGAGAAGATGGGGTCAAGCGTGTGGCCGGCGGAGTGGGTCGGTGTTGTGACGAGCTGGCTCAGGCCGAGGTTGGCGAGGCTGTCGATCAGGGTGGTGGAGTTGCTGTCGTTGTTGTTCTCCAGGTGAAAGTTCAGGTCTCCGAGGAGGATGTAGTCGGTAGAGGTCAGGGCGTGCGTGCTGATGAAGTCGGCGATGGAGTCGCTAAACTGGGGTCGGGGCCCAGGGGGTCTGTAGACAAGGGTGCCTCTAAGGGCGGTGTTGGGGTCCGTGTGGATCTGGAAGTGCATGTGTTCGGCGGTGCTGAGAGTGTCGTCGGTGCTGGTCGAGACCCTGATGGTGTTCTTGTGGACGATGGCGATTCCTCCTCCTACTGCGTTGATGCGGTCTCTGCGGGTGATCTTATAGCCGTCTGGGATGGCTATGGCGATGTCGGGGGCGGAGGAGTCGTTCATCCAGGTCTCTGTCAGGAAGGCGACGTCTGGTGATGATGTGTCGAGCAGGTCCCAGAGCTCGACGGCGTGTTTGCGTGCGGAGCGGGTGTTCAGTAGGATGCACCGGAGGTGGTTGAGGTCCTTCTTGGCGGGCGCCTCGGTGGCTCTGAGGCTGGTGTAGCTGCAGTTCCGGCAGGTGAAGGGACCATGGGTGCGTTTCGGGGCAGCCTTGAAGCAGTTGTGCGTCCGTCCGGGGTTGAGAGCGTGGAGTGTGGTGGCATCGTATCGGCGCCGGTCCTCGAGGTTGGGGCGGGGGGCGCGCGGCCCAGGGGTTCTGGCGCTGGGCGCGGTCCAGTCGCGGACGGGCGCAGACGGGCTTGCCTTAGGCGCGCCTTTGGCGCGCCAGCGGCGCGGCCGCACAGCGGCCGCCATATATGGGGAGGTGGGAGGGAGGAGCAGCTGGGAGGCAGGGGCAGCGAATGGGCAGTCAGGGGGGCGGGGACGCAGCGGCGGGAATGGAGAGAGGCAGCGAGGGGCACAGAAGGTAAAAAGGAGCGAGAAAACACAAGAAATACGGGCACAGTACAATGGGGGCAGCGGGGGCACAGAAGGTAAAAAGGAGCGAGAAAACACAAGAAATACGGGCACAGTACAATGGGGGCAGCGGGGGCACAGAAGGTAAAAGGAGCGAGAAAACACAAGAAATACGGGCACAGTACAATGGGGGCAGCGGGGGCACAGAAGGTAAAAAGGAGCGAGAAAACACAAGAAATACGGGCACCGAGGCCACAAGCGGAGGGGCGAGCTTACCAGCAGCAGCAGCGGGCGGACAGCACAGGCGGAGCTGTGTGGTGGGGAGCGACCTACCTGGCAAGGTCAAGGGTCGCTCTCCTCACCGCGCAGCGGCCGCCATATATGGGGAGGTGGGAGGGAGGAGCAGCTGGGAGGCGGGAGGCAGGGGCAGCGAATGGGCAGTCAGGGGGGCGGGGCCGCAGGGGACGCAGCGGCGGGAATGGAGAGAGGCAGCGAGGGGCACAGAAGGTAAAAAGGAGCGAGAAAACACAAGAAATACAGGCACAGTACAATGGGGGCAGCGGGGGCACAGAAGGTAAAAAGGAGCGAGAAAACACAAGAAATACGGGCACAGTACAATGGGGGAAGGGGGTACAGAAGGTAAAAAGGAGCGAGAAAACACAAGAAATACGGGCACAGTACAATGGGGGCAGCGGGGGCACAGAAGGTAAAAAGGAGCGAGAAAACACAAGAAATACGGGCACAGTACAATGGGGGCAGCGGGGCACAGAAGGTAAAAAGGAGCGAGAAAACACAAGAAATACGGGCACAGTACAATGGGGGCAGCGGGGGCACAGAAGGTAAAAAGGAGCGAGAAAACACAAGAAATACGGGCACAGTACAATGGGGGCAGCGGGGGCACAGAAGGTAAAAAGGAGCGAGAAAACACAAGAAATACGGGCACAGTACAATGGGGGCAGCGGGGGCACAGAAGGTAAAAAAGAGCGAGAAAACACAAGAAATACGGGCACAGTACAATGGGGCAGCGGGGGCACAGAAGGTAAAAAGGAGCGAGAAAACACAAGAAATACGGGCACAGTACAATGGGGGCAGCGGGGGCACAGAAGGTAAAAAGGAGCGAGAAAACACAAGAAATACGGGCACAGTACAATGGGGGCAGCGGGGGCACAGAAGGTAAAAAGGAGCGAGAAAACACAAGAAATACGGGCACCGAGGCCACAAGCGGAGGGGCGAGCTTACCAGCAGCAGCAGCGGGCGGACAGCACAGGCGGAGCTGTGTGGTGGGGGAGCGACCTACCTGGCAAGGTCAAGGGTCCATACCATGGACTGGAATCCGCTGGCACAGGAAAGGAAAGTGACTCCGGGGAAAAATTCTTCTCTATGTCTGATCCCTCTGACACATTGGATGATGAAGGCGAGTTAGGCCTTAGAATACGATCCCGAGAAGGGTCACTCGGCAGCGGCGGAAGTGAGCTGAGCAGCACACAATTGGAGCAAGATAATATGGGTCCAATGACGGTGCGTAAGAAACAGACAGCTAAGGAGAAGGCACTGCACTTAGAGGATGCAAATACTCCGCTCTGGGGCTACTCTTCTTCACTTGAAATGTCACATGGAAACTCTGCCAGTCATGCGGCAGAAGTTTCATCAGGAAAACCAGATGAAGAGATCTCGCTGGCGGCAATTTATCAAAGTATATTGGATCATAGAGCGGAGACCCGAATGGAGAGCCAGAAAACACTAGGTGCCTGTCGGAAACTTCAGAATACAATTAGGAGGATTGCAAAATCCTGTACTGAATTCACGGGGAAAGGATGAATGAAGCAGAAGCACGCATATCCACCCTCGAGGATGAAGTGGCAGCTCAGAAGTTGGTCACAGAAGCCATTCGCGCACATAAGGATGACACTCAACTGAAGCTTGTTGACTTAGAGAACCACTTACGGCGCAATAATTTGAGAATTCTTGGCATCCCAGAGGGAATTGAGGGACAGGATATTCGGAAATTTGTAGTGGAACTGTTTTCAGAGGCCTTTCCAGAACTATCAGCTTGGAACTGGGACAGTGAAATCCAAAGGGCACATCGTTTTCCATTTAAACATCCACCAGTAAAAGCAGGGCAACCTGCCCCTAAGCCCAGGGCTATTTTGATATGCTTGAATAATTTCCTTACCCGTCAGGCAGTATATGACCTAGCGCGGCCAGAGCGGGGAAGGGTACCCAGTTCTTTGTCAGGCCTGATTTTTGCCACCAAACGGTGGAAAAACGGTGGCAGCTTCGCCAATAAATCACACCCTTTCAAGGCAAGGGAGCGCAGGCCTTTTTGTTGAATCCTGCTACGTTAAAAATAGTATATAAGGAGCAAACACGCTTTTTATATCAGAGGTACAAGCTAAGGAATATCTCCATTCGATTTAAGAGTAGTCCATAGATAAGGAATCTGACTCCTTAGGAATGTTAAATTGCTTACGTGTAGGCCTGATATGCTGGATATGCTTGATAGATTTTTATTTTTTATTTTATAAAGTTTTATATAGCGCGAACTAGACCCCAGAGGGTATCAGAGCGCTTTACATTTAGGATCGTTGCGTTACAGGTTACATCAGTTACAAGAGCAAAGTAGGGTACAGTAAACAAAAACAATGTTGCGAGAATTCGTAGGAGGGAGACGAGGAACTGTGTCCAATGTCCGGCTGGGTAGGTGATGGTCGCGGGGGAAACCAGGGCCAATCTCCTCTATAGCTGTCTAGCAGCTCCACCGGGCATCAGCCATGTTGCACAGGTCTCAGCGTTCAGGAAAGATAGTATTGATTTGATATGATTTGAAAAGTTTTATATAGTGCTGGCTAGACCCGGAGGTATCAGAGCGCTTTACCAGAGGATCGTTGCGTTAAAGTTACATCAGTTACAATAGCATAGTAAGGTACAGTAAGCAAAAACAATGTTGCAAGAATTCGTAGGAGGGAGGGGAGGAAGGAGCCATATCGGGAGACGAGGAAGAACTGTGCCCAATGTCCGGGTAGGTGACGGTCGAGAGGGAAACCAGGGCCAATCTCCTCTATAGCTGTCTGGCAGCTCCACCGGGCATCAGCCATGTTGCTCAAGTCTCAGCGTTGAGGAGAAACAGTTAAGAATAGATACATGTGCTACAGTTGCACAGTCAAGAAGCGGAAGAACATGTCCCCACTAGAGGGCAGAGGTAAGAGAGGGGGGGGAGGGAGTAAAAAAAAAAATAATCATGCTTTGTTGTACCTTTTGTTCCTTTGGTTTTTTCTCTGGGATAGATATAGGTGATACGGAGATAGGATCCTAATTGATATGGTTTTTTTCTCTGGCATTTCGTTTTTTTAGGTTTTTTAAAAAAAATCTTTCCCTCCGGTAGATAGGCTGGGTTCAAATATACCGGGTGGCAAGGGAGCTTCCCATCACACAGGACCATGGGTCCTACTGCCCTGTGGGGCAGCTGGGGGGGAGTAGGGGGGGCACATGGTCAGGGGTGTGTGGGGGTGGTGCATGGGTGTGGTGTGTTGTCGGGGAGAAAAGATCAATCCTGGGCTCCTTTAGATTTGTTAAAATTAATAGGAGAGACATATGCCTGGACGAATACTGCAGTAAGGTATGGGGGGTAGGACGACACCCTCAGGGATACGTATATGTTCTTTTAATGTTTGTAATCTGAATAGCAGTGGAAAAAGGCAGTGAGTCGCGGCAGATTTACGGTTAATGAAACCAGACATTCTGTGCCTACAGGAAACACATATTCCATGAGGTAAACGTAGGGTACTGAATGAGCTCGTGTATACACTAATTGCTGCATCATTACAGGCTACTACAAACAGGGGAGTGGCTATTCTGGCACGACAGGGGATTCAGGGTACGGGGACGATACTGGCTGATAACTTTGGCAGATGGGTCATTGCGGAATGTTTGGTGGGGGCCACTAAGGTTGTAGTGTGTACAGTTTATGGATCGAACTTTGATGAGGCAGCAATATTGGAAGGGTTGAATGTTGAGCTGGCATCATGGTGTACCCCCCTGATATTATGTGGGGACTTTAACATTCACCTGGGTTGTCAGGAGCTGGAGTTAAACTATAATGATTACAGGGGCAGAAAACCTAACGTATTCAAAGCACTGCAGCAGTTAGTCGTTGACCATGGACTGGTAGACGTGTGGCATACTCTGAACTATCCGGACCCAGGATATACCTTTTATTCTTATCCACACCATAAATTAGTCCGGCTAGACTATGTGTTCACGTCGAAAGCACCCACATCGGGGGCAAAGATGCAGGTATGGCCGAGGATTACGGCGGACCATGGTCCGCTGCTGTTGGATATCCCCGCTATCAGTAAAATCACTCCGGCAAGATCCTTCTCTTTTGACAGGAAGCTCCTACTGGACACTTCCTTTCTTAACCATATGAAAATCTGGTTGGTACAATTTTTGAATATCAATAGAGGTTCAACCTCCAGGGCTATAGTAGGGGATGCATTAAAGGCTGGATTAATAAGAGAAGTTCCTAGTTATGGACTGTATAGACAGAAACAACTCCAAATTACTATGCAGGGGCTCCTGGATGATCTCAGAATTGCGGAGGAAGAGCTCATTCAAGGAATAACTACAGGTGCGGCTATTAAGCCATTGCAAACTACGATAGCCTGTTGTAAAGCTAAGATTAACTTAGTGTGGAGCAAGGAAATTGCTAGCAAATACAAGCTATACAGAGAGGAGATCTACGATTATTTGGAAGCTACAGGGCGCTGCTTGGCACAAAGGCTACGAGCTAAGGAAGCAGCACAAGGAATAGGCACCATGACTGACTCTGGGGGGAATACAGTGGAAACAACGGAGGGGATTCTGGATGTATTTCATGCATTTTATAAAGAGCTGTATATGCAGAGCAATTGGGATCATCAAGCTACTAAAGCCTTTTTACAAAACTTAGACATGGTATGCCTAGGGCAGGAAGAGCAGACAATGCTGGATACTCCAATTACTATGGAGGAGCTAGAAGAGGTAATACGCTCGTTTGCCAGGGGCAAGGCAGCGGGACCAGATAAACTTCCGCTCGAGGTCTATAGTGCTCTGTTTCAGGAACTTAAGGGGGATATGCTTGCTACTTTTCAAGATGCACAGCGTGGGAAGGCTCCACCATATTGGGACGAAGCCAACATTGTAGTATTTAAAAAAAAAGACAAGCCCCCGGCCTTGCCAGGGTCATATAGACTGATATCTCTCTTAAACTGTGACGGCAAAATTTATGCTAAAATTTTAGCTACACGACTGGCTTGAGTAATTACGCCCCTGGTCTCTATTCATCAACATGGTTTCATTCCAGGCAGGGGCACGGTCGACCACATAAATAGGGTAGTGACTCTGATAGATCTAGCTAGTGTACAATATAATAGGCTGGGTCTGATACTTCTCTATGCCAAAAAGGCGTTTGACCGTGTCTCCTGGAGCTACTTATGGGCAGTATTGCGTAAGGTGGGGTTTGACCCAGGCTTTATTAAGGCTATTCAAGCTATGTATAAGTCTCCGACTGTCAGAATATGTGTAATGGGCAAAGAATCTAATCCAGTCTGTATAACCAGGGGGACAAGGCAGGGTTGCCCGTGTTCCCCGCTGCTATTTGCCCTGTACATTAATCCTTTTCTGACAATGTTGGAAGGAAGTAGTAAGATTAGCTCGATAGCTTGTGGGCAATATCGGTTTCGGGTATTCGCTTACGCGATGATATTGCGCTGGTGACCTCAGATCCTTCGGCAGCCATTCCGGAGATAGAACGACTAGCCCATGTGTTTGGGGTGGTATCAGGATATAAGCTCAATCCAACTAAAACACAAATTATATGTACAAAGGCGGCCTGTTCAGGGGATGCCCGGTTAACTGAGGAAGCTACATACTTGGGGATTAAAATCAGGATGTGCCTACAGGAACTAGTTGACATCAACTGAGGGGGCATCCTTGCCGGGATCAAGCATGAACTAGACTGTCTGGAGTGTCTGCATCTGTCATTGGTGGGGAGGTGCAATGTTCTTAAAATGAACATCCTACCCAAAGTTATATACTACTCCAGAGCAGTACCACTTTAATTGGCACAGCCACAGCTGCAAAAATTACAATGTTTATGTGATAGGTTCTTGTGGGGGCAAGGTAAATCCCGTAGAGCATTTAAATATATGATGTTATCTCGCAAGCGTGGGGGTTGGGCAGTCCCCAACTTCACATTCTATCACTACGCTTGTATCCTCCAAAATATGCGGATTTTATTAACAGGGGAGGAAGTGGGGAGTGATGAGGAAATGCCATCAATATATCAGATGCTGCTGGGCTCAGTGGCTAAGAATTGCTTATTCAGGATCTTGGAGCCAAGTTATTTAAAAAAAAAACTCGTTTTAAGGTTGTGGTGGCAGCATACAAGGTCTGGAAGGCTGTACGGAGTATATTACAGATCAAGGGGATATGCTTCTATACCCCTATGAATGCTACAGCACTGTTGCCCTCTGTTTTGTGGGATGTGAGAATGGAGAGATGGAGGTTCAAGGGCATAAGGCAAATAGGGGATTTGTTTGATGAAGAAGGACTCTCCTCTTTCTCAGGCCTGTCGGATAGATGTACACTGCAAACAACGGATTTCTTTAAATATTTGCAAGTTCGAGACTTTCTATATATAAAAACCAGAAACAGAGCGGGATAAAATCTGACCCTCTGGTCGAGGCTGTAAAACAGGCAGCTAAGATAGGTGTAGTGTATAATAGTCTGTTGGATACACAGCTGGATGATTTGGATGCCCAAAATCGCAAATGGGGTATGCGGCCAGGGGGGGGAGGGGAAAATATGGAACACGCTATAGACAAGGCAGAGAAAATCCTGGTATCAGCCAAATTGAAAGCTCAGCATTATAAGTCGATATTCAGCTTGTATCATACACCTGCGAGGATGTTGAAATGGGGTGGCTCGAACGATGGGAAATGTTTTCAGTGTGTTGCGGAGAACGCAGATATTGTACATATTTTTTATGCGTGCACCTATCTAACACAAATGCTGAGACATATCAAAGGGTTTCTGTCCGACATTACAGGCGTTGGCATTCATATATCAACAGAAGTAATGTTATTAGGTGTTGGGGACACCTTGATGAGGGGACAACCGGGGCATACATTTCGCTATTTAATTTTTATGGCCACAGCTGTAGCTAGGCTATGAATTGCATCAGTATGGTTACAGAAGGAGGCTCCCTCCTTTGAGATGTGGAGGGCTATATTTTATAATATCTACAATTTGGAATTTAGTCTCTATTCTCTTGAAACAACAAAAAGACAAAAACTGGGCTTACAGATATGGGGTCCCATGATTGAGCGCACAAAGTGACAAAATGGAAATGAATATGTAAGCTGTACTGTATCCCGGTGTGATTCTGTTTCCTTTTTCCCCGTGGCGTCCTTCTTCTTCTTTTACATGCCTTTCCTGCAGCGGTATATTGCTAACTGATGGTCATTGTTTGTTTTTTTCTGTTTGTTTTTTTTGTTTTGTGGAAAAGCATGCCTACAAGCGATTTATACCGATACTTGTTATGGATTGAAAATTAAAAAAAAAACAAAAAAACACGGCACTCAAAGGCAGGTGCTGGTTGTACGTGAGGGTGGAACTCACGTTTTTAGTTATAGCTGCTACAAATCTTCACAAGGAAGGAAACCACACCCAGGAGAGAAGGAAAACTCAACGTTCAGCCCGCGCTCACCATGCAAAACAATATATGGCAATTCATTGGTCCGACAAAACGTGACGTAACAGTTCATTACTTTAAAAGTCACTGAGTAGCAAGCTGTCATCAGAAGCGATGATAATGCGGTCGCCATTTTGCAACATGCAATAGCGTAATTTACAATTAGATTTTCAAATCGGCAGTCCTTTCACAGTATATGCATAATTATTAATCATACAAAATTGGCATGTAAAATTAAAACATTAGCAATTGAGCCCTGAATGGGCCTACTATATTACTGAACTAATACTTTTGTGTGCCTACAAGTCCAGCTGTTTATAGAGATCAGATTCACTGAAATCTATTTCATTGTTATGCCCTGAATGGGCTTTACACAACACATTATTGTAACCTCTTATATTTACATGGTATAAATGCATAGGTCTAAATTAGGCACACAATCAGAATTAAGAAAAGTTCTAAAGTAAAGAGTTAACTGATTACTGCGACTGCAAATAATAGATAATTGTGGGAAAACATCAATATACTGGTTACATAACTAAAGACCCCTCTTTCCATAATGTATGGATATTAATAGCCTAGATGTACTGCCAATTCCTCTTCCGTGTTTAAACCAAGAGGTACCTTTGTTTGAAGGTCCAGAATATAGCTAGATTATAATCTTCTCAGCTTGGCTATTCTATCACCTCCCCTTTCGTGAATGGGCACATGATCAAGACAGTAATATTTGAGTAAATCTCTGTCGCTGTTACGAATGTCGCAACAGGATATGATTGATCTTTATTCATAAAGGCTCATGCATGTTCTAAAATCCGCCATTTAGTTAGATGAATTGTGCTGCCAATGTAATCTAAATGACATGGGCATTGTAAACAGTAAATCGTATAGGGTGTGTTACAATTCATAAATTTGTTAATGATTCTTGGTTTATCACACTGTTAGATTGGGCCTGTTCATGTTTCGCAGTGCCCTGTATAAGTTAGCATTCGCTGCACCATTTTCTGTTCAGACTCCATTTTGAAAGATGATCAAAACTAATCCTTTGCTATTTCTGAGAAATTCCCTTTGCTAAGTTTCGTTTCTGCAATGGAGAACTGTTAATGCCAGCGCATAGCTTTCCCACTAGATAAACGCCCTCTACCACCTGTCTGGTAGTTTTATCACAGCTCAGGGTGCAACGGCCTTGGACTGTGCTGAGTTGCGAGAGCAGAAACCTTTTTTTTGTATTTTACTGTCCAGCTGCATGTGCCTGGAACATTCCACTGTGGGCGTGTTTTTAACCAATCATGAAATGTACATAATGTATCTCTATGCTTGCTGATCTTCAGTTCCCTCTGTAGCACTCCCAGAGACTGTGCAGACGGGGCTCCGCTCTGAGTGTATACGAATAAACAGCTATTGGTGTATATTCTCCACTGTCTCTCCGACTAGTCATTTGGTATGGAAGGCTGAGAGGTGGTCAGTGGTGACCCCGGTGGCCCTAAGCAGGTCACTTCCTTCAACACCCTGGTACCAAGTAAGTACATTTCTTAGGACTGCTCTTACATGCTTTATATTTTGTGCATGGGAAAAACCATGTGATGTTACTGATTCTTGTATCAATCGTTTCTGTTGAAAGATGGCTCTGTACTAGTTTGTCTTTGAGTGAACAACTCTTTCTAAAGCTAATACTATGGTGTTCTTGTATATCATTCCCTATAACTGCATCAGCTTTAAGAGTGTGCCAGTTCCGTCGTATAATACGACTTACCGCCCTGCATATGTGGAGAAGCTGGTAATCATTCTAAAATCTTGATCTTTGCCTTTTTTGTTGGACGTTTCCAGAAGTAAGCCAGCTCTCTATTAGTGATCTACTCTTATTAATGCACTTTTCAGCACCTATCTTGGATTCCCTTGTGTCGTGAATCTTTTTATGGCATCCTGCGCTGCTATATCATATATCATAATCTTCCTTTCTAGAGCAGTTGCGTTTCATTGGGAGTAATTCCCCATAGGGAATACTTCACTTTAATGAGGTGGGGTGACTGCTAGTTGCTTGTGGAATAGAATTCCCTGCTGTGGAGTTGTGGTACAGATCAGTGCATATCATACCATCTGCTCTAAATACTCTAAGATCAAGAAAATTAACAGAGGTTGCACTTATTTCTCCTGTAAATGTAAGATTGACTTCATTCACATTCAGGACAGCTATGTATTGCTCTGCTGATGTTAGCGATACTTTCCATAAAATAAAGAGATCGTCTCTGTACCTGTACCAGCATGCTATGCAGTCAACCCATTTGTTGTTATTTTCTGACCAGGCCATCTGTTTCTCCCACCAGCCCAAGAAAAGATTTGCGTAACTGGGGGCGAAGAACATGCCCATGGCTGTCCCATGCAGTTGTCTGTAAAATTGTTTCTGTTAAGGCAGAAATTTACAAATTCTTCCAGCATGATGTTATGCTCAAGGAATTTCAATGACCTTCCTATAAGAAAGTAGAGTATCGCCCTTAAGCCATGTTCATGGGTGATACAAATGTATAGGCTGATTATGTCCAACACAATCAACATGTCTTGTTCCCAAGTAATATTTGCTACTAACTTTAAAAAGTCTTTATTATCTTGGATATATGATGGCAGTGTTGTTACAAATTCAAAAAGGAAGTGGTCAACAAATTGAGACATGTGTTCTTTTATGCTGCCTTGCGATGAGATAATTTGACGTCTAGGTGGCAATTATTTGTTTTTATGAATTTGTGGAAGATGATAAAACGTTAGTGTCATTGAATTTGGACATTTCAAAAATTGTAATTTTTCTGAGTCCAACATGCCTCTTCTGTGCCAGCTTTGTGTCAAAGTGTGGTATTCCTGTATACTTTTCACGTACACTTCTTTAGTGATAGGTGCATAACATTTATTGTCCATCAGTTGCCTCATTGCTTCTTGGCAGTAAAATTCCTTTGTCATTAGAACATTATTTCCTCCTTTATCTGGTGGTTTGCAAATAATACTTGGGTCTTTCTGTATAGTTGATATTGCCATTTTTTTGTTCTTTTGTTATACTCATCTTATTGTGATTACGTTTTTTATCCTTAGTTGCATGAGATCTTTTTTAATTGATTCTTCGAAGATATCAAAGGAATCAATTGGCATGACTGGTAAGAAAGTAGATTTTGTTTTAAATTTGCTTACAGCACTTGTCTGTGTAATACCCAATTTTTCAACTAGTTGTACTTATTCCAAACGGGTCTCTGGTTGGATTGGTATTTCAGAATCAGTGAGAAATGTCAGAGTTGATAGATAATTTCCTGTCAGTATATCCGTTACCAATCCTGTTTGAGATGTATTTTGTTGTTGTTGGTGCCAGTTCTCTTTTTGTTTGAAGAATTTTTGAAGTTTCAATTTTCTAGTGAATTTGAACAGATCTATGCGAGCCTGTTTATATTTAAAAATATTTCGTAGGGCAGAATGTGAGTCCTAATTTGAAGAACTGATTCCTCAGCTGTAGTAAAAGTTTTAGATGTTAAATTGACAATGTTTAAATTGCCTGCCTCTAATTTCATTTGAAATCTCTCTTGCTCCTGGTCTGAGATGCAACACCCTTGTTGAACTCTCTTATGTTTTTTTTAAACCCGCTCTTCTCGTCATTCTTCTTGTCCTTGTACTTTCCACTCTGGTGGTTTGCTTACCCCACCGTGTTGCCACATTTGTCTTAGGAGTTGAAATTCCCTGTGAAAAAATATATATAATCACCCAGTGGTCGCCACTGGGTAGTTATAGTTCGGTCAGCATTTCCATAGGAAATGCATTTTTTGTGTTGCTAATAATGTTGGCACCATTTGATGAATCTCCAAGAAACTTTCCAACAAAGTGCTCTTTGGTGCCTAGTTTGTGCATGGAAAGATTTGGGGTGATATGTCAAGCGTGGACCAAGAAAAAAGGGGGGTCCTAAAATGTAAAATCTTCATGCAGTTTCCATAGACTTCTTTAAGAAGCACTACCGCAGAAACTGCTGAATGGAATTACACCAAATTCGGCAGGACGCTAGATCTTGGTCCGCAGATTGTGCTTTTTGTGATTTGGTCTAAATCTGTTTAGTAGTTTTTGAGAATTTGAGGTTAAAAAATAATTGTATATCTGGACGGTTAGGTCCGTAAGAGGCTCAAGAGATAGAGTCTTGCGGTAGCTCCAGTTTAAAATTAGAGCACTCTGAATGGCCCAGGGAGCCTTTTTTCCCTTGGACCATCCTGCTCCCACGGGAGCAAGCGCTCTGATTGGCTGCCAGAAACATCAGCAAAATGTTGTTGGCAGCCGTTACAGGACTTGGGGCCTTACTGCCCTGTCCTGAAGTTAAAAAAAACATAACATAAGGGGCCAGGGTAGGGGTACCCTGCACCCATGACCCAGAGTGACCCCGCGCTGGGCACAAAATACAAACAAAATCTCCAATTTTTGCTGTGATCCAGATTGGTGGAAAAAACCCGGCGGCCGGGGCCCCATTGTGTAATTAAGGCGAGGTTGGTGCGCAGTCCCCCTCCCCGAGACGTATTCGTCCCCGGGGACCCCATCCCTGGGTCCCAATTCATTAATAAGGGGAGGGGGGCCCATGAAGCCTCGTCCCCAAGCTGTATTCGGCCCTGGGGACCCCATTCTCCGTAGCCCTCAATATTTTTTCAAGGGCGGGGTTGCGCATGGTCTTCCTCCCCAAGCCTTTAAAAGGCCCTGGGGGGCGCATCCCACAGGGCAGTCAGTTTTTGAAAAAGGGAGGGGGGCCGCACAGCCCCCCTTCCCTGAGCCTTTATTGGCCCTGGGGACCTCATCCCCAAGGTGCCGACTCACTTGCTGTGTCCTGAGGAGCCCACTGTCGGGACACAGCAGTTTCCCAGCCTGACCGGCGCAGGCAATTAAACTTGTTTTTGCTCCTGCCTGGCGGGAGCATTTTTGAAACTCACGCCAAATGGAGCAAACACAAAGTCTGCTCCCAGTGGGTGAGAGCTTTAGAGTGCTCCCGCCAACTGGGATCAGACTTGTGATCTCTTTCAGAAATAGATCAAGATATTGCTCCCACCCAGAGGGAGCAGCATAAATAGCTGCTCCCTGCGGATGGGATCAATGCTGGCTCCCTCAGAAAGCTGGGAGCAGGGTGGAGTCGCGGGGGCCCTGGACTCACTTTACCACTGGATTCAAGCTAGCATGGCTGATGAGAGGTGTTACCCCGAAACCAGTCCCAGGATGCTTGTTTCCGGTCCAGGGAGCACTTGGCCTGGCAGTTTGGGGTGGACTGTTCCCATGAGGCACAGGGTCAAGACTGATTTGCATATGGCTGGGTCCAAACTGGGGTGGCGAAGTGAGCTGAAGAATGATGATGGATTCAACCCAGATCTGTGACTGGGGGTGAGTGTCTGAAAAGTTTCAGTACTCTGTCCATCATCTCCTTGTGTTTGCTCCCCCCACAGCCCCCAACATTTTGTATGGTGGGTGCTCTGGGTGGCACTGAAGCACCCACCTATATTAAACTGAGGCCCCAGGGGATGGTGTCCCAGGGGCCAAAATAGGCTCTAGGAGTGGGGGCGCACCGCACCCCTCCCCTTTAAAATATTGTAGGGCATAGTCCATTGTTCTCCCTCTTAATTGCTGCTGAGTATGCAAAGATGTCAAATCACTTACAAGGGTCACCAGTTTGGCCCCGCCCCTTCCACGTTAGTAGTATGCAACAGTGTTCCTGCCATTTTCCAGGCTGATGGGCAGTGTGTTTTTCCTATAATTTTGTCTTCTCCTGGTCTGAGAGCAGAGACCACGGTTCTCCCTTTTAATTCCTGTAGAGTATGCAAAGGTGTTAAATCGCCTACAATCTCAGTCCATTTGGCCCCGCTCCTGCCACGTTAGTAGTATGCAACAATGTTCCCGTCATTTTCCAGGCTGATGGACAGTGTGTTTTCTCGACTATTTTGTCTTCTCCTGGTCTGAGAGCAGAGTCCATGGTTCTCCCTTTTAATTGCTGCAAAGGCGCCAAATCACCTACAAGCTCTGCCCGTTTGGCCCCATCCCTTCCACATTAGTAGTATGCAACGGTGTTCCCGACATTTTCCAGACTGATGAACAGTGTGTTTTCTCTACAATTTTTTCTGTCTCCCGGTCTGAGAGCAGAGTCCATGGTTCTCCCTCTTAATTGCTGCTGAGTATGCAAAGGTGCCAAATCGCCTACAAGCCCGGCCCGTTTGGCCCTTTCCCTTCCATGACAGTAGTATGCAACGGTTTTCTGGATATTTTCTAGACTGATGGACAGTGTCTTTTCTCTACAATTTTGCTGTCTCCCGTTCTGAGAGCAGAGGCCATGGTTCTCCCTTTTAATTGCTGCTGAGTTTACAAAGTGGCCAAATCATCTACAAGCTCCGCCCGTTTGGCCCTGCTCCTTTCACGATAGTAGTAGTATGCAACGGTGTTCCCACCATTTTCCAGGCTGAATGGACAGTGTGTTTTCTTTACAATTGCTCGTTGAAAAACAATCTGAAATCCTTAATGGAGGTGCGTGCATCGCTTATTTATTGGAGCTCAATCTCTTCTGTGGTGCTGGCCAAGACAAGTGGGTTCTTTCTTGTCGTCTCCTGGTCTGAGATTAGAGTCCATGGTTCTCCCTTTTTATTGCTGCTGAGTATGCAAAGGCACCTAATCACCACAAGCTCCACCCATTTGCTCCCCCCCCCCCTCCAGTTAGTGGTATGCAACAGTGTTCCTGCCATTTTCAGGCTGATGGACAGTGTGTTTTCTTTACAATTGCATGTTCGAAAACAAACAATCTGAAATCCTTGATGGAGGTGAATGCATCGTTGATTTATTGGAGCACAATCTCTTTTGTAGTGACTGTCCAAGACAAGTGGGTTGTTTCTTGTTGTCTCTTGGTCTGAGAGCAGAATCCACGGTTCTTCCTTTTAATTGCTGCTGAGTATGCAAAGGTGCCAAATCACCTACAAGCTCTGCCCGTTTGGCCCTGCCCCTTCAACGTTAGTGGTAAGCAACGGTGCTGGCTCCAGGTGGGTTGGCTACGGCCAGGCCCTGTGGTCAGCCCCCTGCTGTGCATGACCAACGGCCATTCGCAATGTGGGGTTGGCTGCCTGTGGGGTGTTTGTCGCAGGACCTGGCTGCAGGCCAGGCCCTGCGGACAACCCCCCGCTGCACACAGCCAAAGGTCGTCCGTGACAGGGTTTTGGCTTGGAGTATCATAATAAAATATTACAATACATTATAAAAAAACTAAAATTTCTCTGAAACAAAAATACAAAGGTTAAAGTAAAGTTATAGTTGGGTGAATGTGTCAGTGACATTAATGTTTTGAACTACAAAAACACAGAAATTCACCAGTTATACTTAGCAATTCACCAGTTATAGTTAACAGAGCTAACTATAAGTTGCAACCCCCGCCATGCACAGCTTATGACCTCACATATTACATTACTCATGACATGTTCTATGACATCAATTATAACAGTACTGAAAACATCTCAAATGACATAATTGATTACATCATCCAAGCTTCTTTTGTACATATTACTCTGTAACAGGTGTCTCCAACTAATCTATCACGAGCTACCAGTAGCTCCAGGACACCTTCAAAGTAGCTTGGAGCCTTGAATTCATTTTTAAATAAGCACAGGTTCACATTTTTTTTAAAACATGAAGGGAAGGCTGTGTTTACTTTGCATTATTATCATCAGGATGCAGATAACAGACCCTGATAATGAGCAGTGCTCAGTCAGATTTATAGGCCAGGCTGGGTCATAGAGGTGAAGAACTGAAGCACTGAAGTATTTTACTCTTAAACAAAAGTCCGACTCAGTATTAGTGTGAGAACAAAATGATGTTTCTGAATGCTTTTAAATGGGAGAAAATTTAAATTAAAAGTTACCTTAATGAGTTCTCACATTTCAAAGTGTTGCATTCATAAGCAGCAGGCCTTTTGCTGTGACATATTTATAACTGAAAAGTAGTAATTTTTCTTAGAATTTGAGAAATTTAAAGTGAAGAAAATGTTTTCTATGAAACATTAAGTATTGTCGTGTGGTTTGTGGACTCATAGACTGCATTGCTAAGTTAGCTTAGGCCTGGCTGCCATGATGCCTCTTTGCGCACGTTACTTTGTGCCCTTGTTTTCTAGACTCTGCTATTTTCGAACTGCTTGCCTTTTATCCTTCTTCCTGATAGCTCTGGGTCGTGTCTGCACATCATGTACAAGGTCGGAAAACAATGTCACTTGTTCTTGCTGATCTGGTCAGCCCCTCGCACTTAGACATAACACTGATTGCAGCTGCACTGGGGAAATTCGTGTGCTTTTAATATTGTGATTTCAGTGTCAGGAGCACTTGGAGACAAACCTTTCCAGAGAGAAGAGCTGTGCTTGTCTGATGATGTAAACCTAGCATCTAGATATTGAGGTATGGGGGTCTGCCTGACAATGCCCAGAGGTCTTCTGTTTTTATAATAAACTAGTTATTAGCACGGGGAGGGTGGACAGGCCATTTAGCCCTATATCCACTGTCTTTATAAAATGCTATCCCCGTTTGTATTCTACGGAATTGTAACTATGCTTATTATTTTATTCTTATGCATTACGCTGATAGTACTTACACGTGTACTGTATCTTAGAGCACGATAGTTGAAATAAACATTTTAAACTATACAGTGTCTCTTATTACGCAAGTTGTGGACAGGTATGAGTGAGTTACGAAAGGGTGTCCTTGCTCCCGCGAGTCCTGAGAGAGAGATACCGTGTTCTGGGTTGTCTAATCATTGGTAGCTGCGCTGCTAATGAGACGCTAATGCTAGCCGGATTAGGGTTGTAGGTACTAAGGTTTATGGTTGGCTCACCACTATACTCCGAGGCCCTATTATCCTGTGCATAGCTCTGTGTATGTGCAGAATCCCTACGACATGGCGCCACCAACGAAGAGGGCTGCTATCTGCGAGACGCTTGAGTAGTACTTGTGCTTGTCCACAACACCCTTCACATGCGTTTCCGGAAACGGGTGTGAAGGTGATACCTCCTATATTGATGTTTTTATAGGTTCTGTCAAGCTTGAAGTTATTAAAAGGTGCTAATATAGACCCATTATTGTGCTGCCTTGTAGTAGGTTGTCGGTTATTCTTAGCCCTAATGGCTGTAGAAATTGCGGCACATAGCCGCGTGGCGCTCAAAGCTCATTTGACAGCATATGGAGTGCCAGGCGCGGGTGTCGATCTGATCTTCGTGGTACAAGCAGATCCTGCTTACCATTTTGAAGTATTTTACTCGTGGATCACCTTTGAGGCGGTGGATGGGACTGACCATACGTTCCATAATTATACGATCACCGCACCTCCAAACCAATACAATCCTTATCGGAATCTTGAAGTACCGCTCACGGCATGGCAACACCGTGTTTGGTTTGATGGCGCCCTCCCCCAATCGCTTACAACGGTTCGTTTAGGCCCCTTATCGATTGAAGGGGCCACTTGGCCTGTTTTGGCCGGGTATAGCCCACATCCGCGTTATATGACGCTTCCGGTCGCAGACCTGCGTCTCTTGCATTCGTCTTTGATATGTGTGCATAGAGCTTTAGTACAGTATGTTACGGGCAACATCGAGGCAGCCCCGCCTGGAGTTGCGGCACATCCAGCTGGGCCTGGCGGCGTAACCATAAGTCCTGTCATGGTTAATTCGGTGATGGGCAAGCGCCCACAAAATAAGGATGATTTACCTTATTGGCTTGCAGAGAAATTTGACCAGCTGGAGGCTGTTTTTCCGAATACTTCTCCTGTGGATAAACACAGGATTTTGACGATTAGTTTACCAAAAGATTTAATTCCCGAGTTGACAGATTGTAACAACTGGGGTAGGGTATTCGCAGCAGTCTATGCGAAGTGTTTCGGCACTCCTTCCTTGACAGTTCTCCCCTCTGTAATCAAACGAGTACAGGATGAACATGGCCCTGAAGCGGCTGTGGAATTAGGGATGAGACTGGTGGGAGTGTTCGATGTAGTGGCTGAACTGATCCTTGGTAATGTCAAGGGTGATGCAGTTAACTTTCAAGTAGCTAATGCTTTGGCTTTGGTCCCAGAACCAGATAAGCCACGCGAATTACCGAAAATTATTGCACAAGCTTATAAAACTATAGGCCGCAATAGCCTGGGAGTTAAACCTTTTGCTAAAACACAAACTCCATCGCAACCACCACCAAAAACTCAATCTGAGAAAGATGAGAAACCGTTCTTTACTAAAAAGAACTGGCGATTGAAAAAACAGGGTAAGCAACAGAAGAAGCCAGGATCGCGAGGCGCATCCCCGGTTTCAGAATCTTCTGAACGCACATATGACTTGCGCGATAGAGCGAGAATAAAATCTCCAGAGAGATTTCAGGTTCCTGACTCGCGTTCTCCTCGTTCTTTACAGGCACCAACGTCGTTACAGACTGGTGGAGGAGATCGCCCGGATAGAGGTAGGGGTCGTGAGGCCCCGCCAGGACGAGACCAACCTCGGCAACAAGTCAGAGGGACACCAGAAGAATTTCAACGTTCTCGCCCACAGTTTCAGAAGAAAAAAGTTGCCGCTGTAACAGCGAAGTATGCCACAGACGGTGAGAACGAGACTCCTGAATTGGACGTGGGCGGTGACGCTCCTAGACAGTGCCGCGGAAGTTACCATAGTGCGAGAGGCACTCCGTCCTCATGTGGAGGCGACAGCAACTGAAACATTCATTACTGTCGAGACAGCAGACACCAGAGTGGCACCCCCTGACAGACTACATAATATTGTCATCCAAATTGAGGGTGACATACAGCGTGTAATTAAAGGGATTTTTGGGGAAAATCTAACCTCTTCATATGACATTTTGTTAGCGGAGGCGGATTGGCCGCCCCCATTCGTACTTGCTGCTCGTAAAGGGGAGGAGGTAATCCTTCCAAGCTTTTCTCGCCATGTCCCCAAGGACAAAGCGGAGGCACTTGCAGTTGAATGGGCTGTAGCTTTGGCTCCGGCGTTATACCGTAATCACGTGGGTTGGGATGAGGATTCACCCTCCCATGAAATACCTTTGCGGTCGCTGCCGCAGCCACAACCCCAATATCCCATCAAACGGGAAGCTAAAGGTCCCGTTTCCGAAATTCTGACGCAGTTAGAATACCAAGGAGTAATAGAAACATGCGTATCACCCATGAATAACCCCCTTTTCGCGGTTTCTAAACCCGATGGATCGTACCGCCTAGTTTTGGATTACCGGCATTTGAACTCTCATTGTCGGACCTTTGCGGTGCAAAATACCCACAGTTCTGCGCTTGTAGACAGTCTTGTTCGAAAAAATATAAAACGACACTTGACCTATCCAATGGATTTTACACGCACAACTTAGCCACGGAGTGTAGCCAATGGAGCGCTTTTACCTCCGGTGGTAAACAATTCAAATTCCGGTGACTCCCTATGGGCTACAGAAACAGTCCAGGCGTGTTCGCTGCCCGTGTGGTCTCTTTGTTGGACAGCATAGACCCAGATGCGTGTTCGTACGTCGATGATATTTACCTGACAGACGACGAGTTATACCCGCATCTTTCCAGAGTGGACCGCATTATTCTCGAGTTTGCGGTCTTAGGTTACAAGTTTAACTTTGCCAAATCTCACATTGCTGAATTAACAGTTTTGTTTTTGGGCTATGAGCTCAACAATGAAGGTAAGGGCTTAGCCCCTCATTTCTTGGAGAAATGTGCACTTTTGTGCCCTCCAACCACACTGAAGAAACTTCAGTCTTTACTGGGTTTTCTGAACTTCGGGCGTACTTATATTCCCGAATATGCCCAGCGTATCAAGCCTCTTTATGCCTTGATACAACCTAACTTTTCGAAGTCATGCTTCCCGAGCATTCCTCTATACTGCAGTCTTTGCAGTCTGATCTACTTGAATCTAAAGTTCTATTGACGCGTGACAACCACACCAACCTAGTGATTAGAATAATACCAGGGACAGTGGGCTTCACGTACTTAACCTTTAACGAAGGTGACACAGTACCGATTGCATACAAGTCACATCTGTACACTTCGGCAGAGTTGCGATTTTCCTCTGTGGAGAAAGTTCTGACTGCAGTTCAAATGGCGATTCTAAAAGAACGTGCACTGGCACAGGGAAAACGTATTTTAGTGGTAACACCATATCCTGCCCTAGAGGCAGTGACAAAGGCAAGTGTACCGAACTCTAAGGCATTGCACCCCCGTTGGATACAATGGGCTACATCTTTGACATCTCCGGTTGTCACGTTTATCTTTGATTCTTCCCTTCAGACACAGGAGTTTTTACAGTATGAATTTGTTCATCCTCCTCCTCTGTCTTTGCTACCGCTTGAGGAGTACGAATGTATTATCTATACCGATGGTTCGGCACAACTGGCCACGGGTTCCAAGCATGCTTATTCAGTAGCCTGTGCTATTGTTGCAGGTACTATGGTGAACGGTAAGTTCAAATCGACTGTAGTGCACACTCAGGCACTAGGAGACAGTACTGCACAATTAGCCGAGCTGCGTGCTTTGGTGCTCGCACTTGAGTTCGCGAATCCAGAGGTGACTACTCTTGTTGTATGCGATTCTTACTACTGTGTTCAGTCTTTTAATGACAACCTCTTCTTTTGGTCGCAAAACGACTATAGAGATGCAAAAGGCAGCACTATTAAGCATAAGACGCTTTGGGTTTGAGTGGCAGATCTTAAACAACGTCTGCCTCTCACACAGGTGGTTCACACACTTGGCCACCAGTGTGTGGGCGCACACGCTGTCGGTAATGGTTTGGCAGATGAGGCTGCCAAATCAGCAGTAGCAACGTGCACAGTAGCAGCAGTTACAAGATCCATGACTAAAATAGATAAAGATATTTTGGCAGCAATAGCTGCAACAAAGGAAGGTGCTAATTTCCCAAGGGGTTTCCCTTCCAAGTACTCTTATCTCTTAAGTCCCGATCAGACTCCTTATGTAAGTATTCCGGTCGTTGGGGATCGGCTGATTCCCAACGCGGACTGCAGACTTTCCTTGATAACTGCCGCACACGAAGGGATGGCATCGGCTCATGCTGGTGTGTCTGCGACGGTTTCCATCTTGCAGCAGCGTTACTGGTGGCGGGGTTTATATAAACAAACCCGTACTTATGTGCTTTCTTGTGACATTTGTCAACAAATTAAGCCTTCCACGGTTACCCGACCACCGCAAACACCGCTCTGCATTTCAAACAGACCTTTTGGGTGTGTTTACCTGGATCACTGCGGTCCATTTTCGTCTGACACTGCATATAAATACATCTTAGTTGCAGTAGACTCGTGCACACGTTTCATCTGGGTCTGGCCACAACGGAGTGCTGACGCTCGAACTGTCATCAGGGATTTGCGTGTCTTTGCGGGAATTTTCGCCTGTGGCACCTTCCATTCTGACCAAGGTCCAGCGTTCGCCTCTAAGGCTTACAAGGACGCAATGGGTTCACTGGGGGTGCAGGTGAAATTTTCGTCTCCGTATCGGCCTGAGGGCAATTCGGTCGTTGAACGAATGAACCGTGACTTAAAGCAATCCTTGACAGCTAGAGTCTTAGGTACTGGCAGGAACTGGCTGGCCCACTTGTATACCGTACAACGTGCACTTAATAATCTCCCTAGAAGACCTCTGGGTGGGCGGACCCCATACGAAATGCTCTTTGGCATAAGAATGTTTGTGCCTGACCTTGATGGTCTAGACATGGCGGCGTAATCCGCAATCTTTGACGTAGATAATCATTCTACTATGTTACAGGACTTACAAGAAGCCTGAGACAAACTTGCAATTGAACATTTACCTTCAGCCACAGACACTGCGTTGCAGATTCCGGTTGCCGGCTGGCTTCCGAAAGTTGGAGACCTGGTCCGAGAGAAGGAGGAGAACAAAAAAGAATTTGGCCCCTCTTATCGTGCACCGGTTCCAGTCCTTGGCTTGAAGGGTACTCGTACAGTCATCTTACCACCGCTTCCTGATCGCAAGGAAAACAGATACATCTCAGTGGAAAATGTCAAGCTACAACATCTGGCCGATCCTGAATAGTGTAACACCAGCGGTCTCTTGTCCAGTCATTTCAAGGACAAATGTTTGTGGTCTTCCAGCCCGAACGGTCACTGATGTTGCCATTGAGATGGTTGATTTGCCTGAACATTTGCTCAACTACCCGGATTCCCCTGCAACGAGGAGACCGAGTATACCTATCCCACCACCGAGTCCGTGGCTCATCTACCAACAACGCCATTGAGCCCAACACGTTATTCTTTTGACTCGGATTCCCCCTCAGTACTTATCCCGTCCAGATTCAGTATTTTTGTATGCTGGTTCAGAGACAATTTTTTAGTCCCCCCATGGACATACATCTGGTTGGTACTATTCCTGATTTTTCTGTTCATGTCCATTGGCTTTGTCACAGACTTTTTTCTACTCATTAATGGTCACTATTTACCAGAACGCTCTGCTGTGAACTGTGTCGCTGGAACTTTGGCTCCACATTCTTCCTCTTACATCATGAAGCGTGACCACACATTTGTGAACATTACAGCGTTTCCAGTTGCTGATGGCATCGTATGGGATGCAGTAAATTTCCAAATTCATGGCCCAACCGAGATTATTAATGTACCAAATGTCCTCCGTGTTTCAATGGGTGATGTCGTGAAAAGTAATATTCATTCTGACGATTGGGATGTACATGCTGTTGAATCGTTATTTTCTGATCTGAAATATTATGCTGCTTTTAATGCTGAGGATTTGTATTTAAATTCTGCAAGTTATGCCAATTTATATTGTTACCAGCATTGGGGCAACCATTTTCTCCATAAACCAAGTACCCTTAGGGGTCCTTTTAATTACACTCAATGGGAACATTGTCCGACCCCTTTATCAGGCAGTTCCCAGACTCTTAAAAATAAGTTTACTTATTTTACAGATTTTGATAGATCGAACCCTGGGTCCTATTATTTTAAATTAAACACTTCATCTACGCAGAAAATCATGTTGACCCATACCAAATTGCTGTATTCGGGTTCCTTTTTAAATGCCTTAGCTGTGGGTGGGTATGAACATTGGCGGGATACTATTGACTTGAAATCTATCTGGGGCTCCAAAGCATGGCAGGTACAAGGCACAGAAGCCTTGCACCGTGCTTGCCTCATCCCAGTCCAGATTCTATTTTTGAATCAAACCATCTATCAAACAACGTGTTGGGGTTTGGCTACTTCCAAACAATTAAATGCACCCTCTATTCCTGTATTGTCTTCCACTCCCAATGAAAGCTTGCTTTTAAATATTTCCATTGAAACTTTACAAGCTTTGTTCCAGAACAATTCATTCAACATGTCTACGGTTGTTCAGTCACCCTGGTTGGCTTGGCCCATAGCATCCAATGCCTGCCAACTGCGTTTTCACAACACGGATCCTGGTTATAAACAGGATAGGCCAGACCCCAGGTTTTCTGACTCTCGTACTGTTACAACATAATCTGTTGGTAAATTATGTAAACAGTGGTTGCAGCACTCTTCCTTAGATTCTGTTAAACAACATTTATCCCTCTTATCAGGCAACATTGATCTGTCCGACTTTGTTCTGGGGCCTCGTGGTCCTCGACCAAAGAGATTCATTTATGAAACTTATAATGAACTCTGGAAGCTTTCGCAAATTGAAGCTGCTTCCCGTCTTCGGGAAATAGATCAAGCAAATTTAGAAAAGGTGCTTGCTGTTGTTGATAATAGTATTAATACCCTGTCTTCCCGCATTTACACGTTAGAGAATATTATTTCCTCTGTCGTTGATATTGTACAAGATGATGTTTCTGTGTTATATCATGGTCAAAATCAATTGCGTTCAGTAATGCAGTTTGCATGGACTATGCAAACCCTTAAAATGGGGAAAGTTCCTTGGCACTTTTTAAACACATCTGCCTTATTCTTACCTTTTAATTTGACTGAAAAACAGCAGTTTATGCCCATGAAAGATGCAGCTTACACTCTGTTACATATTGAGAGAATAGAGCCCTTACCATTCTCCGTAGCAGAATTAGATTCTGCTGTGTGGCTAGTACACGGGGTTATAGCTTTGCCTTTTTCTTTATTTGAGTTTAGTTCCTGCATGAAACATTATCCTGTCTGTCGTTTTCAGCCTTTGGGAAGTGCTTTCCTGCATGAACTGTGGTCCCTGCCTTTCATGTATAGATGTCTTAGGGACGGGAAGGAAGTTTTTCTCACGGGGGAGTCATGCGATTCTACTGTGGGTCATTCCCTTGTTTGCAAACACATTACATTGCACGGAGCTTGTAATGTTTCAGCTCCGAATCTTGCTTGTGTTCTAAAGGGCATTCCTGCTCCTTCTACCTCTCCTACTTTCACTGTGCTTGCTAATGGCAGCTATCTCCTTCTAAATAATCAGGACTGTTGTGGCATGCTTGCCGATATACCCTATATTGTAACAGTTTCCCACAGAGTTGTCTGCTGTAAAAATGTGCTGTTTCCTCCCCGCACGGCATCGTAGATAGTTCCATTTGGCCTTCCATTCCGACTTTGAAGGCAGATTTCAATAAATTGAGCAGAATAAAGGCACTATTATTGAATCAGGAGGTTATGCTCACATCCGCCCGGGAGACATTTGTTCTCCAGGTGGCGAGTACTCACAGTGAAATACAGGCCCTGTTAAACACAAACCTCCCACAACATTTCGGTGAGCTAATTCACCGCGTTTTCAATGCATCTCGCACTGAAGGTCTTGTGCACTTTTTTAAAGTTGTGGGCTCTGGTCTTGTTACCTCCTTTCAAACTATATTTGGTGTAATACCGGCTTTTATTCATTCTATTTTTTCCAGCGTCTTTGGCGGCTTTCCGTTGATCCTAGCGTTAGCTGCTGGAATACTACTTTTAATTTGTTTCCTACGCAATGGCTGCACCTCATGGAGCCCACCTCGACCGCAGACGCCTTCGGGTGCTCCGTGAATGTCTCCTCGCCGGCTTCGGCGTCCTGCCATTGGCGACACTTGGTGTATCTTACAGACTTTCTTTTCGCTTTGCGTATTTCACTTGCGTGCAACCTGTGATGTCTTGCATCCGATGTCCTTTCTCATGGTCCTTGGATTATTGCCTCTCCAATACGTCTCTGTCTCGCCCGGATTTTGTCCAGTTGGTGGGTCCCTTAGAGGCCCATGAACGAGACTGTTCCGGACCTGGCTACATGGCGCGTGCGGCTGCACTTGGAATTTTGGCACAATGGGATATCTGGGCGGCTGCTCAGAATCTCCTACAACGAAGTTATATTGAGTATCACGCAAGTTGTCCCGCAATGCTGTTCGCTGCTGCCTCTTGTGAGGAACATGAATGCAGTTTTGATTTATTGAACTGGATGGCATCTCTTTTTTCTGGCGATTCCAACGATGTCCTCTTGGAAGGTGTGGCGTTTTTCTGCACTTACACTCTTTTTGATTAAGGGGTCTCCACGTTCAGCGTTCTGTCCCACTGGATTTTTTTTTGTTGTTTCAGCTTTTTTAATACCGGTTTATGTCCTTCATTGGGGCCTATTCCCCATCAGGCCTTGCCATTCTGCTCCATCTATTTGAACTCTATCTTCGTCCTATGTCTATGCCACTGGACTGACCAGGGGAGGGTGTCGTGTGGTTTGTGGACTCATAGACTGCATTGCTAAGTTAGCTTAGGCCTGGCTGCCATGATGCCTCTTTGCGCACGTTACTTTGTGCCCTTGTTTTCTAGACTCTGCTATTTTCGAACTGCTTGCCTTTTATCCTTCTTCCTGATAGCTCTGGGTCGTGTCTGCACATCATGTACAAGGTCGGAAAACAATGTCACTTGTTCTTGCTGATCTGGTCAGCCCCTCGCACTTAGACATAACACTGATTGCAGCTGCACTGGGGAAATTCGTGTGCTTTTTATATTGTGATTTCAGTGTCAGGAGCACTTGGAGAAAAACCTTTCCAGAGAGAAGAGCAGTGCTTGTCTGATGATGTAAACCTAGCATCTAGATATTGAGGTATGGGGGTCTGCCTGACAATGCCCAGAGGTCTTCTGTTTTTATAATAAACTAGTTATTAGCACGGGGAGGGTGGACAGGCCATTTAGCCCTATATCCACTGTCTTTATAAAATGCTATCCCCGTTTGTATTCTATGGAATTGTAACTATGCTTATTATTTTATTCTTATGCATTACGCTGATAGTACTTACACGTGTACTGTATCTTAGAGCACGATAGTTGAAATAAACATTTTAAACTATACAGTGTCTCTTATTACGCAAGTTGTGGACAGGTATGAGTGAGTTACAAAAGGGTGTCCTTGCTCCCGCGAGTCCTGAAAGAGAGATACCGCGGTCTGGGTTGTCTAATCAATGGTAGCTGCGCTGCTAATGAGACGCTAATGCTAGCCGGATTAGGGTTGTAGGTACTAAGGTTTATGGTTGGCTCACCACTATACTCCGAGGCCCTATTATCCTGTGCATAGCTCTGTGTATGTGCAGAATCCCTACGACATGGCGCCACCAACGAAGTGGGCTGCTATCTGCGAGACACTTGAGTAGTACTTGTGCTTGCCCACAACACCCTTCACATGCGTTTCCGGAAACGGGTGTGAAGGTGATACCTCCTATATTGATGTTTTTATAGGTTCTTTCAAGCTTGAAGTTATTAAAAGGTGCTAATATAGTCCCATTATTGTGCTGCCTTGTAGTAGGTTGTCGGTTATTCTTAGCCCTAATGGCTGTAGAAATTGCGGGACATAGCCGCGTGGCGCTCAAAGCTCATTTGACAGCATATGGAGTGCCAGGCGCGGGTGTCGATCTGATCTTCGTGGTACAAGCAGATCCTGCTTACCATTTTGAAGTATTTTACTCGTGGATCACCTTTGAGGCGGTGGATGGGACTGACCATACGTTCCATAATTATACGATCACCGCAACTCCAAACCAATACAATACTTATCGGAATCTTGAAGTACCGCTCACGGCATGGTAACACCGTGTTTGGTTTGATGGCGCCCTCCCCCAACCGCTTACAACGGTTCGTTTAGGCGCCTTATCGATTGAAGGGGCCACTTGGCCTGTTTTGGCCGGGTATAGCCCACATCCGCGTTATATGACGCTTCCGGTCGCAGACCTGCGTCTCTTGCATTCGTCTTTGATACGTGTGCATAGAGCTTTAGTACAGTATGTTACGGGCAACATCCAAGCAGCCCCGCCTGGAGTTGCGGCACATCCAGCTGGGCCTGGCGGCGTAACCATAAGTCCCGTCATGGTTAATTTGGTGATGGGCAAGCGCCCACAAAATAAGGATGATTTACCTTATTGGCTTGCAGAGAAATTTGACCAGCTGGAGGCTGTTTTTCCGAATACTTCTCCTGTGGATAAACACAGGATTTTGACGATTAGTTTGCCAAAAGATTTAATTCCCGAGTTGACAGATTGTAACAACTGGGGTAGGGTATTCGCAGCAGTATATGCGAAGTGTTTCGGCACTCCTTCCATGACAGTTCTCCCCTCTGTAATCAAACGAGTACAGGATGAACATGGCCCTGAAGCGGCTGTGGAATTAGGGATGAGACTGGTGGGAGTGTTCGATGTAGTGGCTGAACTAATCCTTGGTAATGTCAAGGGTGATGCAGTTAACTTTCAAGTAGCTAATGCTTTGGCTTTGGTCCCAGAACCAGATAAGCCACGCGAATTACCGAAAATTATTGGACAAGCTTATAAAACTATAGGCCGCAATAGCCTGGGAGTTAAACCTTTTGCTAAAACACAAACTCCATCGCAACCACCACCAAAAACTCAATCTGAGAAAGATGAGAAACCGTTCTTTACTAAAAAGAACTGGCGATTGAAAAAACAGGGTAAGCAACAGAAGAAGCCAGGATCGCGAGGCGCATCCCCGGTTTCAGAATCTTCTGAACGCACATATGACTTGCGCGATAGAGCGAGAATAAAATCTCCAGAGAGATTTCAGGTTCCTGACTCGCGTTCTCCTCGTTCTTTACAGGCACCAACGTCGTTACAGACTGGTGGAGGAGATCGCCCAAATAGAGGTAGGGGTCGTGAGGCCCCGCCAGGACGAGACCAACCTCGGCAACAAGTCAGAGGGACACCAGAAGAATTTCAACGTTCTCGCCCACAGTTTCAGAAGAAAAAAGTTGCCGCTGTAACAGCGAAGTATGCCACAGACGGTGAGAACGAGACTCCTGAATTGGACGTGGGCAGTGACGCTCCTAGACAACGCCGCGGAAGTTACCATAGTGCGAGAGGCACTCCGTCCTCATGTGGAGGCGACAGCAACTGAAACATTCATTACTGTCGAGACAGCAGACACCAGAGTGGCACCCCCTGACAGACTACATAATATTGTCATCCAAATTGAGGGTGACATACAGCGTGTAATTAAAGGGATTTTTTGGGAAAATCTAACCTCCTCATATGACATTTTGTTAGCGGAGGTGGATTGGCCGCCCCCATTCGTACTTGCTGCTCGTAAAGGGGAGGAGGTAATCCTTCCAAGCTTTTCTCGCCATGTCCCCAAGGACAAAGCGGAGGCACTTGCAGTTGAATGGGCTGTAGCCTTGGCTCCGGCGTTATACCGTAATCACGTGGGTTGGGATGAGGATTCACCCTCCCATGAAATACATTTGCGGTCGCTGCCGCAGCCACAACCCCAATATCCCATCAAACGGGAAGCTAAAGGTCCCGTTTCCGAAATTCTGACGCAGTTAGAATACCAAGGAGTAATAGAAACATGCGTATCACCCATGAATAACCCCCTTTTCGCGGTTTCTAAACCCGATGGATCGTACCGCCTAGTTTTGGATTACCGGCATTTGAACTCTCATTGTCGGACCTTTGCGGTGCAAAATACCCACAGTTCTGCGCTTGTAGACAGTCTTGTTCGTAAAAAATATAAAACGGCACTTGACCTATCCAATGGATTTTACACGCACAACTTAGCCACGGAGTTTAGCCAATGGAGCGCTTTTACCTCCGGTGGTAAACAATTCAAATTCTGGCGACTCCCGATGGGCTACAAAAACAGTCCAGGCGTGTTCGCTGCCCGTGTTGTTTCTTTGTTGGACAGCATAGACCCAGATGCGTGTTCGTACGTCGATGATATTTACCTGACAGACGACGAGTTATACCCGCATCTTTCCAGAGTGGACCGCATTATTCTCGAGTTTGCGGTCTTAGGTTACAAGTTTAACTTTGCCAAATCTCACATTGCTGAATTAACAGTTTTGTTTTTGGGCTATGAGCTCAACAATGAAGGTAAGGGCTTAGCCCCTCATTTCTTGGAGAAATGTGCACTTTTGTGCCCTACAACCACACTGAAGAAACTTCAGTCTTTACTGGGTTTTCTGAACTTCGGGCGTACTTATATTCCCGAATATGCCCAGCGTATCAAGCCTCTTTATGCCTTGATACAACCTAACTTTTCGAAGTCATGCTGGCTTCCCGAGCATTCCTCTATACTGCAGTCTTTGCAGTCTGATCTACTTGAATCTAAATTTCTATTGACGCGTGACAACCACACCAACCTGGTGATTAGAATAATACCAGGGACAGTGGGCTTCACGTACTTAACCTTTAACGAAGGTGACACAGTACCGATTGCATACAAGTCACATCTGTACACTTCGGCAGAGTTGCGATTTTCCTCTGTGGAGAAAGTTTTGACTGCAGTGCAAATGGCGATTCTAAAAGAACGTGCACTGGCACAGGGAAAACGTATTTTAGTGGTAACACCATATCCTGCCCTAGAGGCAGTGACAAAGGCAAGTGTACCGAACTCTAAGGCATTGCACCCCCGTTGGATACAATGGGCTACATCTTTGACATCTCCGGATGTCACGTTTATCTTTGATTCTTCCCTTCAGACACAGGAGTTTTTACAGTATGAATTTGTTCATCCTCCTCCTCTGTCTTTGCTACCGCTTGAGGAGTACGAATGTATTATCTATACCGATGGTTCGGCACAACCGGCCACGGGTTCCAAGCATGCTTATTCAGCAGCCTGTGCTATTGTTGCAGGTACTATGGTGAACGGTAAGTTCAGATCGACTGTAGTGCACACTCAGGCACTAGGAGACAGTACTGCACAATTAGCCGAGCTGCGTGCTTTGGTGCTCGCACTTGAGTTCGCGAATCCAGAGGTGACTACTCTTGTTGTATGCGATTCTTACTACTGTGTTCAGTCTTTTAATGACAACCTCTTCTTTTGGTCGCAAAACGACTATAGAGATGCAAAAGGCAGCACTATTAAGCATAAGACGCTTAGGGTTCGAGTGGCAGATCTTAAACAACGTCTGCCTCTCACACAGGTGGTTCACACACTTGGCCACCAGCGTGTGGGCGCCCACGCTGTCGGTAATGGTTTGGCAGATGAGGCTGCCAAATCAGCAGTAGCAACGTGCACAGTAGCAGCAGTTACAAGATCCATGACTAAAATAGATAAAGATATTTTGGCAGCAATAGCTGCAACAAAGGAAGGTGCTAATTACCCAAGGGGTTTCCCTTCCAAGTACTCTTATCTCTTAAGTCCCGATCAGACTCCTTATGTAAGTATTCCGGACGTTGGGGATCGGCTGATTCCCAACGCGGACCGCAGACTTTCCTTGATAACTGCCGCACACGAAGGGATGGCATCGGCTCATGCTGGTGTGTCTGCGACGGTTTCCATCTTGCAGCAGCGTTACTGGTGGCGGGGTTTATATAAACAAACCCGTACTTATGCGCTTTCTTGTGACATTTGTCAACAAATTAAGCCTTCCACGGTTACCCGACCACCGCAAACACCGCTCTGCATTTCAAACAGACCTTTTGGGTGTGTTTACCTGGATCACTGCGGTCCATTTTCGTCTGACACTGCATATAAATACATCTTAGTTGCAGTAGACTCGTGCACACGTTTCATCTGGGTCTGGCCACAACGGAGTGCTGACGCTCGAACTGTCATCAGGGATTTGCGTGTCTTTGCGGGAATTTTCGCCTGTGGCACCTTCCATTCTGACCAAGGTCCAGCGTTCGCCTCTAAGGCTTACAAGGACGCAATGGGTTCACTGGGGGTGCAGGTGAAATTTTCGTCTCCGTATCGGCCTGAGGGCAATTCGGTCGTTGAACGAATGAACCGTGACTTAAAGCAATCCTTGACAGCTAGAGTCTTAGGTACTGGCAGGAACTGGCTGGCCCACTTGTATACCGTACAACGTGCACTTAATAATCTCCCTAGAAGACCTCTGGGTGGGCGGACCCCATACGAAATGCTCTTTGGCATAAGAATGTTTGTGCCTGACCTTGATGGTCTAGACATGGCGGCGTAATCCGCAATCTTTGACGTAGATAATCATTCTACTATGTTACAGGACTTACAAGAAGCCTGAGACAAACTTGCAATTGAACATTTACCTTCAGCCACAGACACTGCGTTGCAGATTCCGGTTGCCGGCTGGCTTCCGAAAGTTGGAGACCTGGTCCGAGAGAAGGAGGAGAACAAAAAAGAATTTGGCCCCTCTTATCGTGCACCGGTTCCAGTCCTTGGCTTGAAGGGTACTCGTACAGTCATCTTACCACCGCTTCCTGGTCGCAAGGAAAACAGATACATCTCAGTGGAAAATGTCAAGCTACAACATCTGGCCGATCCTGAATAGTGTAACACCAGCGGTCTCTTGTCCAGTCATTTCAAGGACAAATGTTTGTGGTCTTCCAGCCCGAACGGTCACTGATGTTGCCATTGAGATGGTTGATTTGCCTGAACATTTGCTCAACTACCCGGATTCCCCCTGCAACGAGGAGACCGAGTATACCTATCCCACCACCGAGTCCGTGGCTCATCTACCAACAACGCCATTGAGCCCAACACGTTATTCTTTTGACTCGGATTCCCCCTCAGTACTTATCCCGTCCAGATTCAGTATTTTTGTATGCTGGTTCAGAGACAATTTTTTAGTCCCCCCATGGACATACATCTGGTTGGTACTATTCCTGATTTTTCTGTTCATGTCCATTGGCTTTGTCACAGACTTTTTTCTACTCACTAATGGTCACTATTTACCAGAACGCTCTGCTGTGAACTGTGTCGCTGGAACTTTGGCTCCACATTCTTCCTCTTACATCATGAAGCGTGACCACACATTTGTGAACATTACAGCGTTTCCAGTTGCTGATGGCATCGTATGGGATGCAGTAAATTTCCAAATTCATGGCCCAACCGAGATTATTAATGTACCAAATGTCCTCCGTGTTTCAATGGGTGATGTCGTGAAAAGTAATATTCATTCTGACGATTGGGATGTACATGCTGTTGAATCGTTATTTTCTGATCTGAAATATTATGCTGCTTTTAATGCTGAGGATTTGTATTTAAATTCTGCAAGTTATGCCAATTTATATTGTTACCAGCATTGGGGCAACCATTTTCTCCATAAACCAAGTACCCTTAGGGGTCCTTTTAATTACACTCAATGGGAACATTGTCCGACCCCTTTATCAGGCAGTTCCCAGACTCTTAAAAATAAGTTTACTTATTTTACAGATTTTGATAGATCGAACCCTGGGTCCTATTATTTTAAATTAAACACTTCATCTACGCAGAAAATCATGTTGACCCATACCAAATTGCTGTATTCGGGTTCCTTTTTAAATGCCTTAGCTGTGGGTGGGTATGAACATTGGCGGGATACTATTGACTTGAAATCTATCTGGGGCTCCAAAGCATGGCAGGTACAAGGCACAGAAGCCTTGCACCGTGCTTGCCTCATCCCAGTCCAGATTCTATTTTTGAATCAAACCATCTATCAAACAACGTGTTGGGGTTTGGCTACTTCCAAACAATTAAATGCACCCTCTATTCCTGTATTGTCTTCCACTCCCAATGAAAGCTTGCTTTTAAATATTTCCATTGAAACTTTACAAGCTTTGTTCCAGAACAATTCATTCAACATGTCTACGGTTGTTCAGTCACCCTGGTTGGCTTGGCCCATAGCATCCAATGCCTGCCAACTGCGTTTTCACGACACGGATCCTGGTTATAAACAGGATAGGCCAGACCCCAGGTTTTCTGACTCTCGTACTGTTACAACATATTCTGTTGGTAAATTATGTAAACAGTGGTTGCAGCACTCTTCCTTAGATTCTGTTAAACAACATTTATCCCTCTTATCAGGCAACATTGATCTGTTCGACTTTGTTCTGGGGCCTCGTGGTCCTCGACCAAAGAGATTCATTTATGAAACTTATAATGAACTCTGGAAGCTTTCGCAAATTGAAGCTGCTTCCCGTCTTTGGGAAATAGATCAAGCAAATTTAGAAAAGGTGCTTGCTGTTGTTGATAATAGTATTAATACCCTGTCTTCCCGCATTTACACGTTAGAGAATATTATTTCCTCTGTCGTTGATATTGTACAAGATGATGTTTCTGTGTTATATCATGGTCAAAATCAATTGCGTTCAGTAATGCAGTTTGCATGGACTATGCAAACCCTTAAAATGGGGAAAGTTCCTTGGCACTTTTTAAACACCTCTGCCTTATTCTTACCTTTTAATTTGACTGAAAAACAGCAGTTTATGTCCATGAAAGATGCAGCTTACACTCTGTTACATATTGAGAGAATAGAGCCCTTACCATTCTCAGTAGCAGAATTAGATTCTGCTGTGTGGCTAGTACACGGGGTTATAGCTTTGCCTTTTTCTTTATTTGAGTTTAGTTCCTGCATGAAACATTATCCTGTCTGTCATTTTCAGCCTTTGGGAAGTGCTTTCCTGCATGAACTGTGGTCCCTGCCTTTCATGTATAGATGTCTTAGGGACGGGAAGGAAGTTTTTCTCACGGGGGAGTCATGGGATTCTACTGTGGGTCATTCCCTTGTTTGCAAACACATTACATTGCACGGAGCTTGTAATGTTTCAGCTCCGAATCTTGCTTGTGTTCTAAAGGGCATTCCTGCTCCTTCTACCTCTCCTACTTTCACTGTGCTTGCTAATGGCAGCTATCTCCTTCTAAATAATCAGGACTGTTGTGGCATGCTTGCCGATATACCCTATATTGTAACAGTTTCCCACAGAGTTGTCTGCTGTAAAAATGTGCTGTTTCCTCCCCCGCACGGCATCGTAGATAGTTCCATTTGGCCTTCCATTCCGACTTTGAAGGCAGATTTCAATAAATTGAGCAGAATAAAGGCACTATTATTGAATCAGGAGGTTATGCTCACATCCGCCCGGGAGACATTTGTTCTCCAGGTGGAGAGTACTCACAGTGAAATACAGGCCCTGTTAAACACAAACCTCCCACAACATTTCGGTGAGCTAATTCACCGTGTTTTCAATGCATCTCGCACTGAAGGTCTTGTGCACTTTTTTAAAGTTGTGGGCTCTGGTCTTGTTACCTCTTTTCAAATTATATTTGGTGTAATACCGGCTTTTATTCATTCTATTTTTTCCAGCGTCTTTGGCGGCTTTCCGTTGATCCTAGCGTTAGCTGCTGGAATACTACTTTTAATTTGTTTCCTACGCAATGGCTGCACCTCATGGAGCCCACCTCGACCGCAGATGCCTTCGGTGCTCCGTGAACGTCTCCTCGCCGGCTTCGGCGTCCTGCCATTGGCGACACTTGGTGTATCTTACAGACTTTCTTTTCGCTTTGCGTATTTCACTTGCGTGCAACCTGTGATGTCTTGCATCCGATGTCCTTTCTCATGGGCCTTGGATTATTGCCTCTCCAATACGTCTCTGTCTCGCCCGGATTTTGTCCAGTTGGTGGGTCCCTTAGAGGCCCATGAACGAGACTGTTCCGGACCTGGCTACATGGCGCGTGCGGCTGCACTTGGAATTTTGGCACAATGGGATATCTGGGCGGCTGCTCAGAATCTCCTACAATGAAGTTATATTGAGTATCACGCAAGTTGTCCCGCAATGCTCTTCGCTGCTGCCTCTTGTGAGGAACATGAATGCAGTTTTGATTTATTGAACTGGATGGCATCTCTTTTTTCTGGCGATTCCAACGATGTCCTCTTGGAAGGTGTGGCGTTTTTCTGCACTTACACTCTTTTTGATTAAGGGGTCTCCACGTTCAGCGTTCTGCCCCACTGGATTTTTTTTTGTTGTTTCAGCTTTTTTAATACCGGTTTATGTCCTTCATTGGGGCCTATTCTGCATCAGGCCTTGCCATTCTGCTCCATCTATTTGAACTCTATCTTCGTCCTATGTCTATGCCACTGGACTGACCAGGGGAGGGTGTCGTGTGGATTGTGGACTCATAGACTGCATTGCTAAGTTAGCTTAGGCCTGGCTGCCATGATGCCTCTTTGCGCACGTTACTTTGTGCCCTTGTTTTCTAGACTCTGCTATTTTCGAACTGCTTGCCTTTTATCCTTCTTCCTGATAGCTCTGGGTCGTGTCTGCACATCATGTACAAGGTCGGAAAACAATGTCACTTGTTCTTGCTGATCTGGTCAGCTCCTCGCACTTAAACATAACACTGATTGCAGCTGCACTGGGGAAATTCGTGTGCTTTTAATATTGTGATTTCAGTGTCAGGAGCACTTGGAGAAAAACCTTTCCAGAGAGAAGAGCTGTGCTTGTCTGATGATGTAAACCTAGCATCTAGATATTGAGGTATGGGGGTCTGCATGACAATGCCCAGAGGTCTTCTGTTTTTATAATAAACTAGTTATTAGCACGGGGAGGGTGGACAGGCCATTTAGCCCTATATCCACTGTCTTTATAAAATGCTATCCCCATTTGTATTCTATGGAATTGTAACTATGCTTATTATTTTATTCTTATGCATTATGCTGATAGTATTTACACGTGTACTGTATCTTAGAACACGATAGTTGAAATAAACATTTTAAACTATACAGTGTCTCTTATTACGCAAGTTGTGGACAGGTATGAGTGAGTTACGAAAGGGTGTCCTTGCTCCCGCGAGTCCTGAGAGAGAGATACCGTGTTCTGGGTTGTCTAATCATTGGCAGCTGCGCTGCTAATGAGACGCTAATGCTAGCCGGATTAGGGTTGTAGGTACTAAGGTTTATGGTTGGCTCACCACTATACTCCGAGGTCCTATTATCCTGTGCATAGCTCTGTGTATGTGCAGAATCCCTACGACAGTATTAATTCATCTCTCCATTTCCAAATAAGCCAAATACCTCTTAATGTTTTATGAAGCATGTTTATTCACTTAAAAAACCTCCCATTTAAACAAATGTATTTTTCTGTTATAAATATGGCACAATGTCTACAGGCTACTTTAAATGATGAGTTTTATAGAATACATGTAAACAAAGTTAACTCTTCAGTTTAATTTTCGCGATACAGTGCCATATTTAAAAGTGAAAAATACAGCCATTTTAAGTTGGAGAAATTTAAAGCACAGAAACATTTTCCATACTCTGAAGATTTTTGCGGAAAATTTTTCTGCACTTTAAATTTCTTCCATTTGCGTTCTACATGTAACGGTGTCACAAATGGCAAAAGGTATGTCCTGTGCCACAAGTATATACGAAAAAGTCTCTCAGTTTACTGTACCCATATATCCCATTCTTTTTTTTTTTTTAAATACATTTATTTTTATTTTCTATTTTAATGAGGTACAGAATACATACCATAAGCAATACAACTGTTATAATTGATCGCATCCAAAAACTGTGTCATCATCAACATAGTAAACCCCCCGTTCCTTTTAGTTCATCCTGGCTTGTTTCAGCGCCAGTGCCCTTGCATGCCCATCACGTATTCCATTTTGGGTCTAGGGAACAACAGTAGCAATCAACCGGACATATATCCCATTCATACACACACATGTTCATACATTCCTAAAGACCACACTCTCACTGACACACATGACAGCCCTGTCATAGTGCCCCATGTGAAAGTATTTTGTTCACCTGGCTCTATGGACATTAGGCTTAAAGCCAATTAAGCTGGGTGCGGGGTGTCTGGTAAAAACGTGCAAGCTGCTTAGCCTTCAGTAGCTCACAATGATTTTCATTGGTCAGAAGTAGCTCTCACTACAGAAAATGTTGGAGACCCCAACTCTATAAACTAGGATGGCATTAGAGGCCTGAAAGTAAGTACAAAGTATCTTGGAATAATATTAAGCATCATTAATGCCATCACAAATACAACTCCCTTAGGTGTAGCAAGCATGTGATATGTGCACCACTGACCCTATACCAGGCTGCTCCAACAAGTAGCTCATGAGCTACTAGTTGCTCTCCAGCTGCCTGTAAGTATCTCTCATATATGCATCCCAGCCTACTAAATTAGATGCTTTGGCTTAGTTGCAAAAATATATTTATACCAAAATTGAAACTTGCGTATTCAGGATGAAAATGCGTGTATTTTCATAACTCATAAGCTGATGTTTTGGTTTATATTTAAATCTGTTATTTGAGATTTTAATCATGAGGCGTTGGGGAGACTTATTGCTGAGATTTTTTGCTTGGTACCAGGGGCATTACAGCAATGGCTGTTATATGTCACCAATGTAGACGTATTTCAAATTGACAAAGCATTTTTACATTGCTTGTGTAAACCATGTCTGAGGCAGTAAGGTAATCTCTGGTGATAATTTTGCATGGGGTGGCTACTAATGTAATCTTTTCTGACCTGCAAGGTTGGAGACCGCTGCTCTATACCGTACACTTCACGGGTAGTCTAGTGCACATTAACAATCAACCACAGATATATTGGAAACCCTCATTGCACACAGTGTTAAATATATATACAACTGTTCAGAAAAAGCCAATACTTTATGTCTGCTCCAGAATTAATGCCCTACTATGGACAACTTTTATCTGTATCAAACTCCTCACTGTTAGATGTAATATGTGAGGTCATAAGCAGTGCATGGCGGGGGCGCAAGTTATAGTTAGCTCTGGTAACTATAACTGGTGAATTTCTGTGTTTGTTTTAGTTCAAAACGATAATGTTGTTACTGACGTCGACGTAACTATATAGTTACTTTAACCTTTGTTTTTTTTTCCAGTATATGTATATCCATATATATATATAAATATATATATATATATATATATATATATATATATATATATATATATATATATATATATATATATATATATATATATATATAAAATCCACAAAGCAATTTGAGAATTCCCAAAATCAGCAAAGCGGCACACCAAAGGACAACACAATTACTTTATTGTGTCTACAAACGACGCGTTTCGGCGAAGCCTTTGTCAAGTTACTGACCTGCGCCCTACTCCCCATAGAAATACAGGTCGCTTAATGCAATGCGATTCGTAAATTCATGGCAAATCAAGTTAAATACATGTAAAACATATATGAATTAGAGCTCAGAATTTACAATACTGGGACATTATAAATAGAAAAGTTTTTCCTTTGTGGTCAAAATGCATCATAATACGCAATACTGTAAAACATATAGTTTCGCGGTCATATCTTATTTAAATGAATTTTAAATCCAACAATTCCTGGAGATGGCATGATAAGCAATGAAATACAAGCATACAATATAAATAGGTAATGTACCGTGTCTATTGCTAATGGTGACCTACTACATAGCACCATAAGTCATGTCTAAATAAATTTCATATGACCGCACAATGATAGATGCATGTAGGCTATGCGAAAAATATCATGGGTAATGTACCTTAATGTCCTGCAATCCTGTCTATATAAGCAACCGCAATCTAATGAAATTCAGAGCAAGGGAATATCAGGCTAGCAGTGTTTAGTGACACAGTGTGATAAAGAGAAGTGAATAAAAAGTGAATAAATAATGAGTATGTACATGTGCAATAGAAATAATAGGAGACTATAGGATCAAAACAACTCCCCTCGACAGCCGTCATGAGTGGAGTCATCTCATCAAGTGTGATATCGGAACCTCTGCCATCATGGATTCCCAACCAATAAGTTAAAGATCTTCCCTGCACTGAAAACAGTGCCAAGGAGAGACTCTCCACTGTATGTTCCAAGTCTTCCTAATTCATTGACTAAAAAGTGTAAGTGATTAAAACAGCTAGGCTGATCAACTCATTCTAGGGAAGAACCAACCGAAGAATTATATGCATTATAACAAAGTATTTTTTCGCTGTCTATTAACCGCGACCTGTATTTCTATGGGGAGTAGGGCGCAGGTCAGTAACTTGACAAAGGCTTCGCCGAAACGCGTCGTTTGTAGACACAATAAAGTAATTGTGTTGTCCTTTGGTGTGCCGCTTTGCTGATTTTGGGATTTCTCAAATTGCTTTGTGGATTAAATAATAGCGGCTGCCGCTACCGCAGCAGGCACCGGTGTCGAAAGGAGGGGATCGACTTTACGCGGCATTGTGTTGGAATTTACGTTAGTAGCCGTTCCCGCCGCTCCAGAGATATCGACTGATTTTCTGTCGGGTAAGCGGGCGTTGTTGTGTATGTGAAGCGGGTAACTTAGACGCTCTGTCGGAGGGCGGGGGTCGGGTTTATCTCTCTTCATCTCTGCACATAACGCACACGCTACTGATGACTGAAAGAATTGGAGCAGACACAGCACCCGGGTTGTGATTAACCGAGGGTGACGAAGGACTGATTTACGGATATTGTTATCGAGAATGAATGAATGGGAATCTACCAGGAAATCAGAAGCACTTTTCATGTTTGATGAAGGACTAGATTCAGTAATTGTCCTGTCAACTTCAGGAGGGAGTGGCCACGCAGTGGGAACCATCGCTTAAGAAAAATTAGCTCTATGTGAGAAACTGTCCAAAAGGGAAATAAACAAGTGGTGGGAAATTACTTCCCTCACAAATTACATAGAAGTCAACAGAGTGCCTCGTGGCTTAAGAATCACCATCATACCCACTTATGAGAATCCCAATCCGGAATTATTGAAAGAATGGTCCAGCTACATGGCAAAGACATGCAGAGGCATGTTAGAAATGTTGGTTAAATACGCTCAAATTGACCTGGATTTAACACGCAAAGAACTTAAGGAATTAAAACAAGACTTAGAAAAATCGAAAGACGACCAAGTTGTTATTGATTTCTGGAAATCATTGGAAGGAAAATTAAAATCATATGAAGACACTATAAAAATTAAAAAACAACGCAAATTTTTGAGGGACAAAAAAGATTACGCTGAAGGCAGGATACTAACTTATGCTAAACGATTTGACTGGGCGCAACGTAATTTTCATACAATCCAAAAACAAAGACATCAAGAAATCATATCAACAGATTCGAGTTCAGACCTAAGTTCCGATACAGAAGCCACAAATCTCAATACCCCTTTAGGGGTACGTCCCCTGACCTTCCTACACGAATTCCAGATACTCAAACAAAAGAAGGAACTGGAAGAGAAAAATCAAGGCAAGGGCAGGGGCAAGGGCAGAGGAAGAGGCAAAGGTCCCAAAAGAGGAAAAGGCAGAGGAACAGAACCAGACGAAGATTGAAGAATAGAAGAGGTGGTAGAACAGCTCATACCTGGGACATTCAAAGTAAACAGTATAATCAAAATAAGTCCGTTGTAAACCTGTCCTCCAGAATACTAACTAAGGAGGAGGAATCACTTCTGCAATTAGGGCTATCTTTTTGCCCCACAGAAGATATTAACGTGACCACCACCCGGATTGACCTTTTTCTCTATATAAGGAAATTAAAACTTATGAAAATATACAAAATGGGATCAGAACAAAAGAAAATAAGATCTGGTTGTCAATTGGCGGAGGATGCCATGGATTTCCGAATTGAAGATGTCGATTTCATTTTGGATTTACATCAACTAGAAGAAAATATCACAGATTTATCCAATAAAAACAAAGGAAACATTTTAATGGAACTGGGTTTTTGACCAGATGCCACATGTCATAGTGGCTTTAGACCACGTTCCATATTTAATCCTAATGTTCCTCATGACAACATAGAGGCATTTAATTCCATCATGATCCAGGAAATCAATAAAATGAAGAATCAACGAGCTTCGTTTACTTAGGACAATTTGACCAAATCACAGAGAATAGCCCTGAGAAATTTAACCAATGACCCCAAAATAATTGTGAAACCATCTGATAAGGGTGGGAACGTTGTGATTATGAATTTTGAACAATATAATGATGAAGCATTGCGACAGCTGCAAGATCGTAATTGTTATGAAGAAGTCGGCTGGGAAATATACAAAACATCCATTGTACTTTATCATAACTACTTAAAAGAATGGTGGGAACAAGGTCTTTTGGATAGAGATGAGTACCTCTTCTTGAAAATTGACAAAACACGTGTTCCTTGCTTTTATCTTTTACCTAAGATCCACAAGCACTCCACTAGACCACCAGGAAAACCCATAGTTTCTTCAAATGGGGGAGTCTTTGAAAATACTTCAATATTCTTGGACTTATTCTTGTCACCATATGTACTGAGACTCGGATCATATTGTCGAGATAGCAGTGATTTTTTACGCCGTATCCATGACATAAGATGGGAGGATTCCTATCATATGATAGCCTTAGATGTGTGCTCACTGTATACTTCAATTGACCAAAGACAAGGTGTAGATGCTTGCATGTATTTTCTTAAAGACAGACATATTTCTTTGTGGAACCATACTGAAATGTTAGAAAACATGATGTTGCAATGTCTCAAACAAAATATTTTTATCTATGACAAGACACTCTTCAGACAGAAGACGGGTACAGCCATGGGCACTTGTTTCGCCCCCAGCCTAGCTAATCTTTTCCTGGGCTGGTGGGAGGAACAGGTGGTATGGGTGGAAACCCATGAAAAATATACTGAACACATCCCAATTTGGATCAGGTACATTGATGACCTGTTCTTGATTTGGGATGGTTCCTTGGAGATGGCACAGGAATTTATCTCTGAACTGGGTAACAACCAGCTAAATCTTTCTTTCACCCACAACATAAGTACAACATACTGTGAGTTCCTAGATGTAGCCATCAGAATTGTCAACGGGCAGATGGTAACCAATTTATTTCGCAAAGAGACTGCTGGGAACACGCTCCTTCATGCCTATAGTAACCATCCTACACCCCTACTTAATAGCATCCCCTATGGGGAGTTATTAAGAGCACGCAGAATCTGCAGTACTGAAGATGGGTTCAGGCAGGAGCAAAAGATCATGGAAGGACGATTTAAGCAACGAGGTTATAATAAGAATATCATATCCACAGCAGCACGGAAAGTCCAGGAAATCACACACAACGATGCCTTATTTATCTCCAAAGAAAGTAAAACTAATGAGATTAACATCCCCAGAATGATCACTACCTATAATATGAGATCAGGCCTCTTACAACGTATGTTGAAACGACATTGGGGCCTACTGGAAACAGATCCCATTATAGGGAAAAGCATAGGGAAAGCTCCAATCATAACCTATCGCAAATCTAAATCATTAAGGGACCATCTTGTACATAGTTACCAACCGGTACCTACCAGCAGTACATGGTTGGCAACTACGAAAGGTTTCCACAAGTGCAATTCCTGTAAGGCATGCAAACACAGTCGTAGTAGGGATAATTACAATATTTACCCAGGTAAAACTAGGGAGATCACTAAATTCATAACCTGCATGAGTGACTATGCAGTCTACATCCTGGAATGCCCGTGCGGTCTGAGATATACAGGCAGCACAAAACTGCAGCTCAAAACCAGGGTCCTACAGCACATGAGAGCCATAACACATGCAGATTTTAATTATCCAGTGGCCAGACATTTTCAGATGAAACACCAGAGCAATCCCAATCTATTAATATTCTATGGGATTGATAGGATTGTACCTGATCCTCGTGGCGGAGATAGAGAAAAACTGTTACGAATTACAGACTCTAGGCTCATTATTGAGCTTAATACAAAATTTCCCAATGGGCTCAATAGTGGAGAGGAATTAGCTACACACATTGGATACAAATGAAACACTACAGGAAAGTATTCTTCTGTTGGTTCTTCCCTAGAATGAGTTGATCAGCCTAGCTGTTTTAATCACTTACACTTTTTAGTCAATGAATTAGGAAGACTTGGAACATACAGTGGAGAGTCTCTCCTTGGCACTGTTTTCAGTGCAGGGAAGATCTTTAACTTATTGGTTGGGAATCCATGATGGCAGAGGTTCCGATATCACACTTGATGAGATGACTCCACTCATGACGGCTGTCGAGGGGAGTTGTTTTGATCCTATAGTCTCCTATTATTTCTATTGCACATGTACATACTCATTATTTATTCACTTTTTATTCACTTCTCTTTATCACACTGTGTCACTAAACACTGCTAGCCTGATATTCCCTTGCTCTGAATTTCATTAGATTGCGGTTGCTTATATAGACAGGATTGCAGGACATTAAGGTACATTACCCATGATATTTTTCGCATAGCCTACATGCATCTATCATTGTGCGGTCATATGAAAGTTATTTAGACATGACTTATGGTGCTATGTAGTAGGTCACCATTAGCAATAGACACGGTACATTACCTATTTATATTGTATGCTTGTATTTCATTGCTTATCATGCCATCTCCAGGAATTGTTGGATTTAAAATTCATTTAAATAAGATATGACCGCGAAACTATATGTTTTACAGTATTGCGTATTATGATGCATTTTGACCACAAAGGAAAAACTTTTCTATTTATAATGTCCCAGTATTGTAAATTCTGAGCTCTAATTCATATATGTTTTACATGTATTTAACTTGATTTGCCATGAATTTACGAATCGCATTGCATTAATATGCATTATAACAAAGTATTTTTTCGCTGTCTATTAACCGCGACCTGTATTTCTATGGGGAGTAGGGCGCAGGTCAGTAACTTGACAAAGGCTTTGCCGAAACGTGTCGTTTGTAGACACAATAAAGTAATTGTGTTGTCCTTTGGTGTGCCGCTTTGCTGATTTTGGGATTTCTCAAATTGCTTTGTGGATTAAATAATAGCGGCTGCCGCTGCCGCAGCAGGCACCGGTGTCGAAAGGAGGGGATCGACTTTACGCGGCACTGTGTTGGAATATATATATATATATATATATATATATATATATATATATATATATATATATATATATATATATATATATATATATATATATTTTCCAACAAATGCCCAGAGGCTTAGGAGCGCACACAAAAGCGAGTGAACCATTCGGTTTTCTCCTCTCAGGAAACTTGCATCTTTATTTCAGGCTTCTTATTTTCTCCGACCTGACGCGTTTCGAGGTATTAACCTCTTTCTCAAAGGTCACCATTAGCATATACGGCTCGCAGGAAGTTCTGCATGCTGCTTTATACATCTGCTAAGTGCACATTTAATTTAAGCATGCTGGGACTTGTAGTCCCGTTTGGAACAATTATTTCCCTTTAGTAGGTCTGCGGGTCCATACATTATATAAGCCCTCTTTATTCCCTTAGTAGGTCCCAAATCCAGGTGCAAGTTCAATTTTCCACACTCGCTCTGCTGCACATCGAGTCAGAAAAGTTCCATCTCTGCAGCCTCCTTAGCATTTTCACGGATGGTGCTGCTCCTCACGGTAGGGCGCTGTGTCCTTAATATTTTCCAACAAATGCCCAGAGGCTTAGGAGCGCACACAAAAGCGAGTGAACCATTCGGTTTTCTCCTGTCAGGAAACTTGCATCTTTATTTCAGGCACAGCATTCCCGAATGAAAATTGAGCCCGCCTTGACTTTGCCTATCCTACAAAGGATGTAAATATGCTTTTAAGAGACACAAACCTGGCATTGAACCTACCAAGGTATTCATTTGTACTCACCTCGAGGGACTACAAGTCCCATCATGCATTAAAGACATTGCACTAAGCAAAGATTGCACTAAGCAAAGCCCATTGGGGAAATTGTTAATAAAAGCATGCCGGAAATGATCGGAAGTGAGCCTTCAATGCCTGTTTGTCTTGCAGCCCATGAAGATGAGGCGTGCCAGCCTCGAAACGCGTCGGCATGAAATAAAGAATGGCAAGAGAAAGGGGAGCTGCAGCGAGGCAAAGAGACCGGATGGTTGGGAGCGCCGTCGAGTGCCCCTTCAATGCTTCAGGGCATTTTGGTGATGAATTTTTCTGCACGGCTGCCCGGCCGTGGAAGGGAGCACCATTTCGCTACAACAGAAAGGCTGTGGAGTGGAACTGGTTTACTCCGTGCAGCACAGCATTCCCGAATGAAAATTGAGCCCGCCTTGACTTTGCCTATCCTACAAAGGATGTAAATATACTTTTAAGAGACACAAACCTGGCATTGAACCTACCAAGGTATTCATTTGTACTCACCTCGAGGGACTACAAGTCCCATCATGCATTAAAGACATTGCACTAAGCAAAGATTGCAATAAGCAAAGCCCATTGGGGAAATTGTTAATAAAAGCATGCCGGAAATGATCGGAAGTGAGCCTTCAATGCCTGTTTGTCTTGCAGCCCATGAAGAAGAGGCGTGCCAGCCTCGAAACGCGTCGGCATGAAATAAAGAATGGCAAGAGAAAGGCGAGCTGCAGCAAGGCAAAGAGACCGGATGGTTGGGAGCGCTGTCGAGTGCCCCTTCAATGCTTCAGGGCATTTTGGTGATGAATATATATATATATGTGTGATCAAGGCAGGAATTGCCGAAACGCGTCACAGCGTAATTCTGAATTAAAGACGGTATTGCCAATGCTACCCCCGTGTCGGCGTCCAGTTTCATTGTGAGGAGTTGGATGTGGTGTTCATATATATATATATATATATATATATATATATATATATATATATATATATTCACTGAAAAAAACACAGGTTTCAGGGACGTTATAGTTAGTTAGACATTTCACTCGTACAAAACCAGAGAAATTCGGCCGTTATAGTTGTTTCAGCTAACTATAACTCACGCCCCCGCAATGCACTGCTGATGAAGTCACATATTACATCACTCATGACATGGTCAGTGACATCACTGATGACATCACTGATGACATCTCAAATGACATCACTGATTACCCCAGATAGTGGGATTGCTGAAACGTGGACACAGGCCACGCCCCTTTCGCCACCACTCTGCAAACGAGCCTCCTGGCGTGCTCTGGGTTGGGGGATGAAGTCCCCTTGCCTCCTGAGGCTCCCTGGGGGCCAACTAGCCCTCCTGTTATCTCTAGTAAGCACCACACAGCTGGATTCCTGACAGTCGTCCGTGGCCACGCCCCATTCTACACCACTCTGCAAACACGCCTCCTGGCGCACTGCTGCTCAGGGGATTAAGTCCACTTTAGTCCTGAGGTCCTCAGGACACAAGAGGACCTCATCGCCCCACCAGCAGTGCGCCAAGAGGTGCGTTTGCAGAGTGGTGTAAAAAGGGGGGTGGCCTCTAGCCACCTCTCAGCAATCCCACTGTGTGGGGCTTACTGGAGGTAAGAGGTGGGCCCCTAAGGACCATCAGTAGGGAGGGGGACTTCATCCCCCAACACAGAACGCGCCAGGAGACGTGAAAGGGGGTGGGGCTTCCACGAGTTGCAGGGCTTCAGTTATTTTGTTTTATTTTAGAAAAGGGGGCCATGTGGCCCCCCTTTCCCTGACACTTTTGGGCCCCGGGGACCCCATCCCCCGGGGCCAGACCCACTTTTCATTTTTTTTGTTAAAAAAACATACAAAGGGAGAGGGGCACGGGCCCCCCTTCCATGGCCTATTCTGGCACCGGGGACCCCATCCCCCTGGGGCTAGGCCTTTGCTTATAGTAGGCCAATTTCGGCCCTGGGGACCCCATCCCCCGGGGCCCGGCCAAAACTTTTTTTATGGAAGGGGGCCGCATGGACCCCCTTCTCTGGGCCTCTTTTGGCCCTGGGGGCCCCATCCCCCGGGGCCTGCCCTACCTTTTTTTTAAAAATAATTTGGTAGGGGGGCTGCGTGGCCCCCCTCCTGTGGCCAATTTTGGCCCGGGGGACCCCATCCCCCGGGGCCCTGCCTTATTTATTATTATTTTTTTTAATAATTAAAAGAGGGCGGGGCCAAGTGGCCCCCCTCCCGGGCCATTTTTGGCCCCGAGGACCCCATCCCCCGGGGCTTGGCCTCTTGTTAGGGACCGCGGGGGGCCCCAAGGCCCCCGCGGTCCCTGCCGCTCCCCGCCTCCTGCAGGAGCCGGCATTGCTTTTGGGCAAAGGGAGCTGCAAACATGCAGCTCCCTTTGCCCAAAAGCAATTCTGCTTTGCTTCATGGAAGCGAGAGCAGGTTTCCTGCTCTCGCTCCATGAAGCAAAGCAGTGTTTGCTATGACAGGGCGGGTGCCGTGCTCCCGCCCGGTCATGGCAAACTGCAATGTCCCGGGGGTGGGCAGCCCGGGACATTGCTGGAGCCGGCCCTGGGGGATGGCAGTCCCCAGGGCCATGGAGGGCTCCACATGTTGGGCCGCGCGGCCCCCCTTCCTTCATGTGTAAAGCCCCGGGGAGGTGGTGGTCCCCGGGGCCGGGGTCCGCAACGGACCCCCTGCTTTTCTTAATTAGTGCCCCAGGGGGTGGTGGTCCCCGGGCCGTGTGGGGCGGCTCGAGCCCCCCCACACTACAATATTCATTTAAAGCTGAGCCCCGGGGAGGTGGCGGTTCCCGGGGCTGCAGGGGGGCTGCGTGCCCCCTGCATGTGTTAATTAAAGCCCCAGGGAGGTGGCAGTCCTCGGGGCTGCGGGGGGGCAGCGAGCCACCCCACATTTAAATAAGTAATGTCCCAGGGAGGTGGCGGTCCCCGGGGCTGCGGAGGCCCCCGCACCATTATTAAACATGCCCCCGGGACCTGGCCCACCCGGAGGCTTCAAGAAAACGAAGTGCGGGAGACCGCACTTTGTGTTTTTTTTTTTAATTTTCAGCCTGATTTGCGGACCCTACGCGTATCCCGCTGAATTGTTTTTTTAAAAAAAAATGCTTTTTTGGGCCCTTGGGGTCCCTGTGGGACCCCCTGAGCAGGCCTAGGGGGTCAAGGTGTTCCTAACCTTTTCTTGTTTTTTGACCTTTTTTCTTGTAACTCGGTTCAACCGAGTCACAAGATGGCTGCCAACACTTCCTGGTTTGAAGTGTTAGCAGCCAATCAGAAGTCAGCTCGTGCTCGGAGGGTTCGCGGATCCACCGCGGCAGCCACATATATAATTTTTTTTAATTTTTGAATTTCTCAGGTACTACTGAACGAATTTGCACCATGTAAAGCAAAGAGTGCACTCTGGACAAAGAGCTACCTCTCTGCCAAATTTTGTGTAATTCCGTTCAGCAGTTTGGGCTGTAGCTGCAACAAACGTTTCCTATGGAAATGAACATGGAGAAAACGCGTTTTGGGACCCCCCTTTTTTCTCGGCCCCCGCTTGACGAATCACCTCGAAACTTTCAAGACAGGAGCTGACGGAGTTCCCCATTAGTTTTGAAAATTTCATGAAGATTCGTCAAACGGCGGCAAAGATATTGGCAAATCCAAAAACACTTTTCCTATGGAAACTAGGTCCTAACTATAACTTACCAGTAGATGAGATATATATATATATATATCACTCTCAAAGACTTGGCTTTCCTCCCACTCGTAGCGCTGGAAATGAAAAGCACGAACTCCTCTGCAGTTTGGGCAAAAATTATTTTATTCCACAATGGTAAGAGTCATTGCTCGTTTCGGCCGATACAACGACCTTGATCAAATATATATATATTATTGCTCCAGAACACCAAATGCGGAGCACTCTCGAGCGGGTGCTGGCGTCGCGGGGGTGTGCCCGTGAAATTATCAAAGCTCCTTTAATTCCGAATCACGGAAGAAAACCAGCACTCACGGGGGTGGTTGCCAAAGAACTTAATCCAAACGCAACAACAAACGAGTTTCGCCTTCGTCGGTGTTACTGGCACACCCGACGCGGTCATTTTTAAAAAGAAAAACAGTACCATTTGGCATCAACAGTGAAAACGGACCAGATTTACTTTCTGTTAGCGAAGCGCCATCTTTGCATGATTCATTTTACAAAAGAAATCAGAAATTATCAAGCGCGCTTTCATATTGCATCATTTAAACAATCTATAGAGTGACCCAAAATGATATCATTGCAATTCATCATAGTAATTAATTATGCTATACATTCGTGGATCTTTAAATCAGCAGAGGTCGAAACCAACAACACTATTGACAAACAACCATCCATTGTATATGGAGAGCATCATAGTATAGTTGTTTTTATATTCGTCTTTGAAACTAGCATAGATGCTAGAATCATATCTTCACCATGGTTATAGTATAAATATTTTACTTTGTTTGCTAGAGTTGCTTTAATCTTGAGTGTATTGGCTGGAGGATCGGCATATTGCCCTCATAAGATTAATTTTATTGATTATATCTTGCCGAGATTGAAGGGGGCCACGTGGTTTGGTATTTACCGAGACATAAGAATGGAACAGCAACTAAGGATTTAGCATGCACTAGCATTCCGAGGCCCATTGAGTGCTTGCTACTTTTGCCAGCAGTAATCAATAGTGCTAACCATCTGTGGAATTATTATGGACACTACAAATCCCAGACTGCCCATCCAGGGCGTACTATTTAGTATTCTAATGACGGGGTGGTGTCCCGCGCTTTTTCGAACTGCCGAAGCCCCCGAGGAGGAGTTGAGATACTCCAGAAACGCGTCAGGCATTAACGGCGGTCGAGCTGCTCATGGAATCGGGGTGCTGGATGTGCACATACCATTAAAGGCTTGATGCTTGTGGCTGTTGTTCGAGTGCTCCTTGTACGTTGGGTACTCTTGGAGATATATATATATATATATATATACATACATATATTCATTGTCAGCATGCCCACCCTTTTTGCATTCATTCCATTTTCCTGGTCCAAACCCACCTTTTTCTCTGCTCTCTCATTTCATCCCAGTACTTCCAGACGTCATTGCAATTCTCCCAGACTTCCTTTGACTTTCACAAGTACATTTCAAGCTTCTCCTAATCTGTCTACTGATCCAGCTAACAGTGGCATTCCCCCTTAATGACCCACACCCAACTCTATAAACCTACTTCTGTCACAGAATTGGAGAAACAGCATGAGATTTTTGAGAGCACAAAAATAACCCAATAACCTACCAATAAGACAAAAAATCTAATCTGCTACCAAACTGCCACTAACCTTGGGCTCCGGAGTAGTGTACTACTTGTCGCCCAGTGTTTCAACACCTCATCAGTGGCAATAAGCTTACATAAATGCAATTACAATTAAAATTACCAGACTTAGAGGGCTCAATGGTGTGATATCCTTTCTGTACTTGTTCTGTGGTTCCTGAGTTCTTGTCACGGGGTTGTCTTTCCCACCTTCAATGTTAGACCTTTCAAAATCAAAAAGAAAGCACTGACATCAATTCACCCACATAATGAGGTCTCAAACAATCCCATTGTGGGCCAAAAATGGCATTATAGTGTAAGTCTGACTGATGAAATACAATTCCTAAGAGCTGGTAAAACATTCCTATAATTTTCTACAGTTTCCTATGGAACTATGGTTTGTAAATAAGAGAGATCAGATATACTAAAATGCTCCATTTTGATTGGCTTTTAGCTGGTCAATAGTTAGAGGTGAGAATTAAAGTGAAACCAACAAAAATCATTACAGAAAATCACCCGCACACAACTATCCTTTTAACCCAGCTGTAGGATCATTGGGATCTCATTCTGACAGAAAGGCAGGATGGTGACGAATGCATGCTCATTATGCAAACTATTACCTGTTTTGCAGGAGGGGCTCCTGTTTTGCAGGAGGGGTTTTGCTTTTGCAGGAGGAGGCTGCTGCCTCCTGTGGAGCTTTGTGGCAAAGAGCCGTCCTGCAATGAGAAACAAAAGAAGTCACATATTGAACCCATGCCTTTGGTTTTGCTTCTCTCACCTTTGTGTGAGGGCAAACAGTTTAGAGCACAAGGTAACAAACCTGCTGCACCAGGCTCTGCTCTGCTTGTGAATGGTTGTAAGTCTCTCAATCGAGGGCAGCAGTATTGACCTACAAAAATATTGCATCCTCTACATTACCTATAGACTACTTTGTCAAAGTAATTATGCATGTGCTGTTCTTAGCTCCACATCTACTTACCTTGATGATGTTGTGGTAGTCGATGTAGTGGATGTGATATTTTTGTCATGCGATATACCACCTTAATATGTTAATTGCCAAATGTAAGTCATAGTTTCTGCCTGTGATTAAATTCACCCTGTGTTTATAATAGAACATTCAGAATTTATCTAGGCACTCAAATATCACACTCATTGACACTGCTGAATGAGTGAATGCCTCTGGCTCTCTAGGGGTGCACTGTATACTCCAAATCTTATTTGGATGACATTCTAAGGTTTTCTGTTAAAAAAAATGTACAGAGGAGAAGGTCAATATGCAGCTGTTGAATGAGATGCAGCAGTTGGAAAAACACACCAGGCAAGTATATATCCCTCCATGTCATGATCTCAGTTCTTCCCAAAAAGGAAACCCTGCATTCCAGTGTCAGTGGAATAAGGCTTTTACACTGTAGTCTGTAAAGGATTTAAACAATGTTGATAGATTACCTGGGAAAACACTATGGTCTGTTATCACCTATGGAAAGAGATCTTCCCTGGCCATGACACATTCCAAGAGGCATGTATGGTAATCTCAATGGTGGACACTGTACAGACAATGAACACAAAACTCACTATAGGAAGTCTTAATGCATAAAAAGCCTTGGTTGTGGTAACGCAGGGATACCTCTCGACAGGGTTATCAAAATTGGGGTTTCCCAAATATACTCTCAAGCTATTAAAGGAGCTACTGAAAGCAGTCTTTCTGTCAGAGAATCTAGAATGATATCGCAAAATATAGTGGCTTTCCAACTTGACTACCAGAATCACTCGAAACATGAGGCCCCCACCACTTAGAAATAATTTTTATATTCAAGGGTGTTGGGACCCTGAGGCCCAGGTCACTGTAGTTATGATAGGTGAAGGAAATCTCATTAGCTTGCAGAGATTCCTTAGCAAAATATCCTGGACACCCCATCCTTAACTCCGCTATTATTCCTTGAGTGGCATGGTTATAAAATATATAGACCCACTATGGCCCATAGTGGCAAAGCGTCAGCTATGTCCAGGATATTATACTCTTATCTTTTGAAATTTCTTATTTATGTTCTTTCAAAATCATAGGAAAGTGGAGGACTTTGATGTATTCCTGGAATGGAAGAAAGAAATGGGAGTACACATCAGTGTTGAACTCTTGGCACCTATCCACTGAGATGTGCGCTATAACCCTACTTTCAGCAACTCTTAGGGAAATCATAATATTTAATGATGTATCACATCGTACCCTAACAATGGCTTATAAGTTTTTGTGCACTGAGGACCATATTTTTTTAGTGGTACAAAATGAGAGAAATTAACACAATGTTTTGCAGATTGCCACATTTTAATTATTTCTGGGTGTGATTTAGTGGGTGTAAGCGTATTGTATTCTCAATTCCTGTTAGTTCATCTCCTTCACTTGCACTGTGCCTTCACGAGGAGCACTTATAGTTTTTAACTATCTATGCCGTGTATTTATGATATGTGTAGTTGATAAAAATGATAAAAGTGTGTCTTTTTGTCACATTGATTGTGTTGGGATAGCAAGGATGACAAAGAGAGATCCTTATAAATCATAAAACTGTTTATTGAATAATTCCTTATGGAACAGTGTTTTCTACATGGCTTTAATAACCAGGTTCCTTGGAATACAGGTTGCTCCCCGTTTATGTTGATATTGCTGTATGCCAGTGGCACCACCACCCTCAGCAACTACAAGCTCTGCACTCGGTGCCATATCAGCTTGTGGCTTCACACCCTACCTACTCAGATGCATCTTTTTGCTGGATTGCCCTACTGGCAGGTCCCAGCTAGGACTGTTGCTCCCCGCTGGTTTCTAATGGTGCAAAGACTGTACTGTATTGTACTGAAGCATTTATATAACTCTTGGCAGTCTCAAGGTATTTGATATCTATGTGGAGGTTAAGACAGAAAAAGGTGTTCCCTTAATGCTGCTTTGTACTTAATGTTTTAACATATTTTATCTTGGTTTATTGGATTGTTTTTCTTTTATATGCCTTGTATTTTTATTTTGCTTTCATACATTTTGTATTTATGTATTTATCTTGCTCTTTTATGGCCTTTTAGACTGATAAAAGATATTGACTGATAACTCTTAAGACACCTATGAGGTGAGCCAAAACTCAGTGAAAAATCACTCTGAGGGCATGTCTTGCTAAGGAGCACATTAACATTGTGAGTCATGAGAACTGGTAATTCGTTGTGATGCATGTCAACGATAGCAAGACTATCTTCTTGATTTTGCGCACTTGTTTCGTGCAACGTGGTTAATGAAATTAATGATCGTAAAAAAAAATAGCATGTTTTAAGTGGGAAAGTTTATACCTCAGCAGCAGCCTCTGCTTCTGTGCCTGATCTGAGACAGCTTCTTGTCATCTGGGAACCTGGATCTTCATCTTTAATCTGAAAGTTCTGTGTTCATGCTGTCCCATGAAAAACGCCATGTTTCAGTGCCTCTTGTGAAGACTTTGGCTCACCCTCAGTTGGGACAGCCTGCACTCTGTGACTATCATGCTGGTTCAACACCACTCTCATCCACCCAAGTGGTCTCTTCTGGCATATTGTGCTGCTATCATAATGGAAGGCATTCTTCTCATCAGTGAGTTCAATATGATAGGTGCCCTGTTTTTGCTTGTTCCATTATGGCGGCAGCGGGTGGCAAGTCCGGACGACTACTTTGTCAGTGCAGCGAAGATGGCTTAAGAGGGGAACTAATTTTTGCTACTCAACCTGGCAGTAGAAAACTTACATAGGGTGATCAGAGCTGTCCCAGAAGCAGGACCCCTCATACTTAAGTCACAGTGATGCATTCTGAGCCACTCGTCATACCTAACTAACACACTTCCTCCTCTGACATATGAAACAGTGCAAAGATGAGACTATTGATGATTTTTATGCCTGCCTCAAAGAATGTGATAGAATTTGCTTGCTTCATGACATGAAGACAAAGTTAGGGCTCAGGTCATACAAGGGTATTCATCTGTCAAGCTAAGATGCATCAGTCTGCAATAACCAGAAATCCTTTTCCAGAACATTCTGACGCTTAGCCATTTCCAAAAACTGTCCAAAGCTTGCACCACTCACATGGAATCTGTGTTCATAAGTACAAGTCAGAACCCCAGCATTAAGTGGAAATACTATAAGTATGAAAACCTGATTCCTTGTTTGGTGGTCCCAAAAAGCACATGTGGTCAATGTTGTGGTTCGTCCTCACACCTTGCATGGATGTCATGCGAAGAACATGATGTTTTTCATGGCCAGTAGTCACTCTGCAACTTGACCACAGCCCAAGTTTACCAAGGGTTACCTTAGCAAAACCCCACAAACTGCCTTCAGCCAAAAACATAACAAGTGCATACATCTTCAGCATTTTGCACCTTGTCCACTCCTGGACTCCAGTTCCTTTCCACTTAGTTACAATGAACACATAGCATTGCGTCTGATCCCTCAGCATACACCCGTTCCAGCTTCCTAGTGTGAGTCAGCAGCATGTTTCGTGCATTCAGTGCTTGGGTAGCATAGTACCTGCTAAGGATCTGCCAGGCCAGCAGGGATAGTCCTAAAAGAAGGAGTACTCCTGTGATGGTCATCACAGCCACAAACCAGGGATCGGGAGTCCAATAGGTCACTGTACCATTCACAATGCGAGGAGGTTTCTTGGTGGTCTGAAAGTGTAAAGCACAGAGTCAGTTCATGACATGGTAACAAGGTTGAATTTAGGCTGAGACAGGACCTTGCATCCTCTGCGGAAACAGCAATATTATGTCAGCTCACTACATATACAGAGATAATTGAAAAGAAGGGGGATGTTCATAAGTGCCCCAATGGTTATTTTTTTTTAACAATTTAATTATAGTTGTTTTGCACAGTACAGTTATTTTGCATTATAACAATACACTAGATAGTGAAGGAAATTAACACTGGATTTTGAAGATACGAGCTGTAGTATTATGGCATTTGTATAGCATTTACTGCTCCTATGTGCGTTGCTTATCCACATGGGTAGCACGCTACACCATGTGGGTGTCTGATTGGAAGCGTGAACTCATTACTTTGGACCAATGTGGGAAGTGTTTCCATGTCTTCTGTGATTGCCATGAAGGTGCGGTTATCATGTTATGGGACTCAGTGCTTGGTAGTGTGATGGATGAGGAAGTGTCAGGGGTAGATGCACATTTTTATACATTGTGTTATGCCTAAAGCTCCCAATACCTCTGGAGGTCCCTTCATAGTGTTGGCAGTATTCTTTTATATCCTCAATCCGGTTTCCTATGCTGACTGTGGCAAGAGATCGCCCACTCTGAGATCTTATTGATCTTGGCGAGGTAATAGTCACTGGCTTATTATTATGTATACCATATAAATAGTAAAATGAAGAAAGGTGTGATACTGTGATTCTTAATACTGCGGTGTTAACACTTCTCAAGAGTTGGAGATGGTCTAGCTATGCCAGATCTTCTACCTATGTCAGGCATGTATCGCTCATTGGCTCTCGAATCTGTGTCTCCTTAAACATACATGATAATAGGCGAACAGATCTTTACAGATTTATTCAGTCGTGCACTAAAGCCATCAACTTCTCCATTGCAAATATGTTCCATAACATAGTCCACTATACATTCCTTGAAGAGAGGAGGGCGGGGTATAGTGTCTTCTAGAAATGTTTTATGGACAGTTTAGCTGCCAGGAGCATATAGGTAAACTATTGGATATGTCTTTACAGTAGAAACAAAATTACTTTTGGGTATTTAGTTCAAGTGCAAACACTGAAACTTGATCTCCTTTCTTCAACAGATCAGTTACAGGGTGAGTAGTGTCAGTGCATTATCTCATTCACCATGTGGCCATGTTTATCAGTCCTGCTTGAAAGGGATCACTCAAGTGGGTAACAGGAGAGTTGACTGCTCATTGATTTTAGCCCGTGCTTGTTTCTTGCTTCGAAGCATAGTTGATTCATTCATTCATTTATATTGATTTGCGAATGAAAAAGTCCTGTAACAAGATGCATGTAAATAAATAAATTGATAGAGCTTTCATACCAGCCCCGCCACCTATTATGGCCTCACATCTCACAGTCCTCTGCAATTCTTTACAGTCATCCCAACACCTCAAGAATACCTTGTTGTTTTGCTCTCCCTATTCTGTTGTGTCTGTTTACTCCCTTTAGCCTACACTCAATTCTATTTATTTATTTTAAATGTGCGGATCATTTCTTTATTTCTTGGTCTGAAATTCTGCTATTGTCTCCTTCAGGGTCTTTTTTAATCATTCCAAATTGTTATTACATTCTTAGAAGAACTTTGAAAGTGGAAGGATACAGAAGAACAAGTAAAATCAATACATAACAAATAAAAAGATTTTTTTAAAAATAAAACAGTTTACTTATTTGTCAACAAAAGATACGAGCAAATGACAGCAGTTAAACAACTGTAATAGAAATATGTTAGGTAGAGCTTTCTTTGGATTCCTTTAATTTCCTTTCATTTTAAAACCATAGGAAAACTAAGAATGGGTATTTTGTACTTCACTGGTATAGTCGTTTGATTCTATCTTACAAGCTCATAGCATTCACACTTGAACAGACTAACAGACGGTGTGCAAGTTGTGGGGCCTGCGTGGTTGCAACCCTTCTTTTATACTTCAAAGGAACACAGAGGCACCAAAACTGTGTTGCATCTTCTTTGCTTGTTTACTAACGGGATGCTAGAGAGTACAGTTAATTGTGCTGTTCTAAAAAAAATCTCCTTGATGTTAGATGTAGCTAGGTGCAGATTAAACGACTCATAATAAGTAAATCTGTATACCTCTTGTGAAAAATCCTTTTTGCCCTGTTCACCCACATTTTTTGACTGATATGTGTGGTAACTGACTCCGCCTGTGCCTTGGGCTCTGCTACCAGGCCCAGGGCCAGTGCTCTGAAGAAAAAGGTAAATGGTAAATAGGTATGATTACAACTGGCAATGACAGACCCCTGTAAGTCCCTAGTATATAATAAGTCAAGGGGAATTCAAACCACCTATAAGTCCCTAGTGTATAATAGGGCAGGGGATTTGGAGGCCCAATAGCTTTCATGCACTGGGGTGTGCACTACTGTGTTGCCTGCTGTCATTTTTAAATGCAGCCCTGCTTTGCAGACTGTCTTTAAAAGTTAATTATATGCAAATTCGACTTTGAAACTAAAGGTACTTCCAAAGTGGTAATCTATCTTACCTTTACATATAAGTCACCCCCAAGCCCCTTCCCCACCCCCCCAGGGGTGTGGTGCCATGTAACTGTAAGCAAGGCCATTATTCAAGATGTTTTATATGCCCAGGTGAGGGAAAACCTGTCCATTTAGTTTTCCCTCATTGCAGATTATTAGCTTCATAGGCTAACATTGGAATGTGTTATTTAAGTATAAATATTGCTAAAAATGTCATTCAAGGACTTAAAAGATTGGCAATGTTTAAATCCAACAACTTGCCACTGTTGAATTTATCATAACTAGTACAGAGTAAAAGCTATAGGACTTTCTTTTCCCTGAGCCAAAATCCAGCCTTCTAGCAGCTTTTCCTGATTGGTCAGCCTTAACAGGCTTAGCCAAGCTGCTTTGATGAGGTGATAAGTGGCCTGCATAGAGCAGAGGTTATCTGATGGGGGAAGCTCTGCAGAGAACAGCCCAGTTTGGGGGCTGTGTAAATCAAACTAGGCTTAAAAGAGAGCAGGACAGCAAGGAATGTCAGCCAGGCCTACCCCCTCTTCCTGTACCCCAAGCCAGATGGCTGGCCCGGGAATGGAATTTGCAGGAGGGGGAGGGCTGGCCCGGGAATGGAATTTGCAGGAGGGGGAGTGTTAATGGAAATGAGCCACACCAGTAGGTTGGTTTAGCCAGCTCTTACTCCAAAGGAGAGAAAATCTCCAGCTTGAATTTTAAAGTGCAGTGCGCTGTGGGACAAGAATGTGCCATACTTTGGAGGAAGCTGTCATGCTTTTGAGTGGCACCCTGCGTCTCATGGGGCAGGGGGCCCCACTGCTTGTCACCCCAAATCATTGACATAATATGTAAGAGCTGCATAGGAACTCAGATTTGCTGCCTCAAACTACAAGAAGGACTGCCCTGCTAGAACCCTGGTCTACACCACACAGGATTGCTCCCTGAAGGACTGTCTCTGTTGCACACTTGGAACTAGAGCCCTGGGGACTTTGCCTTGCTTCAAAAAGGATTATGGAGTGGATTCCCTGAAATTAACGGGTCAACAGAGCTTCCCTGCACCATCTCCATATATAAGTCTCCAGCCTGGAGTGCGTCCAGTGGACTTTTAATGATTTGGCCCTGTGCATTGTGGGAATTGTAGTTCCAAACTTCCAGGGACCATCTCAGAGCTTCTAGACTCTTGGAGATTTGTTTTGGACACTTTGAACCCTCAAGAGCAAGTTCAGAAAGAAGTTCCAGAAGTTTGGAACAACTTTGGGAAAAAGCTCCAGAAGTGGACCGACCCGACGTCAAGAGTCAAGCCGACTACCTACAACCGTGACCCTGCCTCGATTTCAGGTTCTTCCCGCTGAAAGCTCCAGAACTCAAGACTTCCAGGAGTTGATTGAGGGCTCCCGCTGAACCAAGCCCACGAACCCCCTGCAAATCCGGCCTGACAAAGAGCCTTGCTCGCCATCGAGAGAAAATCCTCCAGAAAAGTTTCTAAATGTGAAGGTAAACATTTTGAAGGGGCCGACCGCTTCATGTATCCGACCAGGGCTCCGTTGTGGCCAGCCTCTAACTTTGACTTTGTCCCGGTCAAGCGCGACCAGATATCCAAAGTGGCACTATACTTTTTTAAGCACTATAAAGTGGTTAATCTTAATTCATGTCTCCGGTTCCCTATATTGGATTTTTCTCGTTTTAGTGTAATTTTAAAGCAAAAAATATTTTCTATTTTAATAAATTAGTGTGGGATTTTTATTGTGTGTTGAATCTTACTTATTTAATGTATTGGTGTTTTTAAATGCTTTACATACCTGTCTCCTGAATTAAGCCTCTCTGCTCGCAGCCAGCTACCAAGGGTTGAGCCAAGGACTAATGTATTGAGACCTCGTCTGGACCTGATATTGCGATGGTGGCCTTATTCGTAGTGGAAGTGCATATCTATCCCTACTAATAATCCACCTTCCAACACCTCTTAAATCCAAAAAGCAACTGTGTGCTTTACTGGGTTCCTGCAAAGAACTAACTTTAAATGATTTATTTGCTAATTAGAATAGTCTTAAATTTTCATCTCCACAGAGAAGGGTTAGCTAGGCAGGAGTAACATTCTTCTTTTTGTCACTAAACGCCAGGACACTTCCTGGTTTTGCAAACCCAGATGTTATTACCTTCATCTAAATATTTCATGCAATCCCTGCTGAAAAACTTGTTGTCATAATTGTTAGTCAATGCCAGCAGTAATGTCCATGTGGGCTTTTTAGGGGGTTCCCTCCTGTGGTCCCAAATTCTCCCTATAAGGTTGGTAGCCCTAACAGTGGTAACATAGAGCATGCTTACCTTTCACTGCCTGCCCATAAATGTTAGGATATGGATTCTGCAGACTCCACTCGATCTTCTGCACATTGCACATGGTGAAAAAGGCTGGCACACATTTGGTCACAGGAGTACTGTCCACCTGAGACACAAACCTGGTATAGTGACAGACCGTATTTTGAAAAAAGCCCAAGGGTTTGTACTCCGTAGTTTTGTGATAAGGAGTGGTCTATCTTGTATGATTTGCCTTTGAAAGGGATGATAGGAGTATTGCTATGCTAACATCTTGTCAGGGCACACAGAGCGTAGACGCACTGACTTCGGCAGCGGAGACGAACGGGACAAGAAACTACTGTTCCCGTCATCCGCCAGTGCAGTTCACGTACGCGCTGACGTAGCACGCAGCGAGACGTGCCTTCAGCTGATCAGGATAAGAGGAGATGGCGCCTTTACGAAGACGCCGATTATCCTGTGGTTCCCCGAGTTCTGAGAAGTGCGGTCGGGTAAGGGTGCGAACTCGCACCAACTATTGTTCTTTTGTTGTTTCTATCGGAAATCCTTTCGGAGAGCATATTCTTTGTTCCCCCCGTTGGAGAGACGCGTCTTTTCCTACGGTCTCATGCGGGAGGAAATGCAGTAATTCTGATTGTGTGAGATCAGTGATTGGGCATAAACTACGCTCTCGCTTTGAGGCAAAAAGCAGGAGCGCATGACTATTTATACGTTGTACATAGCATAGCAATGGCTGAAGTACCTTCTATCACTGGTTTGTGATAAGGGCTTCCCACTCACAGGAAACTGTCTTCTTCACTGGTAGTGGAGGGGAATCACCGACTACCTCGTGGAACAATTGCATGTTAAACCAGAAACGCTTCACTCATGGTTTTGTGTCGTTAACTCTGGCTCTTTGTGTTATATTTCCGTTCTTCAGGGGAGATCTGTTGGGGGTGTCCAGTACTGATCTGAAACAGTTCGGTGGGGGCCAAGCACATTCTATGCTAAGGTATTAGCCTTTCCCTTAGAAGATCTTGAGTACAACAGAGGGTGCATTTCTCCTTTTACTGTGTGACACGTTGTTGATTAATCCTGTTCCTTTTATTAGAATAGGACTGTGCTGTTGCCTTGTACTCACCCTCACATCTCGCCCGGCAAAAGGCACTCCTTGTTTCCTTACAGGTAGAGCAAGTTCTCCTTTTGAAGGGTTATTTGGAACATCGTGGGTAAAGTGAAAACATTGATCTTTATAGTAAAGCTGTTTCTCTCTTTGTTTGTTCTCAGGTCTCCCTCCCCGCTGTTCCTACCCTTTCCTTCCCCCGCTTGACCATCTCACTAGTCCGAGGGGATTTATTCTATCCGGACTTGGGGCTGTCAAGAGGTGGACCCCTTTTTGCTTCAATCCGATCCTGAGGATAACCTGGTGACCGTGACACATCTACCCAAGAGTGACAGATGAGCAGCTCGTTGGAGGCACTGTTAAAGCAACAAAGTGTTCATGACAGAAGAACTGACCTTCCAACAAGACAGCCTCAGTCTTGCGGTGGGTTAGGTAGAGGGAGGACGATGATGGATGGCAAAGTGTGCATAGGGAAAACATTTGGTGGTTTTGATATTGCCCCTTCCTCATTTCCTCTGCTTCTTCGAGAAACAACTAGCCAATCGTTTGTTGTCTAATTGTTCAAATAAGTGGTATGTTAAATGGATATCAAGGTAAGTTCTAGCTTGACAAGCATTTACATTTTTAAGAACATTCACTGCATCTTTGAAACTTGTGCTGGAAAGATGGGATGGATATTAGGAGTTGATGTTTTGAGAAACATTAATAATTTTAGGATAGGGTTATTTCAGTGAGGATCATTAGGAAAACATCAAGGCCCAGAGGCTAAGCTATGCATACCGCTTGTATTTATGATTTCGTTTTTCCAAAGAGTCTTAGGAGCACTGCAGAATAAATAAGTTTAGTGGATTAAAATGATCTGTCAACTACAAACACCAATCAAATTGACGATGTTCACATCACCGTTTACATCATCTGTATTCTCACTTTCCATTAAGGAACTTAAATTAAATTGTTTACAATTAAAAAGTTGTCTTGACCTACCTTTAGTGCTATGACTCATCACACAACCATCATACAACCTTAATCCCATCTAATTTAGCCATGAACCCTCTATGCAAGAATCACATAGCCACTATCACAAAACACATAACCGCCCTCATACATCAATACAATCATATATCTGATCAACCAACATCGCATAGCTTCATAAACACACACAAAATAATCTGATCACATATCTACCATTATATAACAGCCTATAAGTAACAACACAAAGAAACACACCCCTTATTCAACCAGACATCCACCATCGCAGCATCGCATATTCACCATAATGTACCAAATAGCCAACATAAAGATACAACACACTGTATATTGTGGCAGCACAGCTCCCATCATACAATCACAAACTTCATCATACATCTATAATCCGCTGTCATATGGCCAAACACCCACTCAACAGACATCATAAATTCAATCAACAGACATCATAAATGCAAGCAAGCAGCAACACACACACACACACGCACGCGTTAGGTTGCACAACTGTCTCCTGATAAAAAAATAGAGGTAAAATGGCTGCTTAAGGGCTTATATTTCTGCGAAAAAGGGCTACATCCTATAAAATGTTTTAAAGAAACATACACCCATTTCTTGAGTGCAGCGGATTTGATATGTTTTTCTGTAGCCTCACATTTGAAATGTTATTTGAATAAAGTGAAAGGTTAAACATTTATTTATTTGAGAAAACACATATAATTTAAAAAAAAATTCCATGGTGCAGCATTTGTTGCAGGGAATATTCAATGTTACGAATCAATGGGAGGATCTTTCGCTGAGAACTACTGTACTATGCAAGTAACTTTTCCATCTCTTCTGAATCTTTCCCAGTAATACTGACAACTATCTGGAATTCTCCTATGACTGGAAAACTCTTGCTAAATCTTTACATTTCAAATAAAATCGTACTTCTTGGAATCCTATTTCTTTGCACAGTATTTGAATGGAATTTGATTTGTAATTCTGTGAGGTATATGGATTGCTTTTAATTTTTCATTTAATTGCAATTTATGTTTTACATTTGGTTCCATTATTGTAATTTTACTCTTGCTGAACAGCCATTGGTTGCATTGGTATAGTCTGCTCTTTATAAAAATGCCGAATAAAATTATTGATGGTTCAACCTTTCAGTTCTTACTTTGCAACTATCAAATTTCACATCTGTAAAAAATGTGTGGCAATTATAAGCAACACTAAAATAATTTGTTATGCAACATTTGACTTCTGTGCATTGTCCATCTTACTGAAAATATACAAGTAGGTAACATTACGAATGGCATATATAGGGCCTTATTTAAACTTTGGTGGATGGCACACTCTATCAAAGCGTGACAGATATCCAGTCCTCCATATAACAAGTGCTATAGTCTCCTATGACCTTGTAATACGGTGGATGGGGCATTCACCACATTTGTGACAGAGTATCCCGCCCGCCAAACTAAATAAGGCCATTATTCTACATAGCCTAGCCATGAACCAATAACTTTCAAGCACCATCCTTTTGCATTAAAGTAGATTAGCTCATTCTACAACAACGAAGCACAAGTATCCAAAACAGCCTCCAACACACATTACCCAATCATGTCCCACATCACTAGGTTGTTTATGCATTTACACATGCAAGTAAATATTCCACCGTAACCACTTAACTTTAATGAGATTGGTTCAAAGATTGTTGCCCTTACACTACAGCAATGGATCTAATGGCATTTGAAATATTGGATCAGCAGGTATGGGCTGCTACTTTGATAGCAGGTCTGGCGTGTATTTGAACAATAGTGTGACTTTCTTTAAAAAAAAGTCACACTAGTCTAGAAAAAGAGGGATAGATTCTCATATCACAATAGAACAAATTATATAGTTGCTCTGAGTACTGGGAAATGTGTACAGGTTTTTGGTGCAAAGGGCCATCCTGTATCCCTACAATTTCTGATCCTGTGAAATAAACTATATTTACCTGAATTAACTGGAGACCTTCTAGACAGTACTCTCAGAATAGAATTAAAATCAACTCTTACCGTCGTTTTCAGTGTGGTGGTGGGCACCGTCGTTGTCCACGGCACTACATGGATTATCACTGTTGCTGTGGTAGAGAACTGAGGGGCCGGGCTGTCTGTCACTTTGATGAGTAGTTCAAAGGTCAAAGGGTCATTTATGCCACCAGGTATGTAGGAGAAGGTGCTGTGAAAGATTTCAGCTCCAGCAAGGTTGAAACGGTTGTTGATATTCCCTGTTAGCAAGATTTAAAGAGGTTTACAAATATACGCCCCTGATAGTATCAGTTTTCAGACCTTTGTAGCTCCTTGTACTTTCCAGTCCCCCTAAGCAGATTAAGAGCCACAAAACTGAAAATATTAACTACCCCCTAAGGTATGATCCAGGCTATTAATTCGAGTGTTGGTCTGCGAGGGGCGGGGTTCCCACAAATACAGTCTCTATACAACATAACCAGAGAAAAGTTAATTTAGTATTTTACCAGTCTAGGAACAGGGTACACATTGCATTGCCAACCCAAAAGTTACATTTTAGGGGTGGCAAAAGGTTATTGACACTGTAGCATGTGTGTCGAAATTTCTTTTATTTGAGGGGTTAACATTTGGGGGATGTATTATCTATCAGGTTAGTTTGACATGGCCTTGGAAACTCAGGGGCAATGGGGAAAGTTTTGTAACAGTTATTGATTGCTGTCTCAGAAACCTCAGAAATTATATATTACTACAAGCTAGCTAAATTACCTCCTTTGTAGGTTGTGATTTTGAAGCAGTATTGAGGCAAACAATCAAGGCTTACTCGTAAATGGTGGTTTAGGTTTAAAACTTCAGGGCCCGATTCACAAAGGTAAACTTAGATCTGAAGTCTAAGTTTAGACCTGCAGTCTAACTTTAGACCTGCAGTCTAGGTTTAGACCTAAAGTCTAAGGGCCTGATTCACAAAGGCAATCTGAGACAAAAGTTTAACTTTACGACTTTTGGTATTCACAGAGGTAATTTCCGAGTCGTATCTTTACGTCCGCAGTCGGGCTGGAATCTCCTGCTTGGGCAGTACCCCCAGGGCCAGCTTTAACACTGGTGGCACCCTGTGCGTCAATGTCTGTTGGCACCCCCCCCCCCAATGACCACCTCTGCCATGGATTCCCTCACCACCGCCCTTTAACAGTGCCCCTCAAGTCTCCAGAACCACTGTCTCTCGGATTCATTTAGTTTTATAGCACCACTCATACTAGTGTAAGGTGTCAGAGCACGTTACATCACACACACATTGCACAGAGACAATCATATGTGTGTAAATCAGTGTTTAGGAAATGTTACATCAGACAGGACTACAAGGTGTAGTGTAGGAGTAACATGTCATTGATACTGGTAGGAAATAAAGTTTAAGAGTCCTTATTCTGGAAAAGCACAAATTCAGAATTTAAAACGTAACATCATTGTTAGGGGTTCTCTTTAATAATAAGAATTGTTTTCTACCCAAATGAACCCTTTTCGTAAAATTAGGATGATGAAAGACTGGGCAAAAAAACATATAGCTCTAACATATACCTTGCAGTTTGCAAGCAGCTCTTTGATGACAGTTAATAGTTCAATGTTCTATATTAGGATTTTGACTTATAAACGACAAGTTACAAAAGGAGCTCTCTTACAGAAGTAGTAAACCACTGATCTATTTACATTATATGCACTTTGTTATTTGCATCGTACACGTTCTTAGTAGCAGGCATTTTAACCCTCTGTGCTACCTTAGGATGAGTCAAAACTTCCACTAGACAAACCTCCGGTCTCTTTCCAGGAAGATGATTAATCACCAGAGTTATCTTGACATTTTAATTGAAGCCTGAAAATTCCTGGAGGCCAGGAACGAGGCAGCAGGTGCTTTTAAAATGATAATATACTTGTAAAAATGACACCCCTACCCCAAGTCAGCGCCCGGTGTGGTGGCACCGATCGCACTGCCCTAGAGCCAGCCCTGCGTACTCCCCTCACCCGGGCTGTAGTCTCCGGCTCTGGCCGTACTCTCCGGCTTCAGGTCGGATGAAGTGTAATCAATGGGCCAGAATGCAATTTTTACAAAAAGGAACATTAGAAATGAGTGATAAATGGTAGAGGAACTCATGAAAATCAGTTTGGGCAGGGAAAAGGGTGTGGCCAGACACAACATCATATTCCAGAAAAGTTCGCTCCTTTGCATCATGGTACATGCAGTCCACAAATTGCGCTCCCCTCAGTGTTGACAGTCAACCGGTTGTGGAGAGTATAGCCCAAGCTGGAGATTCCGGCCCGACTGCGGACGTAAAGATATGACTCAGAAATGACCTCTGTGAATACCGTAAGTCGTAAAGTTAGACTTTTGTCTCAGATTGCCTTTGTGAATTAAGCCCTAAGTTTAGACTGAAGTCTGCTTTTAGACCTAAAGTCTAACTTTAGACCTGAAGTCTATATTTAGATTTAAAGTCTATCTTTAGACCTGATGTCTAAGTTTAGACCTGAAGTCTAACTTTAGACCTGAAGTCTAACTTTAGACCTGGAGTAAGTTTAGATTTAAAGTCTTTAGACCTGAAGTCTACGTTCAGACCTGAAGTCTAACTTTAGACCTGAAGCCTAAACTTGAACTTCAAGTCTAAATTTAGACTTCAAGTCTAAACTTAGACTTTAAGTCTAAATTTAGACTTTAGGTCTAAACCTAGACTTTAAGTCTAAAGTTAGACTTTAGGTCTAAAATTAGATTTCAGGTCTAAAGTTAGACTTTAGATCTAAACTTAGACTTCAGGTTTAAGTTTACCTTTGTGAATCAGGCCCTCAGATGCAGGTAGCAAAAAGCACTCAATTGTACTGTCCCTTTAATGCTACATTTTAATCAAAACTAAGACATTTGTTACCTATTAGTCCACAATGGTTTAGCTACTTACCCTTTGTTATCAGTTGACTTAATTCACAACAAAGAGGAAGGTACAGCCATGCAGATAGGTGCCAAGCATCATGCAGCAACCTTTGCAATCTTTGGTAGGTCAACATCAGCAGAAGTGTGGGAAGGCCTGTGATCAACACGACCATAGAAACAAAGGGGAAATTAGGCTCTAGAGGATCAAGAGTGCTTTGTGAAACCCACCAGTATCTTGGCCTGAAGGCTCTTAAGATCTTCCCTCATAATTTGCAATCTTCCATTTCCAAGTGCTGATTCTCTCTCACAGAGGAAATGAGGAGAGAGACGCAGAAGGACAATTGTTGTCTTGGTGTAAATGCATCTTGGGTCAGACTGGGCAGTTCAAGCAGCACTACTGTCTTGGACAGCTCCTTTTCTTCAGTGGTAGGTCAGCACATCATAATTTGAAGCAGCTAAGCTACTACAGTTTTTGGGTTAAATTGGGACAAGGTTCTCAAGAGGCAAAGTAATCTATCAACTTTACCTCACATCTAAGCAACAGTAGACCTTGCTCTCAAGGCCTAGTCTCTATCCTTGTCTCTTGAAGAAGGGCAACAACAGAGTCCTGCTACTTGGTCCTTTTCTCTACAATGGTAAGCAAAGCTGCTATTGCTTGAAGTGAACATTTGAACTGAAAATCTGACTAGAAGGGCTAACGTTCACCTAAAATTAGTAGCAGTTGATGCCATGCACAGGATATGTGAAGCAGTCAAATTCAGGTGCATTTCTTTTGATGTGCTGCCCTGTCCCATTTGTAATCAGGCACTTCGATAGAATCCATGTAGTTGTTGAGAATCAGATAGAGAGCACTCTGTTTCTATAGCTGAAGATCCACAACTAATGTGGCTTCTTCGTTGAGTAATTTCCCTGACAGTTAATGGATTTCATTTCTATGATGTCTGAAACATATGGGAACTAAATCAGCAAACTTAGCAGAATTTAACAGACGCATTGAAATGCTATCTTTTTGTCTGACGAACAATCTATTCAGCTACAATGGTGAATAATATAAGCGAATACAAGGGACTGCAATGGGGGCAAATTATACTTATGGGAGTAGTTGAGAGATTCTGGCTTTGGGGCAATCAGTTTGCAGAATATACCCCCCACATAATCTTCTGGGGTAGATACATAGACAACATACTGTGCATATAACAAGGCCCAGAACCAACTTTAAAAACCTACTTAGAAAATGTAAATAAGAACCCAAGGAACATTATGACCATGTCTACTGTATTCACTAAAGAAATCAATTTCCTCAACATCACTTTCTACATTAAAAACAATCAAATCCAAACAAAACTTTATAGAACAAGCACTGCAGCAAATTCACCATCCAGATCAGAGAAGTCTCAAAACATTATTTGTTTCATAACGGACTTTCATAAAGGACATAACATGATCAGAAAGATTCTGAAACAACATTGGCACCTATTGACAAACAATCCATTGATCAGTCACAGTATTCAAAACTACCCTGGTATGGGCTTTCACCATGCAACAAAACCTGCATCAACTTCTATGCAAATCAGAATTAATTTGTTATAGAACAACTCAGAATACTTTCTTAGACAGACCAGTTGGTTTTTATACCTGTCACAATTGTAATGCCTGCAAATTGGGTGTGAACAAAATCAAAGAAATTTGAACCAGAACCAGGCATGAAACTATCAGTAAAGCACTGGATAAACTGTAACAGTACTTTTGTAATGTACATTATACAATGCCTTTGCTCTAAACTATGGGTGGGCAGACTATCCAACCACTGAGAATGTGCATCCAAGAACGTTACAGAAACACCAACAAATCTGAACTTGGGTCACCTCTAACAGAACATTTCACCCTCGCAATAAGACATTTCACTTCTTTGGCCTGGAACACATTAAAGTTCATGCTGGAGGAGGCAACCGTGAATTACGTGTGAGAAAACGTGAAAGTTAACTGACAATTTTACTAGACACAACAAACAAGGGACTTGATAAGGATGCTGAAATGCACTACTGGCACTACTGGCTACAAGACACGTGAATATGGGTTTCAAAAACCCTTATCCAAGCCAAGTGAATCATATTTGTACAATTCGCTCTTTCTCTTAACCTGATTACTATGTCATTCGGGACACTTTCTTGCCTTACACGTTCAAGATTCAGTATGTACTTACCTCTGTATGTTCCAACACTAGATGTTCCTTGAAAACTTAGTGCAAACTCACCCTTTTTGTGCAGATTTAGACCTCGATCTACAAGACTAGTATAATACATATCAATTCTATGCAATTGCTTTCTACTTTTAATGTGTCTGTCAATATTCAGTATTTTTGTTACTTAATGACACTTCGTGTAATGTATTTAGTACATCTCGCATTAGGTCGATTTATCTAAGAAGAACACCTCCATAAACTTCTCTATTCTGCAATTACCACCAAAGTATCAATGGAAGATGTTAACAAGACACCTCGTCACTGTTCAATTCTGTTTCATTCCTGAGATTCTCTCCTTACCACTGTTGAAAACAGTATATTTCTTTCAGAGTAATCACATCTTCATGTTATCACACTGGTTCTACCTATACATATTTGTATCCAATATGGTGAATAGTCTTCAGGTCGTGCAGATTGCTTTTCACTTTTCATACTTTTTCTAATACCTTTCAGTTTTGGCAACCGGCTTCTAGCTTGTAGCACATTGAGCTTTTGCATTGTTTCAAACTAATTTCCTCTTCTCATTTTCTTTTTCCCCAAATACACTAATCCACATTTTAGGGTTCAACTTTACATGTTATATATCTTACCTTTTACCCTTTGCGACCAAGTATGTATAAGATAGTACAAGATGGCTGTGTCCGGACCGATAGCAACATGTGAATGAATGAAAAATACTTATAGAGCACAACAGTTGCCATAGAGCGTCAAGGCACTAGTACCAGTTAGTCTTGGGAGGGGGAAGAAGGAGCAACAAGATTAACCCTCTGCCTGTCCGTTAAAGAGTAAAAAGCCAAGTTTTCAGGGCCTTGCAAAATGGAACGTGAGATTGGAGACTAGAAACAAAGTGGGGGAGCGAGTTCCACTGCTTGGATGTGGCCACCGAGAAGGCTGTACCTCCCCATCTCAATTTTTGATGCTTAGGAACAGTTAGGAGATTTCTGCCTGAGGATCACAGCGGTCTAGGGGGAGTGTATCGTTGGAACATGTTCCTGAATTCTCAGAGGCCAGTGTTATGCAGGGTCTTGTAAAGGATGCAAAGAGACTTGAAGATAATTTGTTTATTCACAGCTAGCCAGTGAAGTTTCTAAATCCCCTCAGAAACTGAATGAAATTTGGGGACATCAAGAATGAATCTGGCTGCAGCATTCTGAGCCAGCTGCAATTTGGCAAGTACAGTCTTATTAGTATCCAGGTAAAGAGCATTACAGTAATCCAACCTGGATATAATAAGTGCCAAAGCCACTTGCTTACGTGCTGGAAAAGGGATAAAAGGAAACACTTTCCTAAGGGCTTTAATAATCCAAAAACAGGTTGAAACCGTCCTGTTGACCTGCAGGGCGAATGATAGATTTGTATCGACCAGTACTCCGAGATTCGTAGCGAAGTCAGTTAGAGTAGGTAAGGCTCCCAGCCTATATGGCCACCACAGATTGGACCACATGGATGATTGACTACCAAAAATCAAGACCGTCTTGTCTCCTTTGAGTCTTAAGTAGTTTTTTTCCATCCATGTGGCCACAGCCTGCATGCAGTTTTTAAAGTTGATGTCAGTCCATCCATGTCCCTAGAGATCAACATGATGCTTTGGGTGTCATCAGCATAGGAGATTGCTTGGAGTCCAAAAGATCTTATGAGTTTTGCCAGCGGAGAGACATACAAGTTGAATAATGTAGGGTTCAGGGAGGGACCCTGAGGCACTCCATATGGCAACGTTATGGACTCCGAGCAGAACTGATCCACCATAACCATCTGTGACCTGTCACTCAGAAAAAATGCCAGATGTTTGAGTGCCAAGTCTGTAATCCTCCAATTCCTGGAGCCGCTCAACAAGCTGGGTCGAGGAGATGGTATTGAAGTTTGCAGATAGGTCCAAAAGGACCAACGCTGCAGACTCCCCAGCATCCACCATGGAACGGATGTTATTGACTGCAGATACTAGTGCAGTCTCAGTTTCATGTTTGCTCCTGAATCCAGACTGAGATACATCCAGCAGTTTAAATTGCTCTATGTAGTTCATCACCAGGACATTAAGATGTTTCTCCAGGATTTTGGTGGGTGACTTTTTTCTGACTTTTAGTCATCACATTCATGCCATGTTTACGTCACTGAAAGATGACCGTGTTCGGACCAATAAATCCTCTAATATTGTCCTGACTAAGTTTACACCTATCTTCACATGTTTTCTTCTTGGACTGCTAGGACCGCATGCACCTTCGATTGGTCTTTGTCTCTCCCATCCAATAAAGACCCATCTTAGAGACTTCAGAATGCTCTTTTACTGACTCAAAATTCACCACCGAATTCGTCCATAACTCTTCAAGAGTTCATCTTGACCAATAAAGTCATGTGACTATACTTTGACCATCACTTTTTTCCTTATTTTGCTCCTGACACTTCCACTTATAGAAGGTAAGCACTTTACAGTTAGTTACTCTCTAGTCATACATCGAATAGGTTCTTGCATTGCATTAGCTTAGTCCCAAACTTTTGTGCCTAGCAGGACTCAGTCATTGGACATGACGATAACAGGAACCGAGGTATAATCATGTTGGCATGCAGTCTCAATTTTATTCGCTTGGCCTCGTAACAGACTTTACATAACCATTTTTTACCTTTCTTTCAGAAATAAACGTCTTGATAATTTAAGTACCTCCATACTCTCTGTACCTTATACTTCTGCCTCACGACGCAATACCTAAGGTATGACTACATTAAATAACTCTTGGGTTCTACAGCTCACCTTGTCTTTTTCCTAGAACTCTTTGGGTCTTGGTATATACTTTATTCTTTAACCTACCTTAATCTTTAAGTATTTTGTCTGCAACATTCTTGACTTCTTACCCTGACAGATATGTGCACACCACTGACTTTCACTTCTTTTTCCTTGGCACATTTATATTATTGGTATGATTTGAACTTTCACAATAGTATCAAAATGTAATTTGTGGTATTTCATTTGTCCTAAGAATATATATAATAATGGTAACATGCTCGCTGTCATTTTGAAAAACATACACTTTGAACTATATTTAATAAGGCTGCCTTATATACCGCAATGCTTTGAATCACATTTAATAAACTAACAGGATAAAATAATCATACACCGCAGATTTACTGATATAAAATTTGTTTTAACTGTATAACCTTACTCCTGTCTGACTGCTTAATGTGGGTGAAAGAGGTTCTGCCCACTTCAAGGTACTGTCCGTTGTCAACTTTAAATAAAGCCATGATAGGGTGCAGGTCTCCCAGTCTTCACCCCCTTATTGCCGTCTTTGAATAGATAGATGTTATGTATTTTTGCTTTGGTTGGACTGTACAAAAAGGTTACAATTTATAATTCATGTGCCACATGTGAAGGCCTCTAATTAATGTTTATTTTTAATTTTGATTCCAATTGAAGTTCACAGTGGTTTAGGTACAAACGTTTTTTGTATGAATTGGGAAACGCATATTGACATTACATGCCTCTATGAAACACACTATCTTAATCGGCGGGGACTGAAAAACGGTTTCACACTTCTTTATGTAGTGGGTGTTTTAGCGGAAACATGTGATAAGCTAACTGTTTCAAATGGTGGTCTAATTTAACATGTGAATGGGTTAACATTAGAGCATTTGTAGACTAAATATATCCCCAATGAGATGCTGGTATTCTTATTGTTGTTTGTATTTTTCAACTTATTGGAGGCTTCGTATCATGAAACTACCATGCCATTAGAAGGGCATTTGGAATTAGGAACAATAGATCTCTCTGGATGATTTTGGAAGGCTGGATAATTCTTTAGTTCTAAATTGGGTAAGGAGTTTGAATGTCATTATCATTTAAACTGAATCAGATGGAGTGAGAAATTGACATTGAGTTACCATATCTTTAGGATTTTTTATATTTGTGGCACACAATGTATTATAATTGAACTGAGTGTGTTTGGAATCAGCAATGGAATGGAGAGTATTAGTGATCTTGATTTATAGCATATCCTTTACTCTTTGAGGATAAAATATACTTGTTACACAGAGATATAACCAATATAAGGAAAAATCCAAACAAGTGTTTTATCTCATGTTAGTTTGAATAATTTCCATGCATCCTAGCAAAAGGAGATAATAGTGAGGGTAGACTTTTATTCTCCACTTCAGAATCCTACATTAGAAAGCTAATTCGAAGTCTCTAATGATGATATCAAAGAAAATGAAATTTGTATCCTACAAATGTTTCATTGCACATGATTGTGAGGGATTTACCTTTTAAAGCGTATGAATTCTATTTTCCAAGATCAAGATCCTGAGTTTTTGGGTTTCAGATACGTAAAGATCCATCACCCTTCATTGTATCCCTGTGACTTCCAGGAAAGAGCTAGTGGAGCTCCCTGAGGTGTGGTGTGACATGTGTTCTGTGTTGGAAGTTGAGGATGAACCTGGCTGCTAAATTCTGGATGGTTTGTAGTCTTCTAGTGAGTTGCTTGGTGATCCCGGCATAGCGGGTGTTTCCATGGTCCACCTTACTGGTGACTATAGCGTGAGTGACGGTTCTCCTAGTAGGCATTTAAATACTGTCCCTACCCTGAATGTAGCATATAAAGCGGTGGTGACAGGATATAGTATTTTGTAAATATTTAGTGTGACCAGACCTTTTTATCTGTGTCAGATAACAGTGGCCTACTTACCCCTCTTGTGTAAAGGTCTGCCATTATGTCTGAACTGGAACCTTGCTCTGGCATCCTGTGTGCATGTTGAGTGCATTTAGGTGCAGTGAGCATTGGTGGTATCGCCTGTAAATATTCAGTGCATAATTAAAGCAATGACATGATGTACTTTCCTTGTGCGAAAAATAGTGAGGCGCCTCACCTTATTATCATTATCTGTGTGTTTACATCTTCTTTCAGTTCGGTTTATAGAAGCAAATATTTTGAGGGTCCGTGCTTGGACTAGCAGGTGACATTTTGTTATTTGTCTGTCAGTGGTAAAGATTTCCTGATGTTTTACTGCTAGACAAACATTGAGGCTCCCAAGGCACTGATATTGCATCCCCTCCACCCTTGCCCTGCATTTTAAATTTTTAATCTACATGATGTGCCCCGTGCCTCAATTTTTGTTATGTGTGGTGCCCACCCTCTGTGTCCCTTGCCATGACATTTAACCACCTGTCACATTATTTAGTCATTTGGTGCAGTACAGGCGGCAAAATGTCCACTGCTACTAAGGATGGTACACGAAGGCCACATACCAGTGGTTCTCTGCAGCAGTCTATTGCCTCTTTTTGGTCCTGTTGTCTATGGTTAATTCTTGTCTGGTTTTTGGATGGGGCACTGGAATCTATGGCATACTGTAATCTTTAAAATTCAGTGCAACTGCTGTCTTCATTATCAGAGAGAGGACAGCTCCTGCAGTTTATGCAATAGTTCCTAGAATAAATTCTCCAAATTGCAACGTCAATGTATTAATGATTCCTCATGTAATTATGGAAGCACAAGATCAAAAAAGTATAGAGAATGAACAGTTGACACATTTTTCGCCCATCTGGCTATCCCGCCAAGGGCTTTCTTAAGGCTGATCAATAACATTGTTGCATCATAATGCATAAGGCAAGCATATTAAATTACAAAAATAAACCATTACACACATAAATCATAAGGACATGGAAACCCTGGTAAATCATGGAAGAGAAACATAAAGGGAACATAGAAGTTACAGAACAAGGTGAGAAGGGGAATACCCCAGGTCAGGAATGGAACATGTTGCAGAAGAAAGGAGGAAAGAAAAAGAAAAAGAGGGAGCCAAAGAAATAGAGGGAGGAACATTCCCAAGGTCAGGGGTGGAATATGTTCTAGAGAGAAAAGAGAGGAAAAAATAGGAGAGGGAAAACAGAGAAAAGGAGACAGGAACAGGAAATGTACATTGTAAACATAAATAGTAAAGCACACATAGGTTATTACATCAGTACATTGCATCTAGGATGACAGCGAATTTCTACAATGTAATGTGTGTGAGAAATTGCAGAAGTGGTAAAGCAAAGTCACGACTAGAAATAGCATTTTAGTAGGCTAGCATTGCATCAGTACATTACATATGTGATAACAATGATTTTCTACAGTGAAATGTATGTACAAATGGCAGAAAAAGTCAAGCAAAATCACAGTTAAAGATAGCATTCTAGTGGGCTAGCATGCAAGGTGATTTTCATAGCTAATATTCGTGTACATAAAATTCAAGCTGGTTACTAATTAGTTTAAGATGATCATGCATACGTATATCTATATTAAACTCCCATGTACAAGAGACATCCACTTTAAAGATAGTGTTAGGCCCCATCTTTAAAACCACTGTGATCAACTGGATTACCAACTCGGCAGAGTATATACCTTCGCCAAGCGATACGATAACATCCCACGTGTAGTCACAACATCACAAACCAGATGACTAGTAGACTCAGTCTCAAGCTCAGAGGAGAATTCAGCAGGCAACGAAGTAGTAGCCTCAACTAACCTAGTAGGTGTCAATTGTTTAGAAGAGGTTCACATATACCATCTTGGATTTTGCAATCAAAATATTCAGGATACCAGAACCAGGGTGGAAAATCCACCAAATATCACAACACAAAACCAAACAAGTGGAGTAACAACACGTGCCAGGAAGAAACAGGAATCGGAAACCAGGAATCAAACCAGTTAATGATTAATCTCTCAAGAATGGAAAGTTCAGGTTCACAGAAATCTCCAATAAGGGCCTCTCTTTTTGCCCTACTTCCTCTTGGGACTTTACTGAAACGCAGATTGATCTTTTCAAATTCGCCCAGAAATTAAAATCAACGTAATGTTTTTATGACAAATCAAAGAAACCGGATGTTACAAAACCAACAGTAACTAGTTTTCTTTCGATGCTGTGGATCCTCATTTTCTTGTGGTTTGTCCATTTATGTGATGTTTGTTAGTTATTTTATTTTTAAAGGCCTCTTTTCTGGAGCTTTTCACAAGATTTTCTGAATTATTCCCTTAGCCTTTTTTCTGCACAGTTTCTCTGATCCCTAGAAAGTGTTTGCAAGAAAAATGACCTTGCGTACCCCTCAGGTGGGCCCTTTGATAAAGTAAAAGAATATCTTTGTAGTTCTTTTAGTGTATAACATGTAAGTGTCCTTCTTGTTTTTCTGTAGATGATTAGAAAAATAATTCCTGTATTACTCTAAGTCATCATGGATTTGATATCTTATGAGCAATAGCTTAAGCATTTTAAAAATGTATCAATCTCTTCTGGTAACCCTGTCCAAATGCAGGAACTATCGTCTGTCTATCCTCTTTAGCAGATGATGTGTGTGGAATAAGTATTGTTTTCAGAAGTCAATTTATTGTTATGTTCGAACATGTAGAGATTTACCAATTCCAGAAAGGAATACCCCAGGGTGAATCTGTATATTTGTTGGAAGAAATTGCCTTGGGACTTGAAATAATTATGTTTGAGTGCCTGTATAGCTGGTTTTATGATAAAATCAGTAGGGACTGCATGGGGTCTTTATATTTTGTTCAGGTACATTTTGGTGACCTCTCAGGCCCCATCCTTTGGTACAGTAGTATATAAGGATTCCATAGCAACTGTGTTAAAAATTTGGTCTGAAATACTGAATATGGATCCTTCAGTTCCATTGGTGACAAAGGCTCCAATACAGATCCACACCCTGAGATGACTGGTCTTCCCTGAGGGATGCTACACATGCTTGGGTACGCTGGGAGAATGTATAAAATGGGCATTTTGGGGTTTTGTTCCAGAGGAAATTAAACTTAATGGAGATAATCCAACCTATGTTCTTTGCATGTGACTTAATTTTGATTTCAAACTTTTCCTTAGGCATTACTTGACAATTTTCTGTAATGTCATCAAGCTGTCTTTTAGCTTCTTCCAAAAAGTCCTTAATATTCTAGAAGACAATGTTTCCTTTCCTGGAAGCCAGCATAATTATGATGGATGGGTCTTCCTTTAATGCAATGAACATAACAAGACCCCACAAGGTTCGATCAGCTGCTAGCCATGTCGTGGCATGGATATAATGATAGTTACCCATGTAGAAAGGAGATTCCCTTGAATGAACTTCCATCTCCTGCTAAGTCAAGTAATCTTTTAGGGTGCATTCATTGCAGCAATCATGTGGAGCACCATGGAACTCATGAGATGAGTCTCCCGAGCAGTTAACACACTAGGACACCAGAACCTATAAAATTAGAAGAAGGGCAGCACAGTGTAACTGTACTGAGAATGCTACAGCTCACACAAGGTCGGACAGAAAGCCTCGTAAGGAATCACATACGTTCTCTCTCATCCCTATCTGCTACCACACTAGGGGTATGGAAAAATAGCAGCATGCGATCACCGTCCCTGCTAGGAAGGCAGTGCAAGCGTGCAGGTCTATGCCTAGAACAATCCAGTCATTTGCTTCTGTAAAGGAACTGACACTAGAATTAGGATACCTAGGATACATGCCCTATAGCCACCTGGGCTTGTGCTTGGTGAATTGGCAGGCCAGGCCGCAGCCTCCATTTTGAACCAATCTTATGGCACAGCCAAGTGCCTGACCCTTCCACAGAGATCAAGCTACTCCAGTGGCTTCAGAGAGGTCGGATTTCAACCTCTCATCTCTTGAGGATCCTGCTGAGTTTCTGGTTCTTTCTTAGGGAGCATTCACAGATCAGGCCTCTTGATGTGGTACACCTTTGCTGCCGCATGAATAGCTGCTTCACCATAGCTGTCCAAATCTCTCTTCAGTCTTACTTTATTTTTGCAGACTGTTGTAGCCCAGGCAGCTTCAGGCACACCCACCTGCTCACCTGGCCTATCATACTTCTACCACACACAATAGCAACCACGTCCTGTACCTGAAGCCCATGAGACCACCCTCCCATTGCTAGAGGATATCTACCTTTTATCCCTTCCTTGCTAGGATGTGTGCAGCACATGCACCTATGGGGTCAATAGGAGCATGTGCCTGCTCACATTTCCCTTTCTAATGATGCAATACAGACCAGTGACCTGGCCACTGCAGGCAGTCACTAACTCGCCCTGTCGGAAGGGTTCTCTACAACTTTAGTAGGATTCCGGCTGACCAATACAAAACATGACCTACAGTTTTAGGTTTTGGAAGAGAGGTTTGCAGCTCAGATATTCCAGACTATCCAGAATCTGTCTACTGTGTATTTGTTATAACTGCAACTGCTAGCTTGATGCACTTCTTGCAGTTCTTGTTTGAGCGACTTGCATCATTCTCTCGTTAGAACTGAAGCTAGCAAAAGGCATCTATGCGTGCATGGTTTTGCTGCTGGGGGGGGGCATTTTGCTTTTGTCGTTGCACCCTATGGGCATTAGAGCTTGCCTAAACAAGGAGGAGCTTTTGCCTCCAGGAGGGCAACACCTGGTGGTGGAAAGCTTAATACAGATTAAAACAAAATGGCAGCCTTCAGTATTAATTCATTTAGAAACCTGATTCTTCAAAGCCCCAGTAAGCTTCAGGTCGTGTCATGAAGACTTATCACTGGAACACCTAATTAAGTATGCAGATTCTTCTTTGCATCGCAATGCTCTGCAGGCTCAATCTTCCCCTTGCATTTATCACTTCTTTCACTAATATACTCTTGTTTCTTAACAGTTTTGTTTCTCCTGGGTGCCTAAATGATTTATTCTTTTTGTGCTTTGTTGCTGTTTCCTTAAGAGATTATTATGAGCTGTGCTGTTTCTCCTCATCAGGTACTTGGCTTGTTCCACTTGGTTCTTCTTTTATGAAATTGCAGGTTCCCAGATTTCGATCCACCTTCATTCACAGAGTGGAAAGGCAGGAGGCTATATTCCTCTTTGAAGAGAAAGGAACCTTTTAACTCTTGATATATAGTGGGTTTTTTTTTTTAAACAAGTGGGTCTTCAGCCCTTTCCCGAATTGTGGGACTGTTGGGTGCAGTTCTTATGGTGATAGGGCTGTTGTTCCCGATTCTGAGTGTGTAGACCCCGAAGGTCTGTTTCCAGGTTTTGTTCGTTTTACATGTCTTCGTTCACAGTCTAGTGATTCCAGTGTTGTTCCATAAAGGCAGGGGTTAAACTTCTTCCGCCACACCCCGAGGCATGGCACTTGTGGTGTCTGGGAAGGCGTGAAGCAAGGTATTGGTACTTTAGAGAGAATCTGGCGGAGTAGCAAAGACCCCCAAGATAGACTACGATTTAAACAAGCCCTGACTAGCTATCACCAGAGTATAAAAACTGCTAGACAGATTTTTATTTCAAAACAAATTGAACATGCCAGAAATTCATCTAAAACCCTCTTCTCTATAGTAAAGGAGTTTGTGTCTCCACAAGCGTGCAGCCAAGTTCCAATGGAATCCCAAGAACTTTGTAATTCAATAGCTGTCCACTTTGAGGAGAAGATTAGAAAAATCTATGATAATTTCCCTACCGCCTCTCAAATAAACCCAGAGCAAGAGCACAGGGATGAGGAGCCAGAAGCAGAAGTATCCAGTACTCTTAAATGCTTCGAAATGATTACATTAGAGGAGGTCCTCCACTCTTTGGCTTCTGCTAAATCGGGTTCACCTGAGGATCTCTGTCGGCCCAAGACAATGGCTTTGTTGGCCCCCTGCTGTGCCCCTGAGATTTTACAAATTTATAACTGCTCGATACAAACGGGATGTTTTCCCAGGGCCTGGAAGGAAGCATTTGTACGGCCAATATTGAAGAAACCGATGGCAGATCCGCTGGTCCTTAGTAATTATCGCCCCATCTCTTTGCTTCCCCTGTTGGGTAAGCAATTGGAAAGTCAAATAAATAAGCAGTTAGGGTGCTATCTAGAATCAAACAATATCTTGGACCCCTCACAATCAGGTTTTCGATCTGGATTCAGTACAGAGACCGCCCTTCTGGCCGTGACTGACTCCCTAAGAAAGGAAATGGATTCTGGAGGATCAATAGTTTTGATCCTATTAGACTTGTCTGCGGCGTTTGATACCATCTCGCATTCAAAGCTCGTGGACCGACTTCTGGGTGTGGAATCCAGGGTACAGCCTTAAAATGGCTGCAACAGTTTTTATCTGATAGATACCAAACCATCACTTTGGGCTCTTACCGATCAGAAAAAATGCATTTGGATAAGGGGGTTCCTCAGGGGTCTTGTTTGAGTCCCACTCTGTTCAACGTTTATATGGCTCCACTGGCAAAAATAGTTGAACAGTTTGGGTTTGAGATAATATCATATGCTGATGATACTCAGCTTATGTTTAAAATTGGCCCTAACCTTGAGACAGAGAAAATTCGCTTTGCTACAGTAATGCTTGCAATATCTAGTTGGATGACGGATAATTGCCTCCAATTGAACCCCGGTAAGACTGAGATTATGTTAATGGGGAAAGCCTCATCCATCTGGGTGGGTGACTGGTGGCCCACCCAATTGGGAGAGGTCCCCGTACCCAGAAAAATTGTGAAAAATCTTGGGATAAAATTGGACCAATCATTAACAATGAAGGATCACATAAATGCCACCACTAGCTCTTGTTATCATGCCCTGCGCCTTTTGCGTAGGATCTTTCCTTATCTACCTATAAATTCCCGTAAAACTCTTGTTCAAGCTATGGTGATTAGCAAACTGGATTACGGAAATGCCCTACTGGCAGAGGCGGATGAGCCCTCTCTTGCCAAACTACAAGTGATCCAGAACACGGCTGCAAGGTTAATTCTAAACCTCCCTACAGGCTCCTCGTCCGGTCCTCTGCTGAGAGAATTACATTGGTTACCGGTAAAGAAGCGATCCGTCTTTAAAATCTGTTGCCTCACGTACAACGCTCTCAGAGGCAAAGGGCCTAGGTACTTGCAGAGGAAACTATTAAAATATGTTCCCAGCCGAACTCTTAGATCTAGTTCACTTGGCCTCTTACAGGTGCCCCGAATACGCCTTAAGCGTACTGGGGGAAAAGCTTTCTCCTACCTTGCTCCTAAATATTGGAACAAGTTGCTCCTGGCTCTTCGTGAGTCCCCTTTCTATAGCACCTTCAGAAAAAAACTTAAAGCCTTTTTGTTCTAGGACTCCAGGCAGTCCCTCTGGTATGTCTCAACACAAGCGCCGAGATGCCCCCGGGTGAGTTGTGCGCTATAGAAGTGGTTTTAACATAACATAACATAACATTGTCTCCATTTAGGTGGGATGAGGGCTTGGATGCTAATTCTGAAATCACAGACAGGGAGGAATGGTTTCACTTTTATCAGGAGGGAGAGCTGGTACAATGGTGTTGTGGCCCTCTCGGTGATGTGTTCTTCGAGGGAGAGATCAGTATTGAGAGTGAATCTAAGTGACCTGGTATTGATTGATGTATGGGGCATGATGCCATTCAAGTTGTACATGTATGTGACTTGTTTGCTTTTTCTTGGCACCATTGTCTGTCCCTTCCATGCAAACCACATTTTACAGTGGCTTGGGTTGGTAGGATATCATCAGAGGAAATTCAACCTTATGAAGTTTCTAGTCTGAATGTAGGCCGCCATATTTATCTTTCCCATTGACCCGCAGCAAAGTTTAGTTTATCTTGTGATGGTTGATGCCTGTGAACCCATTAATATGCAGAGCATCCGTACCTCTTTCCAAAAAAGCTCAGTTTTGCTACCCAGTACAAGTAGTCTGAGAACAATGAGCAACAGGGTATCAGTGGTTGCACTTTCTCCTATTAAATCCACAGCATGAGTGCCTTTTATTTTATGCAATGCAGCTTAAAGACAGGCAGGCTTCTTGCTCATGTCAACTGTTCAGCACCGAATACCCAAGCCAACAATAGCAGTACCATAACGCCCCTTTGGGGTCACTGCTCTGACCTACCAGGACCTACAGGTTAGCTCTGGTAGCTAAGACCCACTGGCGCTGAGAATGGGGATGGCCGACAGGGGCACTTAAGAGACAAAATAAAAGATTACAACAAGAGGTGCAGTAGTTGAATTGGAACTAAATATAAAAACCCTGTATAACAGAGAAGGATAATAGAGAGAGGACTAAATATTTGTAAATGAGAAGGCGAAGAGGAACGCATGGGGAAAATTAGAGTTGAGTCAGGAAATTGAGAAATTACACGAATGAAGAATTATGGCATTGTTACTGGGACACAATGGTGACTGAGCAGGATGTAGGAGCTGTTTGAGTTGACAATAGTTAGATGGAAGCAAACAAAGAGATGACAGGAGTCCTTACCTCCGACCAATGAATAGCTGAGCACTGAGTTGAGGTCTATGTCATTGCACTGCAGTGCCAAAATTGGAGCTTTAGTGCTCAGCGTAGAGTAGATTGTGATGTCATAGAATGGAGGGTTACATACAGGGGGGTTATCATTAATGTCCTAGGAAAAAAAAAATATATGATTATTGGGGAGATTGCACCACATACAGAGGCTTTTGCCATAATTCAACATATTAACACTAAGGGATGTGTCGGGCTGCAACCCTCACCAAATTACATCCACCATTTCAAAAGGTACCTAGGCATCACTGGAGGACACATGCCCTTATAAAATATGAATTACTTCCAATTTAGTGTTGGCTCTGGGCAATTAATGAATTGTGTTCTCCGAAACTTTGTCACAAATGCCATATCCTGAATGTTCACCAAAGACAAAATACCAGGCTATTCATCCATATAAAAAAACGCAGGCAAATCAACTGAATGCCAGAAACAACTAAATTACCTACTTTGCCTTCCCTACTGATTTCAGAGACATGGCCTGAATAAGATCCTCTCAAGGGTAGACTGTTTTATTGGGCTCCTCACAGTTCAGATCTACCCTGTCATGCTGATACTAAAGCATTTCAACCACATGAAGCAATGTTGACTACATTTGATTGGCATAGGCTACAGCTAACAATGTGCATCCTAACCTGTACCTGCCTATTTAGTGGATAAGCTGGCCATACCCAGCACATGTCCCTGCAATTCTGGAGCAAAACTGCCCTGCCCATAGTCCTTCCTTACAAATCAGGCCTGTCCGTGCCATTCTCATTAAATTTGGTTCTCTGTCCCAATCAAGGGACGCACACCCCTTCCGCTGCATTACAATGTACCTTCTGTCTGATCCAGAGGATCACTGTCTGACCAGCCTCAAATGTGTCAGCCCCCACTAATTCTTAAGTCACCCCATCCTCTGTCCCCGAATGTATGAAAACCTGAAATGAACTGCTCTTGCAAATCTGATGTGTATATACTGTTGGTCTGCCCCAAATGTAATTTAAGTGTAAGGCATTAAGTAAAAATGTCCTTCGTCTGAATCCCTAACCAGTGAAGTTTGAAAGGTAAACATTTCTTTACCCATCCTGGTCTGTTCGCACTACAATAAATCTTCAAATAGTGTAAAAGAAATAACCACAACTATCCTGGCCAAGGGATGGCGGGGAACACTTCCAAATATTTTACAAAACCTGCAGGCTACTATGCTGAGCTCTTGAATTAATCTGTTGGAGCCACAAACTGTGCTATAAGGAGACTCATTTCACTTTGTTATGAACAGTCATGTAGTCATGTACCAGTGATGTCAATTTACCAAAAGACCCATTCGAAACAGGCCTGACTTCACACCTCCCTTGATGCTCCAATGACATTAAAGCTCCTTTCTCATTCCCAGTGTTTACCCTATCCTCTCACCACCTTTCCTCTCTCCTGGTTCCTCTTTCCATTTCTTCTAGCTCCCTCCACACCAGCACTATGAGGTAAGCTCAGGGTGTTGTAAATCACTGTACAAATAAGCAACCTCAAACAGCGCAACAACATGTCCTTTTCTTATCTGTTATTAGTTTGGAAATATTGACTTAAAAATCCAAACAATAACAAGGGGGTGGAATGAGAAAATGTGGATTTAGTGTTTGTCAGCCATTGGTAACACAGAACATATTAATTAATTTTTTCAAACTTTGCCCTAAAGACATTGACAATGAAAAATGCTAGGGTAAAGCTGTTCTGGCTTGCTCTATTGGTCACATGCAGACTGCATTTTAAAAACTCTGCTGTATTTTGTCACTTCTCTTAGCACAGATATATACATCTGGCAAAACAAGTTATGTGACTGCCATTAAAGTATTTGACATGTCAGCAGGAGCATCTAAAGGATGACATGCTAATTGTGGAGCCTTTTTCACCTAATAGCTCATCTAGCGCTACATACAAGTGGTCAGTCAGCACTCTTGATGTGGTAAATGGTGCCCTAAGACAACCAGGTAGGAAATAGAGTCTAGGGGTGTGCTTTAGTTTGGTGGGCAGTGTCCTCTGCCACAATGTACCAGACTACACTGTCTCCCAAACTGATTGTCTACACACTCTGTTTAGAGTCAGGTGGACTGCCATGTTTATGCCAGCAGTGCCCAAGGGGACTGAGGCTGTGGAAACCTTGACCGATAACCCCAGAGTTCCAGCCATCAAAGTAAGCATCTCTAACCCTCCACTCTATTTAGAGAGCGGACAGTCTGACATACATGTTTTCCTCTTCAGGACCACCCATAAAAGCCTTGCGGTCCTAAAAAGAATAAATAAAAACATTAACCCCACACTCTGGGAGAAAGCTCCCACAGTGTTGGGCCTTTACTTTTTTAATTTTTCTTAAAAGAACTCTTGCTTTGGGAGTTTGTTTTTGAAAAATAAAAAGTTTGCTGAGTGGCCGCATGTAACCTGGCAGCATCTCAGTTAGGAAAGGAGAACTACAGGAGTTTGTATCAAGGTTAGACACATTTATAGAGTGGCAGTCAACAAGACAGTTTCATGTTGCCCTCACACATCCCGAGGGATGTCATGCTTCATCATAGGGCGGTTGCTCCTCGTCGGGCGGGCGCTGCAATGCCCTATGGGTCTATGGAAGGGTCAATTTGCTGAAGATCTTTTGTTTTTATTGATGAGTGCAAGAAAGGTCTATGTGGGGTGGTGTTGGGTGTGCTATGGTGAAAAATTAAAACTGATTAGGGATATCACTGAAACTTTTAATAACTTGATTCCTCGTCAGATTAAAAAACCTTTCTAGGTTAATGCCACTAGTGGGATGTTAAAGTATCAAAGTAGCTTATCGTTTTTACCCGTAAGTAGGGTCAAACGCTAGTCAACATGTTTTGCATCCCTGGTGTTCAAAAGGATCTGTGGCGCTTCTTCAGGACAAAAATAATAATGGGTGAAACTTCCTTCCCCACAATTGTGTCAATACAAGTGCCCTAAGTGTGATACCTACTTGTCTCGGTGTTGGCAGTCCAACCTGTTGGGAAAGAAAATAGTATAGCAAACCAATAGTCATGTTTCTGGCATAAGAACGTCTTATTAACCAGAATGTCCCTTCTTGTGGACCAGAATGTGTGTCTGGAGCTGAAATGACTGCCAGATGTATATAAATAAGAATAAGAGAGAAGCACATGCAACATGGAAGAAGGAAGATCAAGAAGACATCGTGCAGCATGCATGTAAAAACATCTTATTAGGGTGTTATATACAGAAGAGGTATCAGCCTTATCTTGTAAAGATGGTGCCACTGTCCAGCTGATACATATTGCCCAGTGAAATAAATAAACATTGTGCTGCATAAATTCAAGTACATCTCATTTCGTAATTGTGTGTAATAAAAATGAGATATCAGCCTTATTTTGTAAAGTTGGTGCCACTGTGCAACTAATATAGTCCAGTGGAGCTATAAACTGTTTGTGAAAATCACATGCCACCGTAATATGTGCAAACATATCAAAAAAGTGATTGCGGCATCGTAAAAACTGGAGTGTGATCATGTACCACTGCATTCCTGGTTTACATGTTGGAATGGTGGCGGTTTTACCTAAGACTGTAAAGCAAGGTGCCCCTGGGATGAGGCAGAGATGCCGCGCTCAGGCGTGCTAAACTAGAGGTACGGGAACAGAGTAAAAGGCATAGAGTCTGTGAAGCAAATTGACCAGCCATCGTAGGCTGCAAAGCGTTAACAGGTAATGCGGTAGTGTTGCCTGGTGTGGGTTTTAGTACTCACGGTTCCCAAGTGCGGCCGCGCGTCGCACCTACCGTGGTCTTCTGCTTCTATCGAATGTAAGGCCGGGTGCAAAGGGCTCATATTATAAAGGAGTTTCGCTGGCAGGTTTAGACCGGGAGAGTCATAAACCCGTGTCATCTCTTGTGCGCATGTCTGGTGGCCATATTGAAGTGTTTTTTTCCTAGGTATAGCGAAGGGTGTAAAATACGGCACAAGGGTCTCAGAGGGACGTATCCTCGGTTGTCTAGTCGCATATGGTTGATTATTGTATAAGTTCATGTGAAAAAGGCATAAATGGACTTGACTCATAATTATGGTGTTGGCAAAAGAGAATGTATGTCTTGAAGCCAGTGTTTCAAAGAGACTTGTTGTGGCCAGTCAACATGTAATTGGTAATGATCTATGGCAGGCATGTTGGAGTAGCTCTTGTTGCCATGATGAATAAAGTATATGTTGAAGTTCAGGCGTAAAAACAGATATTACGGGATTATATGTCACATGTGGCTGTGGTATGCAGCCACACAAGCTCCTCTGAAGGCACAGAGATGTCCATCAGACAGGCACAGATCTCTAAATATGCGGGATGTATTCCACAAGGGCATCAGAGTACATGCCTCCACTGCTCTGGCAGAATGGACTACAGCCAGCTAAACTGTAAATGAGGCCCTAGCTAGCCTTCAAAAGTGTGGTAAGCAACCTGAGTTTTTGCTTTTTGGTAGTACTGACCAACTAAAGAGGAATTATACTTTTCCAGCATTTAACAGAAAGTGTGCAAAAAAAGAAACCTTAATTCTGAATCATACATAGTTTCTATTAATGTATTGTTTTGCTTCAGATTTAGACAAGAGTATCGAATATATCTATTTCTATAAAAACCTGCTAATATACAGCCAATCTACAGGCTCATACAAACCATGTATTGACTCTGCACATTCTTATATCCGAAGGTCAGTCGAATGAAATTACACCAGTGTTATAATAGAACCATAAGGGATCTTGACACAACTGTGGTTCTTCAATCATAGACTGAATCCTCTCTTCCTGAGTAGCAAGATGTGGGCCCATGGAATCTTTTCCAGATCTTGGGTCCTCAACAGGATATCTGATAGAGCTGTTGGAGACCCCCAATTCCTTCTTCCTGTCTCAGTCTCCTTCCAGCTCCCCATTTGAGACAAACAGCGAAGCCTCATTGAAGATTATACTTTTACATTGAATGCACCTGCATGCCTGTCAGGCTGATGACTCAAGAATAAAACTATATAAGGAAATGGGAGCCATTGTCCCATTCATAAAGAGTGAACATGTTTTGGTATTCTCTGCTGCCCTAGCCGTGGTTCCTTCTTCAAGATCTAATCCTCCTATACTGTTCCATACCTAATTCACCCTCGTTCTGGGTGCTGCAACTGGGCGGATTTGCTTCTGTCATGTATTGTCTAACAGAGCTGCTTGTCATTAGGAAAGACCCAAACTGATACATACCACTCTTTCTGCATTCTGCAGCACACATAGAAAGAGAAATATGCCTCTAAGGATTGTTTTTGTGCAGGAAGGTATCCCTGCACTGGCGCTATACAGCACACAGTGTGCCAGTGTAGCGACAGAGCAGAAATGCTCCATATCTCTGTAAATATGGAGCATTTCTGCTCTCTCCCTTTCACGCAACACAGTGCAGCAAGAGACTTTGCAGCACAGCGTTACATGAAATAATATTACATGTGCCCATCAGTTTTTACATGAAAACCCCAGATCCGCACATCCATCGCACTAAAAAGTGATATTCACACACATTGCATCCAAGATGGAGGCGCCCCCATGATGAAGTATGTCACCATGTGAGAGTGAGGGTTTTAGGAAAAGACTGCCTGCTAATAACCTATACTGGTCAGAAGTGAAACATTTCACTCCCTCCTCCATACCACTAGGGTGACAACGGTTTCTTTGTATTTACTAAATATAAAATTATAGATTTGAGAGCAGTGAATTACAGAGGTGTTTTTCACTGAGGGACTCTGAGTGACATCAAATAGACAACAAGAGCTAAGCTTGAGTTGTCTATGATGTGACTCAGAACTCCAAGGTGAAAAACATCCCAGTAATTCACTTTTTACCCATCTATAATTTCATGTTATGTATGGCCCCCAAAATCATCTGCCCCTGCTTTTAACAGCTGCGCAGGGACAAAGAAGTAATGTGGGATCTAAACATGACACAGCTCTTCCTCCGTGATGCAAATGTGAACCAAATACCTTACCCGTCACCCTTAACCAGTCCCCACCTCTTTTCCTTCATGTGCTTTCTGCTTTTCGTTACAGTAGACAAGCAGAGATGCACTAACAGGCTGTCAGAGAGCCCTGGCAGCCTGACCTGGAAGGCCCTTATGATGTAGCAACAATGGGTAATAAGTTTTGTTATCAACTGTTGCTACGTTATAGCATTGAGGTATCAGATTTAGAATCTGCTATAAATCTCTCTGAGACAGTCATACATAACATATAGAATTATAGATGGGTAACAGTGGAATACGGGGATGTTTTTCACCGGTTGTGACTCAGAACCCCTCATTAAAAAACATCCCTGTAATTCTGTTTTTACCCATCTGTAATTTTATGCTATGTATGGTCCCCAAAATCATCGGTCTGTGCTTTCAACTGCTACGCAGTAACAGCGGAGTAATGAGGGAGCCATATATAACATGGCATCTGTTATGTATCCCTGTCCCAAAGGTAAAAAAAAATACCTTACCTGCTAACCTTGACCAACCCCCCCCCCCCCTTCCCTGCCTTTGTTTCCCCTCCTGCAGCTGCTGTGCTTTCTGCTTTCAGTCAAAGCTGACAAGCAGCGCTGCACTGACAGGCTTTGAGGGAGGCCTGTCAGCCTGGCCTGGAAGGACTTTATGACATCACAACAGTAGGTAACCAGTTTTGCTATCAACTGTTGCTGTGTCATAGCAGTGGGTTACGAGATTCAGTACTGAAATAAACTATATAGGCTCTCTATAAGAGCAATACATAACCAGCTCAATAAACCTTCATGGGTCTTCATCCCTCCTTTTCACCTTCTTGTGCTGTATTTTATGGTAACATTCATCGGGAGGAGGGGCAACTAAGGCTGAAAGCAACCTGATAGCGAATTATAATTCATAATTGATCTACTAAGAAGTATCCTCAGATTGGGACCAGTGACACAGCAAGGTTGCCCTGAGCCATTCTATAAGCAACAGAACTCAGCCCCTTCCTTGTGTGACACCACAGTACTTCAGGTGTATGATGGCTCCTCGACCCACTGCCATGTCACCACTCACCACCATTCCCATGGTACATCCTCCCCCGATGCTACACTTATCAAAGCCAGAATCCCGGATAGAGATGGGCGGTGGGTGGCGAACCAACAAATTACTGTTACCGTTATTTTTTACTGCAATAAAACGTACTAATAAGTATTTATTTTTCAAACTTTATTTAATTAGTAGCTTTATTATTGTACTTCTCTTCCAGCTTCATTACACAATGCAACCTCATTCTCGAGGCACATATCTTCTGTACTGCCTGTGACCATCTATCCCTGACTTAAGATACAGTCAGAAACAAGAATTGAAAAATATAATATAAATAAAGAAGGCAAATAGAGATAAATTGAGATAGTTTAGATAACTGTAGCGAGACAGGAAAATTGCCTAACCTTTTGTGTTATCTACAAAGCAACTACTTGTTTTTATAACCACCTTATTTCTTAAGTGTCAATTTTGTGGTTATTGCAACTTTCTGAATGTCTCCTAATAGGAACCTCATTTGTGTCTAGTAAAACAGCGCAGTGGGCTAAATTACCTCCTGCAGAAACCCCTGTCCAACCTGCAGTTTATAGTATCAAACCGTAAAAGAGATGGTAGAGCCTTCTGTGCTTAAAAAATTATAAAGTAGCAGTATTGAAATGGGTAAAAATAGTACCTGGCATTTGCATTGTTACAAACCCACTGGGAGGCCCTATATAGAGATGATTATAACTGAATCCTAGTTGGGCACTATTTTTTTGTGATCCTTTACCACTGGTCTTCTAACGTACAACTATGTAGTCACTGTTTTATGCAAAACTAGTAACATTCTTTTAAACAAGAGGACATACATTTGGTTCTACTGCACCGTGTTGTGGCACGTTCATTGAATCAGGGAGAATTATCATATTATATGGTAAAGCAACAATCACTGACGGCTTCCTTGACACACAGAAACAGATGCAACACAGGCACCTGCTTGACGAGTTCAGTGCTTTATTTGGGGAATAGGGGGAGCAGCACAGACCTCTGACACTGTATTTGTATAAGGCCGCTTTATTGAAACAGGAGCACAACACATTTATAAACCCTGGGCCTTTGCCTTACAAAACTAAAACTTCACTATACAAATAGGTCACCTACGTTAAACTACACCCCACACCTAAAATGTCCCCCACAAAACTTAAACCTGCAAGCTTCTACCTCCTCCTGGGCGGCTCTTCAGCAATTGAGACCTTTAACCTTTCAAACAGTTTTACTGCAACTATTAACCTCTACCTAACTTAAGTTCCTAATGAACCTTAAACTTACTACCTCGTCCAGGCGTGAGATTGTCTACCCATTCTCTTTCAGCCTGGATTGCCGCTGTCAACAACAATAAACTTGTCTAACACTTCTCAACCAACCTTCTCCCAGAAAAATGCCCTGACCAACTTTTTCTGCCCCGCCTCGCTAGACACTAATGTATGTTCAGCGCCTTTGTCAATGTATCCTGTACTCACAGCAAATAAAGCTCCATTCCATCATAAGACAGTTGAACTCTGTCCCCCTGAAAAAATTCCAAAACATCATATTTCAAGGCAACCTGTTCCACCCTACTGATACCTCTCTCCCTACAGAAAGCACTAATTTCTTTGTTGATCTTCCTCCTTGTTTTTTCTATGGCTGCCAGCTTTTTAGCTCCATGCCACGCTCTCCTAGGTATAACCTCTGTCCACATGACGTGGCAACCGACCACTGTCTTTGTACCTCTTGGATATCTTCCTTCATCGCTCACATCAGTGCCACCCCTTTTTCTGCCCCTAGGTCGTTCTCTAAATATAGCAACAAAACATGAGGGCACCTCTCTCTTACCGGCAACCTTTTCAAACAAGGTAACAGTTCTTTCCCTCTCATTCCTCCCATGCCAGCACACTTGTAACCAATTGGGGTCAAGACCCAAGATGGCACCATGTCTGCTCTGCCTCGCCGGCCTTGCGGCCCACTTAACGAATGAGTGACCCACTATCCAGACCGATAGTCCAGCGACCTCTAGGCCCGAAACAGAACCTGGAAAACAACAAAATTCATTGACTAGAAGAAATGTTTTAACAATCCGCTTCCCCCTCCCTTACATAGTGCTGAAAACAGTCCGAAGCCCATCTACCCAGACCCATGATTGCTGACCTGCTCCAGCCCCTCCTACCTGCCTCTGTCGCTATGCCTATGCGGAAAGAATGTGTCCCAAAACCTTTTGCATCCACTCCCAGCAGGGTCAGCCCTTTTTGCAATAGTCAAGAGATGAAATGCCGTCACCAGCCTGCCATCCATATGCCAAAAAAACTGACCTATCCCTCCTGGAAACCTCTCCAGCAGAGAAGCAGCCCATCTTACTGGGCAAAAAGTAGCTACTTGGTACCTATGCAGCAGGACCAATCTACCTTGACCCTTCTGATCCATCTTTGACTTCTTGTAGCCAAACCTGTAGGCCCATGTCACATGTGCAGACTTCTTCCCAAATTACCCCCCAGTGTCCTCCTACCACCCAAAAGCTCGGACAACCTTAACGCCCAAAAAACATCCATGTCCTTAATACAGTGAGCACTACCCTTTCATCTTTGCTGGTACATATCCTTCGCAGGCTCAGGAGTACTTCGCTAAGTAAGACCCAAGTCAGGGGCCTCCTCTTTGGCCCTATGCATCCAGCCTCTCTAGCCTACCCTCTAACATCCTAGTTCCTAGCTCTCCTGCCAATGGGGTGTAGCCCCACAAAAGCTTCCCCATAAATGCAATGTCCGTCAATTTCCCTGCAATCATAATTCTGGACAGCCTTCTCTCAACCAACCCTAAAATTAACTGGACCACATCCTCCGTTCACGCCCACACATCCTTCTTCCTCCTCGCCCCACTGTCTACAAACTCCCCCCACACCTGACTATAAGCCCTCGTCGCCAACAAGGCCAGCGATTCTAACACCAGCTGTAGCATCCTCTGTCGCCTATTGACCATAGCTTCTGAGGCATGCTGGTCCTGACTCTGTCTGCCTCTGTGACCATCCCATGGAATCTCTCCCACTGTGAACGAGACAAAGCATCCACAATGTCATTGTCCACACCTGGCACGCGTCGCGCTCTAAACATAATATCCAATTGGAGACAGTGTAACACAAAAACCTGGGCAACCCTTGGTGACTGCCTGTTAACTATCTGCATTACTGCCAAGTTGTCAATGTGGAATAGAACCTTTCTGTGTGCTAAATGTGCTCCCCACAAGAAAACTGCATCTTCCAGTGGAAAGAATTCTAAGAATGCTATGTTCCTTCCCCCATGCTTCCATTCCGAGGGCCATTCTCCGCACCCCATTTTCCCTGCCTGAATAGCCCAAAACCCATACCACCCGCAGCATCTGAGTAAACCTGAGCATCCCACTGCAGTTCTGCCATGGCCACCAAGGGCACTCCGTTGAATGATCCCAAAGAATAGCGCCACATTCTTAGGTCCTCCTTAGTTCCTTCCGACAATCTTACGTGGTGATGGGGTAATGGCAGGTCAGACAATGATACCCCCAATCGCCTACAAAATGTCCTCCCTGCTCTCGCCACCCTAAAGGCAAAATTCAAATGCTGCAACAGCACTTGCACCTCTTTAACCGTGACTTTGTTCTTTGCCAACATGGGCATCCAGCAGCAATTGCATCGTCAATTTTTTCTCCAGTTGTAGGTGAACCTCCATCACCACCAAACCAATTTCAATGACCAAGAATGACAGCACTGTACTGGTCTAACTGTCTTCTCCAGTGCCAACGCCACCCCTAGATCCTCCATGATGTCCTGAAAACTGCTCAGAATTCTCTGGGATTCCTTGGAACCGGGTTTTCCCTCCAACGGAAATCATTGAGATAGTGTGTCATGTGTTTGTCTTGTGCACCAAAAAAACATTCATTGGAGGAAGTTACTGAAACACTCAAAGAGCGCACATGACATGGAACACCCCATCGGGAGAGCTTTGTCTACATACCACTGGCCCTCGAACTGAATGCCTACAGCTGAAAGTCATCCGGGTGAACCGGAAATAGGCAGAAAGCCAACTTGATGTCGCTTTTGGCCTTAAGGGCTCCCTGCCCTACTCTTCAACTATGGACAATGCCACAACTACGGAGGAGTATTTGACTGAATCTTGGTCCTTTGGAATGAAATCATTAAGCACCGCTCCCCCTGGCACAATAGGTGTTGCTTAAGCCTGAACTGACCCTTTCCTTTTTTCGGAACCACTCCGGTGGGAGACACAATTGAGCGTATCATATGCCAATCATCAAATGGGTCGGTCATTCTCACTTCCAGTATTTCCTTCCACAGTTTTTCTCTTACCAGTTGCTAAAAGGAGCTGGCTGATTTGAGATTACTCGCCCACCTGTGCACTCTCGGACCCTGGTAGCCCAGTCTGAAACCCCATGTGATCCCCAAGGAGATGTTTACCACCACATTTTGAACATTTGTGCTGGAACTTTCAATATCCCCTAGTGCATACTCCCTTGTTAAAGTCCTAGAATGGCTCCCATCTGTCCCCCTAGTCCTTGGAGAATTGCTCCCACCCCTCCCAGGGTGGGCGCCCATGAAAGGGCAGATACACAATGGGTAATCGGGTGGCCATAAAGATTGTCTTACCAAACTTTGATAGGTCTATGATATGGTACCATAGATGTGAGTACACCTCCCCCACTGCGCATCGGGGTACAGGGCCATGCATGCCCTAACCTCATCATCGTACTGGGCCTAAGCGTAACCCCCATAATTGATTTGCACCTTTCTTATCGTGTCCATGTAATTAAAGAGCACTACGTACCTCTCAGGGTATTTTTCACAGTTCATGCAGGCACAAATTAGAAATGACGCAGTTCAATTCTCTATTGTCAATGGGACCTTAGGGCGCTTGGCAAGCTCATATTCTTCCTCCTTTGATCCCTCCTTAGACCTCAACTCTCTAAGCAGAAATTTCAATATATTCCCCATTCCTGATTTTTTCTTTCGTCGCTAGCATTAGGTGTGCTCCCAAGAGTTTAGACACTTCCATGTAGGGCAGTTTCTTAATCTTCAACTCCTTACTCTCCTTCCCTTCTGATTTATTTTAGTTTTTCTCCCCCCCCCCCATGCTCTTCTTGCTACCCTGACGTGTGCCTCTGGCATCCCACCATCCCTGCCATCAGAACCGGCAACTGACTCTGTGACCCCTGGCTTCTTGTTGTCACGTTGAGGCGTAGATAGGGTGGTTTGGAATACACAGAAGCATGGATTGAGTTTGATCAGACAAATGTGTATGTATGGACTACATCACCCATAATCCTGTGAGAATAACCACGTGGGCTCTGTACTACGAGCCATACATAAGCACCGCCTACTGGCTGCTCAGTGCTTGTCAATCACGAAAGCTTTACTGGGATGTTTGTTCTACTCTCTGCTTTGTGCAAGTTGTAGGAAGGTATTCACCTTCTTAACCTGTGTCCCGCATCGTTCTGCTGACTTGTGTAGTTGAGGAGCGCTTCGCAGCCAAAACGAAGGCACCTGGGTCTTTCCTGACCTTTTTTACATCAAACGCGCTGGAGCGCGTCCTGGAGCCGTTACTTGGCTCGGTCCTGTTTTTTGTTTACTTCTCACCCGCCTTGCGAGTGATACGATTATACGCGCTGGAGCGCGTCTCGGAGCCGTTTGAAAGGCTCGGATCTGATTATTGCATATCTCTCTTGTTTGTGTGGCATTTTCCTGTTAAACGTGCTGGAGCGTGTCTCGGTGCCGTTTGAAAGGCTCGGATTTGATGTCTTGCATTTTTCTCGTGTTTGCTGGGCAATCCTTACCAAACGCGCTGGAGCCCGTCTCAGAGTCGTTAAGAGGCTTGGAGAATAAAGCTGTATTTCGTTTTGTGACAGTACACCAACACACAGGAACAGTGTGACTTACCCTGAAGGATATCTTCTAAGCTAAGTACATTTTTTGTTCATTATCAGGACGCTGTTTAACTGCAGGATAAGGTGCAAGCTCTATATCTACCATTTGAAGACATGGCTATTTCTTTTTATGGCTTATTTTTGGATTTTGGATTTTTTCATTAGTACGAGTGCGGTAGATTTGAACGTAAGTGCTTACACATAATCTCATATGCATTACTCTCTCTACATGCTGTGGCTGCTATATATATATGTTGTGCTTGTGTTTTGTTACAGGGAACACGGGTCTAGACAGCTGGAGTGACAGGAGTAGGTGTGAGGTCTACAACTCCCAGTCCATTCCCCATCGTGAGACTTCGCAGCCGCATCTTTATTGTTTCCTTTGTCCCTTTTTTCCCTTTCCCCTATTATGGTGTTGACTGCTGAGTGATACCTACATACTCACGGGTTACTCCATATCGGGGATAGGGTTACGCAACATCATTCATCGCTCCCGCTGTATCCGGCTTCAAAGGTTACTGGTTATCATGTCGGTGGTCTGACACTTGTCCCCATGCCCCTGTTCACCGTTGACTGCTCCAGCTGCGCTCAGCTTCTTCTGAGTCTACCCCCAAGTCTGCCACATAGCAACCTTTGCGCAAGCGTATCATGCCTTCGTCCTGTGACTCCATCGCATCCACACCCACTGACACCTTTGCCACAGACATGATTTCGCATCTGCAATCCTTACCTGGCGCCATGGTTGGTGCATGCCTCGAGCCTGCTGCTTCCCCACTCTTCCCCTCTGGTCTCACCCTCTGCAGCTGCTGTGCTGTGTCGGCCCGGTGCTTACACTCTGCAAGACAGTATCAACAGCTTGACCTCTTAGTGGACTGCTCCCTTCCCTGCACAGCTCCACCAGGTAGCTGCTGCCCCCGTTGCTGCTGCTGACCCTCTGGTCAGGAGTTCGAGGCCCTCCTCCCCCGCAGGCTGCTGCCTGCACCTCATCCTTGGTGGTCTAGTGCTAGAGCGTCACTACTCTGCTGCTGGGCTGCCCTCTGTCTCTCTTTGTCTGCCTGTTTTCTGCCTTTTAATTTTGTCTTTTTCTGTCTTTTTCTACTTTTTGATTTGGTCTTTTTCTGCCTTTTTCCACTTTGCACTTTTCCCTACTTTTTTCCTTTTTTACCGGTTGGAGGAAAGTGGGTTTCTGTTGCAGTAACCCCCCACCCCCCACACACACACACACACTTTTTGCAGATTTTTGATGCACCTTGTCTTGATGTGCCCTGGGTCCCTGCCAATCAGGTTCCCAGGGCCTATGTTCTTTCCCAAAACTGTACATTTGTACCCATAATTTGCACCTCTCTGGCCACATGTAAGTCCCTTGCAAAACGTACCATGGGTTCCAAGGGCACTATGACCAGGGAAGGCCTCTAAGGGCTGCAGCACATATTGGGCCATCCTTGTACCTCTACCTTAACACACATCCACTGCCATTGCAGGCTGTGCATTTTGGTGCAGAGAAAAGTGAAGAGTCGACATGGCACACATACCTGTCTGCCATGCCTGCAACCCACTGCCTATGGTATAGGTAAGTCACTCCTCTAGCTGGGTGCATTATACCACTGGTGAGGGAACAGTTGCATGAGCACTGTACCACTGCAGTGTCTAAGTCCATTCTTAGACATTGTAAGATCTATAAAGCCATAAAGAGTATATGGTCTGGGAGGGTTCACTGACAAAATATCGATGTCAAAAATATAGATGTAAAAAATATAGAATGCAAAAATATCGACTCCCTATATTTAAACAGGTAAGTACAAAAATCTCACAAAAAATATCGATCTTAAAAATATAGTTGTACAAAATATCGATTTATATATATATATATATATATATATAAAATAAAATAATACATATTGAATATATTAATAAATAAAATTAATTTTTAAAAAATAAAGTAGATTTATTATACATTTTAACAAATATAACAATAAACTTAATTAAAAAAGATAAACACATACATAATAATAAATATATATATATATATATTTACTTTAAAACAATTATTAAACTATTAATTTTAATTTATTTTATCATTTTAAAATTATATAAAAATTCACAAATATATATATATATATATATATATATATACACACACCAATAACATAAAATCTATTAAAAGAAACATTCTATTATAAATTAAAACATTAAACTATTTAAAAATCTTTAAACTTAAATTTACCACTACAGTCAGTGCAACAGTAGGGAAAGTGTTGGATAGCGGAGGCGTACAAATTACTATTCCCACTCCAGTGAGTGCAACAGTAGGGAAAGTGTTAGATAGCGGAGGGGTAATAATTACTATTCCCACTCCAGTGAGTGCAACAATAGGGAAAGTGTTGGATAGCGGAGGGGTAAAACTTACTATTCCCACTCCAGTGAGTGCAACAGTAGGGAAAGTGCTGGATAGGGGAGGGATAAAATTTACTATTCCCACTCCGGTCAGTGCAACAGTAGGGAAAGTGTTAGAAAGTGGAGGGGTAAAAATTACTTTTCCCACTCCAGTGAGTGCAACAATAGGGAAAGTGTTGGATAGCGGAGGGGTAAAAATTACTATTCCCACTCCAATCAGTGAAACAGTAAGGAAAGTGTTGGATTGCGGAGGGGTAACAATTAATATTCTCACCCCAGTCAGTTCAAAATTAAAAACAAACAAAATAGTAACACCAACAAAAATATTTAAAAAACAAAATAAATAAAAAAATATATAAATATGTTAAAAATTAAAATACAAATATATTTAATATTACAAATTTAAAAAACATATTATAATGTTAAATGTTAAATAATTGTTATTTCCTACCCTATAACACCACACAATTCACAACCCACATCTAAAGTTTTGAAAAAATGTACTTACATAATTAACATAATTAATTACCAATTAAAGAAATATTATTACTTAAAAAACAAATTAAAACTCATAAAAATTAATAAAAACTTCTCACACTTTACCCCTTTAACCCCCCACAAACCACAGCTAAAATTAAACTGTAAAAAAATGTATTACACGATTAAAACTTATTTTCAATTAAAAAACTAATAGTATTTAACAACTAATTATAAAGTAAGTATAATTAACTCCCCACCCTTTATCCCTATAAAAGTAAAACCCACACACACAAAAAATAAACAATTACCCTAATTAAATATCAATTAATTAATTAATATTAATGATCAACTAATTATTAATTAATTAAACATAAATTACTTCCCACCCTTTACCCCTATAAACCCCACACCTAAAATTAATTACACAATTTCCATATAACATTTTCAATTCATTAATATTAATTAAGAACAAATTATTAATTAATGAAACATAAATTACTTCCTGCCCTTTCCCCTATAAACCCCACAACCCTCACCTAAAATTAATTACACAATTTCCATAATTAATTTACAATTAATTAATATTTATTAACAACTAATTAATTAAACATAAATTACTTCCCACTCTTTGCCCCTATAAATCCAACAACCCGCACCTAAAATTAATTACACAATTTCCATAATTAATTTTCAATAAATTAATTAATATCAATTAACAACTAACTATTAATTAATCAAAAATAAATTACTTCCCACCCATTACCCCTAAAAACCCCACAACCCACACCTAAAATTAATTACACAATTTCCATTTCTAATTTTCAATTAATTAATTAATACTAATTAACAACTTATTATTAATTAATTAAAAATAAATTACTTCCCACCCTTTACCCCTATTAACCCCACAACCCGCGCCTAAATAAATTACACAATCACCATAATTAATTAGCAATTAATTAATATTGATTAACAACCAATTAATAATTAATAATAAATTGCTTCCCACAATTAACACTATGAAATCTCAATTGAATAAATATCAATAAAAAATAATCATTAATTTATTATAATTAAATGAATTCCCACCCTATTCCCCTATAAACCCACAACCCGCTACGGAACTAAAAAACGCAAAATTTAATTAAAATAAAATTGATAATTACTAAAAATGTAACACATATATTAAAAAACAAACAATTCTTATACAAAAAAATACATCACATTCATTTAAAATGTATACTAAAATACATAACACTAATTAAAAAATCGATATTTTAAACAACTATATTTTTGCAAACGATATTAATGACTTCTATATTTTTTTAAACGATATTTCTTCCCTTAAAATTGATATTCTTGACCACGATATTCTTACAGTCGATATTTCTGACACGATATTTAGGACTCAATATTTCTGTAGTTCGACATTTCCAACTTTATATTCTGTCTGCACAACGTCTGGGAGTTTGTCACTACGAACTCCACAGCACCATAATGGCTTTACTGAATTCTGGCTAGTTTGGTAGCAATCTTCTCAGCATAATAAACCCACACTGATGCCAGTGTGGGAGTTATTATACAATGCACTCAGAGGGCATCCTAGAGATGCCACCTGAAATACAACCAGCCTCTGGTGGGTTTCCTGACTGGTAAACAGCAGCCTGACACCACGAGACATGTTTCTGGACCCCTGTGGTGGGAGCCTTCACTCCCTGGGCCAGAAACAAAGCCTTTCCTGGGCGGAGGTGTTCACACCTCCTCCAGGTCAGGAAGAACCATCTGTGGGTGGGAAGCTTCAAAGGCCTTGCCGCCTTTGCAACGCGACCCCCAGCCTCTCCTGCTATCCGGAGCAGGTCCCCTTCCTGTCTCACCCCCTTTTCAGCGGGAAGAATTAGAACAGCCCAGAAGGTGTGCCCACCTCTGCCAACCCCACTCCTCAGGTGGGGGAGGCGAGGTGAAGCCCACTCTTCAGTGCCCGCCATCTTGCAGATGGCAGGCACTCTCCAATCAGGATTAGGGATTGTGCCCACTCCCCTACGTGGGGTGAGTGCCCCAAGGGTGTAGTCATCCTAAGGTCAGTAGCCCATTGGCTACTACCTCGAGACCCCTAAAATGTCCCTTAAATACAGTATTTAGGGGGCAGCCCTGAACCTAGAAGGCAGATCCTTGCAAGATTAGAGGAAGAAAGAAGAAGGACTGAAGAGCCGTGTTGACCCAGGAAGAAGAGGACACCTACTGCTTTGGCCCCAGCCCTACCGGCCTCTCCAGACTCCAACCTTCCTACAGCGAAGAAACTGGTGTGTCCAGCAGCCCCCCCAGAGCCTGGAGGACCTGCCCTGCACTCACCTTACAGACTCTGTTTCCCGTGAGCACCGGATTTGCTCAACAAAGACTCCAAACCCAGAATCTGGATTCAGGTAACTCAGCACCCGATGCCCACGGCGGGAGTTCGAGTGGCCCAACAACGTCTTTTGGCACCCTGAACCCGGCTGCCCCAGTGCCCCTGGTGGTGCAGCTCCTGTGCTGGTCGTTGGCCCCTGCAGTGCTGACCTTAACCCCAGGAGCTTTGCTCCCACATCTGAGTGGCCTGCTCTTCAGCAAACCCTAACCGAAGGCCCGCTTAGCCCTACTGGCTAACATTGGGCCCCTGCACTCTGCACCAGGCCGCACCAGTGCCGCACCAGTGCCGCTGGTGGTGCAGTTCGAGTGCCCTTCTAGACTCTGGGGAACCTTGGTCCTAACCCCCAAAACTCCCACTTGTAAGCTGTGTACTTACCTGAGAAACCGCTAACACTTTTTCTCCCATAGGAACCCATGTGTTACAGACTCGGTCTCCCGTGAGCACCGGATGTGCTCAACAAAGACTCCAGGCCCAGAATCTGGATTCAGGTGACTTCGCAATTCTGCACCACTCTGCACCTGATGCCCACGGCTGGAGTTCGAGTGGCCCAACACCACGAGGAGGTCTCCCCAGCGATCTTGACCTGGGATCTGGTGATCCCCGACCTCCCTCAAGCTTCAAGACGACGCCTGCAGCCTCAACCTGAAGGGTCCCCCCGACCGCGAACGGAGCTGGTAAGAAAACCCGACTCCAGAAGACACCCCTGCACCTGACGCCCCATGGCCTTGGGTGGCCCAACCAATGGTGTCCAGGCATCCCACAAGATCCCAACTTACCTCTCCAGCCGGTGGTCACCTTCAATAAGTCTCTCTGCCTGAGCATGCAGCAACTTCACCGAACCGAAGGTCGCTATTGAAAAGCACTGGGTCCCTGCGTCTTTTGGCACCCTGTACCCGGCTGCCGCAGTGCCCCTGGTGGTGCAGCTCCTGTGCTGGTCATTGGCCCCTGCAGTGCTGACCTGAACCCCAGCTTTGCTCCCGCATCCGAGTGGCCTGCTCGTCAGCAAACCCTAACCGAAGGCCCCCTTAGTTCCATTGGCTAACATTGAGCCCCTGCTGTCTGCACCCGGCCGCACCAGTGCTGCTGGTGGTGCAACTCGAGTGCCCATCTAGACCTTGGAGAACCTTGGTCCTAACCCCCAAAACTCCCACTTGTAAGCCGTGTACTTACCTGAGAAACTGCTAACACTTTTTCTCCCCTAGGAACCCATGTGTTTGATTTTGGGCCTAAAATGTTCGAAGTGTTAAACTGATGTTTGTATGGAGTAAAGAGAACTAAACTGCAAAGTATCAAAATTCTTACTTACCTTGTATTGTGAGATCCTAAGGTGTGGTATCTAGGCATACCACCCCCAGTACTCAAAGTAATCCAAACGTTTCTAAAATGTATTCTAAAAGTAATTACTGTGTAATTCAAACTGCATTTTAAAGTGATACAAACCTGTAACAACTGCAAATCCATCCTAAATTGCATTTCTATGTCGAAATATTTTATTGAGAAAACTTGTAACGAATACATAAATATGAAGACATAGGATTGTCAGTTAACATTTCAAACATATAGAATATTATTACCACAGAAAACAGAGATAATTAAAAATTACATAAGGTATCTTATACGGTATAAACTAGATGCTAAGAAAGAGAATAAGGTATAATAAGTTAATAAATATACGTATTTCAATATATAAGTACTATTGAGATAATTATAAATATAAAGATATAGAAAAGAGATAAAGGGGCACATTACGATACCCGGCGTAAATAATTCCGCCAGGCATGGAAGCGGCAAAAATCCGCCCGCACACACCGCCTGAACACCGACCACGCCATTACGATTACACAAACCGAATACCGCCATCGGCGGAAAAAGCACACAAAATACCGCCCGCCAACGTCCGAGTCGGAGACAAACCGCCCGCCACGGACGGAAACACGCACGACAACACAAAACCGCCCGCCCTCACGGCCGACACACCGCACGTGAAATTACGATCGCACCGACATGAGCGCGGAAAAACCACAAATATACCGCCCGCCAGCGCAAACAACGCCGATGAGAATCGACACGGCAGAAGCCATGGCGCCCACGTACCTGCACAGAAACCATCCGCACACAAAACCAATAGCACACAACATGGCCAACAAGTCCACACAGCAAGGCACGCACAAATACACAAGCACAGTACATATCCCGAAAACACCCCCCGGACAAACAAAAACTACAAAGGCCAGAACCCCAGACACAACACACCTGAAAACAACAGACCATGAGGACACACCCACATAGGTGAGTACAAAAGCAGCACTCCCACAGACCACAACCCCTTGCTACATTGCAAACCAGAGAGGAGAGGAGAGGACACAGTGACACAGCAAGGACAGCAGCACACCACAGAAACGCACACATCACAACCACCACCACCACCACCACCACCACCAAACACCACCACCACCACCACCACCACCACCACCACCAAACACCGGCACCACAAACCCCCTGCACATTACACAACACACACCGCACCAGCACCACAAACACCATGGCACCACAAAGGATGCCCAAGTTCACGCCCATGGAGCTGACGGTCATGGTCGACGAGATCATCAAGGTGTACCCACAAATCTATGGGAACATGGTCCAGCACACACCACTAGCCACCAGAAACAGAATGTGGAACCGGATCGTAGACCAGGTCAATGCAGTCGGGACCCTGCCCAGGAACAGAGTCGAGATTAACAAACGTTGGAATGACGTCAAGAGCCTGGTCAAGAAGAAGGAGGGCAAAAACAGAGAGCTGGCTGCCGTCACTGGCGGAGGGAATCCCGCGCTCTTTAAGACCTTCAAAGCGTGGGAGGAGAAGGTGCGAGTCGTAATCCATCCGGAGATCCTCGCCGGATTAGCAGGGGAGTGGAGGCTGGTAAGTACAAACTAATGTATACCAGCACACCGCTATGTACTCACATGCACTACCACCATGCCACAGCTCCCAGGGACAAACACCCCCATGTCCAGCACACAATACACAACACATCACACACACATGCAACAGACACCACCACACACAGCCCAAACCGAACAACTGCAAGATGCGTGGGGACATGTGTACACTAAGCCAGCCACGTAACCACCAACAGGTCCCCAAATATGCCAGAAGCGCCACAACGAGCACCCACCACACCCATGTGTCCGCCACAGCAGCACCAACCGACAAGTAACAGGTAAGTGGCAGGAACACAAAGTGCAGTGGGTGGGACGGTGGACAGCCCAAGTACAACACACACCAGGCCCCAGTCCCACAGCACATCAAGGAGGAGCATCCCCACACCCCACACCCACGTGTCAGCCACCGCAGTGCACAACGACAGCCGAAAGGCAGACATCACGGTCCACAGCAATCGGTGTCAGTGGGTATCCAGCCACCCCACGACCCACAACACCCTCCCACCCCCACAGACCTGCAACATGGAGCACCCCCGCTTAGAGCCATGTGGCATCCAGTACAGTGCACGCACGAACAACTTGCAGGTGGGAAACTGGACAGGGCTGGATTACTGGAGGCATGAGGACCGTAACACGACCAACACATGGGACATGTCACGTAGCAGACGAACACGCAGCACCGCCCACCGTCACGAACAAGTGAACAATGTGCACACGGACATGAACAACAGACTCACACCCCACATGACCCATCACAGACATAGCAACACCCAAGGAGCCACGTCTGCATGCACAAGCCACACTGAATATAGTACCACACGGCAGCCACTGTGCAACTCATCACACACAACCGAAACACCATTGAAGTCCTGTCCATGTAGCCCCAACTGCCTGTCAACCACACACCCCACAACTACGCCTATGTAACAACACTAGACGCAACAGAGCGGAACAACATAAATGCACACGAACACCACTGAACCCATCAAACACACAGACACACCATGCACAAACAACATACCATCCATCCCATCCGTCAGCCCCAGTCTCATGAAAGGCATGTCATCCGCACAGCTGCCACACATACAGCAGTCACGCTAAGATACATGCCCATTACCAACCATGTGCCAGAAGTCAATGAAGTGCACGACACACTGTGAGCAACAACACACAACATGGGCCACACCCCCCGAGCACTGCAGTGATGCACATGGCACAGGGCAGCACGCACACCAAGGAGATGGGACAACTGCAATACGTTGGCTGGCACACAACCATCACTCACTCATAACGATGCGTCCAATGCCATGTCCAGTAATCACAACAGACAGCAAATATGCAGGCCATGTCAAGCATGCACACACCTCAAACCATGCACTGTCATGCTGCCACAACACATGTCACGTTCGGCACCCATGGCTCACAGCATGTACCCCAAAAGCATATTCCCTCCCAAATGCGAATCCGGGGCATGGCCCCCATGTTGCCATATGCGTTCCTAAGCGTTCCATTTGAACCCCAAAAGCATATTCCCTCCCAAATGCGAATCCGGGGCATGGCCCCCATTTTGCCATATGCGTTCCTAAGCGTTCCATTTGAACCCCAAAAGCATATTCCCTCCCAAATGCGAATCTGGGGCATGGCCCCCATGTTGCCATATGCGTTCCTAAGCGTTCCATTTGAACCCCAAAAGCATATTCCCTCCCAAATGCGAATCTGGGGCATGGCCCCCATGTTGCCATATGCGTTCCTAAGCGTTCCATTTGAACCCCAAAAGCAAAGTACAAACCAGACCCAGGATGGGCCAGGAGCCCGCATACACCAGAGTCACAATAAGTAGGGGCACAGCAACACACCCATCGGCATGGCCAATCCGTCCCATGCCACATGTGCACAGCACACAGTCCCATTGCCAAGCACACACAACTACAGATGCTACAGCCACACACACGCCTCCGGGAAACCCATGTACGAGATTGCACGAACTGTCAATGTCAGACGACAAATACATACTTCGCCAGGTGCAACACAATAACTAATCTCATTCTCTCCACAGGTGACGAACTGCTGGATGCTGGGGATGGAGCCAGCAGCCAGCACAGCCAGCCTACAAGCCCCCAACGAGGACACACGGATCTGGAGGATCTGTCCTCCTCTTCGGACACGGACAACCAAGCAGGCCCATCTGGTGTGGCAGGGCCCAGCCGCTCCCCAGGACCCCTCCTACCCACCAACCCATCATCCAGGGCTGCTGAACATTCACAGCCCCCTGCTGCCACTGTCGTTGCGGCCACACCCACGGTCATCGTGGCCACTACCACTGCCGCAACCGCCACCATCGCCGCACCGACCACCACCGCCGCCACCACCGCCACGTCTCCGCTGGCGCCAGCCCCAGCGCAGGTGGTGGCCCGGACGACTGGATCCACCCTGGGAGCCACAGCGAGGACCGTGGTGAGCAATGTGGCTAGTGGGCAGGCCGGTGGCAGCAGGACTGGTAGGAGGAGCAGGGTCAGGGAAACGCCAGCCTCCCCTGGGAGCCATGCCCTGCCTCACATGGCCAGAGTCCTTGGGGCCTATGAAGAGGCCCAAGGACAATGGGTCCGGTCTGCCTCAGACACGCGTGAGGTGCTGGGGGTGTTGAGGTCCATGGACGCCCGTATGGGCCAAATCGTGGACCTCATGGGACAGCTGGTGGTGGCGGTGAGGTCACAGCCAGGGACAGCAGCTCCCCCTCCGCCACCACCTGCCGGGGCGCAGGGTGGAGCAGCAGTGTCCAGTTCCCCTGCGTCCACAGCCAGTGATCACACCTCAACCACCAGCATGTCGCAAGCAGGCACCCCCCCTCGCAAACGTGGAAGGGGCCGTCCGAAGAGGAAACAGATCTCCCGGGAGGACTTCGCACGCTCCAGTCGCAAGTGAGGCAGTGAGGCAGCCAGCCAGCCTTCCGCCAGCCTTCCTTGACCAGCCACTGCATTGACTTGGACTACGATCCCACTCCACACAGCCATCTGGATGGCATGTGTGTGTTGGACTATGGACATAGAACCAGTGGGTACACCCTGATCATCACGCAGCCATGACCGACAGCTCATTGTCACTGCACGCACCACTTTTGTCATCACCTTACACACAATCACATGTCACAGTTTGTAATAAATGCACCTTTTTCACTAACTGCTGTTTGTGCCCTGTGTCTTATTTGTACGGAATACAACGGCCACCTTGGGCGGAAAGGCACCTGATGCGTGGCATGGCATTTGAATCCGGAGGGCCTGTAGGGACCTAGGGGTGGGAGACAGAACAGGAGCACATTCAATGAGTGTGTCACACACCCATCACACAGTACATGTCAACAACTACAAGCAATGTACACACATCGCACAGAGCTATAGGGCACAATGCCACAGCCACCAACAGTGGCATACTACCCTGGCCATGGAGCGTTGACACACAGCACGCAGTGAACAAACGGCCACCCTGACACAGCACACACACACCTGCACAGATACAGCCACATCAGCCGTCGTACATGGACACTCACCGTCAAGTGAAGTAGCGGGCGATGAGCTGCTGCCGCACATTACCAGCTTCCTCCTCTCCGCTGTCCTCCTCACTCGAGCTGTCCTGGTCTGCGGGCTGGGGCCCTGGTTGATCTCCGTCATCCACGATGAGGGGGATCTGCTTCCGAATGGCCAGATTGTGCAGCATGCAGCACGCCACCACTATCCGGCACACCTTCTGTGGGGAGTACGCCAGCGCACCTCCGGTGCGGTCCAGGCACCTGAACCTGGACTTGAGGAGGCCAAAGGTACGCTCGACCACACGTCTGGTCCTCCCATGTGCCTCATTGTAGCGATCGTCTGCTGGGGTGCGAGGATTCCTCAATGGACTGAGCAGCCATGCCCCATTCGGATACGCAGAGTCACCTGGGTGTGAGGGACACAGAGAACCGTTGCTAATCCAACTGGACAGGGGACAGCATCGCACAGCCAGCACGCTACTCCACTCCACATACTCACCGACAATACAGGCACGATCCTGTTGCATATTGGACATCAGTCGTGGCAAGATGCTGTTGCGCATTATGTGTGCGTCATGGGCCGAGCCTGGGAACTTTGCACACACGTGGGTGATCACCATGTCCGCAAGGCACACCACTTGCACATTCAGGAGTGCGTGTGCTTCCTGTTGCGGTACAGGTGCTCAGTGGCCTGTGGTGGAACAAGGCCGACATGTGTGCAGTCAATGGCTCCAACGACGTGTGGGATTCTGCCAAGGGCATAGAATGCACCCTTCACTGCCGCCAATTCACGAGCCCTGGGGAAGCGGATGTACCTGTTCCGGTACAGCATCATGGCTGCCAGTACATCCCTCAGCACCTTGCTGAACATGGGCTGGGACATCCCTCCTCCACTGCCCACTGTGTGCTGGAATGACCCAGTGGCGAAGAAATGCATGGCGGCCATCACCTTAGCCGTGGGGGTGACAGCAGTCGGATACACCCTGCGGGGACGGAGATGGGGTTCTAACATGGCACACAGTCGATGCAGGGTTGGCCTGTCCAGCCGAAACTTCCTAATGACCTCCGTATCCTCCATGTCTGCCAGCAATTGGTATGGGCGGTCAATGTTCGGTCTCCGCCTAGGGACAATGGCAGAGGACACATGTCAAAGCAACACGACACATAGCAATTTTGCATACACATCACTGACATGACTGAGCAAGCACATGAGCCACAGCCCAGCTGTCAAGCTGGGACGGCACGGCCACAATACACTTACACAGGTCTCCCACCAATGGCAATGGCTAGTGATACAAACCACTGCCATGTGCATGCACATGGGGATCTAGGCCCCAATGACTTGCGGGGCGTGCTGATGGGGACTGACTGCATATCCGTCAAGCGGCAACGCCACGGCAACATGAATGTCTGCTGAGCATGGAACTGCTTCCGCGGCTGGATGAGTATGGCACACGACGACGACGATGTGGGCACAGGCTGAGCGGCCAAAACAAGTGGGACCTGTGGCACGAGGGGATATGAGACAGTAGTAGGTGTCAGCACTGCACCCTATGTACAGCACTGTACGGATCACACCTCCCGAAACATTGACAGGTGTCCACATTGACAGCCCCATGCCAAGACGGCTGTGTGCTTGCAGTCACACGTCACAGGTGAGAGGTTACATTGCACGTGCCAGGTGGCAGACGTACACAGTGGGAGCTGGCATGTGTGTGCATGTGTCTCCTGTTCAGGATCCACCACATGGGCGCTGACTCTGTACTGACCATTGGACACAGCATGTTCCGTGGAAGGCTTGTGTGTGTGGGATGGTGGCACTGGATGTGCCTCCGTTGGGTGGGGGCCATGCACAGGGCGGGTACGTCGATGATTGCGCATTGTTGGTCACGGTGGGTGCACCCACTCAGATGTGTTGCCCTGTGTTCAATTCCTATGTCCGCATGATGATGGACTGTAGATGTGGGCAGACTACACATTGGTCGATGTGCTGTCTATATGCATGTGCCTTCACACCAGGCACAGCTGCCCCTGCACATGTGACCCCTGCTGGACTCGCTGCTGGGTCTGTGGAGCTGATGCACCTTCTGCGCGTGGGGCGGACAGCTCTCCTCACTTCCCTCATTGCGCATGTCATGACTTTGCCGCAGGTGACATGGATCATGGAGGGCCCACATGTACGCGTGGGTAGGCTACACATGATTGTACACTGGTCGCCACCCCCAGTCAGTGTTTCGAATGGGAAGGTTATCGTGCTGGTGGTATGTTCGATGTGGCGGATGGGCGGGCCTAGGTGCGGGCTTACATTCCGGACATGGGGGGGTAGTTGGATTGGCGACTAGTTGCAGTACACACGGGACACGTCTCTTCCTTTCCACATCTGGGTCATCCCTTGTACTAACTGACAGTGATACAGTCATCTTCGCCCCAGCCCTCATGTCCTCCCCTCGCTCCCCCAATATGCATGCTCACCTGCGAGGCTAGCGCTTGCACAGGCAGCCCCAAGCTCGCACCAGAGAGGGCAAGGAGTGTATGTGTGGGTCCAGTTGCACGAGTGGGCTATCTCAGGGTATGATGTGTCGCGGGACGCCGTCCACCTGCGTGGTGCCCCAAATGGAGACCCGGCCTGCATGGACTATGCATCACAGTCTTCGCCTTCCGGATCCGCCACCTGCGACACCCAGTGGCTGTGGCTGCCCTTGCGGCCAGGCCGCGTCCGTCTGTGGCTGATGGCCCACACATTCACTCTTTGGCCTCTCTGGGGAGGGCTCGGGGTGGTGGCGCACGCGCTTGCACTTAGTCGCAATGGCATGTGGCGTGGTTGGTATGATGGGCAATCGATGGGATGGTGCGAGCCACCTCCCGTGACGTCAGTGCTGCTCGTGCTGTGGTGCGTCCCCCTACACTTCCATCTGACTTGTGCCATGCTAGACGTTGAGGTTCTATTGCCTGCGTGATATGACCAGGAGGAGCGCGAGGAGACCTCTCACACACCATGCTCCACTGCCATCCCGTGCCCTGTGTCGCCTGTGCGGATTGACTATGTTGGGGTTACACCTGGTCGACTGGGGCTGTGTGTGCCTTGTCAGGGGCATGGCGGGCGCACAACAGGATCCAGCTTGTTCACAGAGGGTGGGCTGAGGTGCGCCTGGTACCGCTTTGTACGTGTGCCCGGCTGCTATGCACACACGTGTTCACTCCCCCGACAGGTGTCCTCTCACAATGCCCAGGGAAGCGGTGGTGTACTGTTCATGACCCCTCCCAACACGGCGTGCTCCAACTTGGCATGTGCGCATCTACCCGTCGCACCCACCCACCTGAGCACTGCGTCCATACGACTTCACACGACACATGTGTGTCTTCCACAGTAGTGCTACTCATTTGCGTTGACATCCAATACCAGTGGACTACATGGTCATGTCACGACTGCCGTGTACTTCACATACTCTCATCCTCTCTCATTCGTACTTGTGAAATGAGTCAGCGGAGACAGTTTTGGTTTCAAACATTATATTGAGTCTTCTGTCCTCTGTGATGCAGTATAGTGGACACTACTGGCAGCGGAATACATGTTGAGGATATACTGAGCATGATTGCAAATGGGATAGGGTGTGGGGTTACATGTGATTGGCTGTTGCATGTGGGATGTGGGCTTCAGAGTGACATCTGCTTGGCCAAGGCTGTGCTAATGTACATTTACGTATAGCTGCGGAGCTGCGGACTTTGACACAGACGGTATACATGTAGCCTACCAGACCGCTTGGCATCATGGGCACAGTCCATCTCAGTTCCATGTGACAGGTTTGCTGCGGTTGTTCCTCATGCACGCGTGCATGTGAGATGACATCAGGGCATGTGCTTGCGTGCATGCAGCGGCGTGCCACTTGTTGTTGCACTGTGGTGGTTACTGGACATGTCACAGTCACTGGGGTCGTGTTGTTGTTGTATGCACTTGTCGTCCATGCAAAGGTCCTGGTATGGGATTCCCGGGGCGGGGGTGGGAGGGGTGCAGCACCCACAGACTCCAGGCGACCTATTCATGTCCACTGAGCGGTGTGTGTGTCCATGGGCGCTGGATCCATGTCGTGTCCTGGTTGTTCGTGCAGTTCCGTCCATGTGGGTGCGATACACAGAGCCCATGCCACTGCCTCCCACGATGCATGCGGTGTTCCTGGATGTGATGGGGAACAGTGTGCATGTCCCGGTCATATCCGATGTCATGGCGATGTCGTTGATGGTGTGGTTACAGTTGCCGGTCGTTTGGTATGGCTGTTGTGGTGGTGACTGGCCAGTCCGTGCGGAAGCTAAGCATGGGTGCGGGGTTGGACATCATAGGTCACTCGGGGAACCTGCGTTGTGGTCCGACGTATTTACAGGTTGTCAGGTATGCGATGCCGTCCAGCAGGGCTTCCATGTCATTGGTGGTGTACATGTTTGCCAGCCAATGAAGCGGATGGTGGCTGTCAAGGTGTTGTTCGTAGGTTGTCCCTTGGAGGACCATGATGGGGCATGCTGGGTGACATTCGATGTAGCTGTTATCGATGATCCGTCGTGTGGAGGCACAGTGGTTCCATTTCAGTGCGGGTGCGATGTTGGCCACATACGCCATGCCCCCATAGGCAGAGCAGGCCCTGTCGTGTGCGTCCAGAGGGAGGAGTAGTGGTAGCAGGTCCGCCTTCAGACATGCCGGGTTGGAGAGGCATATCTCGACGGGATGCTGGTAGGGACACCTCCGACAGTAGAAGACGGGCATGACGCAGCTGAACAATGTGATGCGGTAAGTCAGTCGGTAACTTACGTTCAGCAGGGACAGGAGATCGCATCCCAATGTATGGCACAGGTTGGTTTTGTACAGCTTGAGCTGTTCGGCGTAGTTGGGTAGGTGTGTTGCGGTTGCCATTTCGCAGCGGTTCGTTGAGGTGGCGTGCTCCGGCTGTGTGTGCAGTCTGCAATGTGCACGCTCCGGGGTTGCTGTGAGCTCTGTGTAGTCGTAGGGAGACAGGACTTGTGTTCTGTTGGCTTGTTTGGAGGACACGGGCCCTCTTCCCACATGCTTCTCAGACAGTTCAAGGTCAGTGCTGTGTGACTCCTTCCAATTAACTTGCATGTGGCCGACATGGGGAGTGTTTTCTTCTTTCTTCCCCGTCCGTTGTGTGCTTCTGTGATATGCGCTATCTGCCCTGTGGTCGGTCTCCTCGGCATGCCTGTGTTGGTCTATTCTTGGACAATGGCTGTATTCACCGGCTTCTGTCGTAGGGCTGTGGTTTCGGAGTTGGAATGGAAGGTCATTCAGTGCTGTCTGCTCTCCCTTGTGTGGGCGGCAGGCTGCCTTTCCGCTCTGCGTTGGGCCTTGTGTGTGGATGTTATTCTTGGGCCACCTGTTGTCGGTCCCCGGGCTCTTTGGTGTTCCGTTTTATATGTCTTGTTCATATGTGCAGGGTGGTATGGGTGTTTCTGTGTGGTACTGGCGTTCCTCTTCCCGAAGGGGCCCTGCTTCTCCTAGTTGGTGTTGCCGTCGCTGTGTGCTACGCCATGTTTGTTACACTGGGGTGTGTCCTGCTGTTGCGTGTCTTCACTGACATGTGTGCGTCGGTTGTGTGGCGTTGGGTGTTGTCCGTGAATTGGGCGTTGGGGACATGTCTGTGGCCGGCCTGTCACGTGTCATGTGCGTTCGGGGTGGGGCTGAGGTGTGTGCTGCTTGGTTGTGTCCCTGTGTCTGTGTGCGACGCATGCATGGCGCTGCGGTTGGCCTCTGCGTTGTGCGCATGTGTGGCGGCGTCATCGGCGCTTTGGGGCCGTGACGGGGTGGTTGGTTCCTAGTCCCAGGTGGTGTGTACACATGTGTTCTGCGATGTTACGATTTGGCCTGTGTGTCATATGTGGATGCGATGGTGGATGTGTTGTGTACACGCGCTGGTGGGGGGTTGTCCGCTTTTCCGCCCTTGCACTGTGTGCGCTGTTTGCGTGCACTTGTTGTGTGTGTGCCTACCTGCGTCTCCGCGGTACGTTGCGTCCTTGGTGGTGCATCAGCAGGAGCATGGGGACGGCCTGCAGTGCTGGATTCATGCTCGGGGAGCCACTTTTCGTTGTCCGTGCTCGGCGTCCGTGTTACCGCTTCGGTTTGTCGTACGGTATCTCTTGGCCGTGGGAGCCGTTTGTTTGCGGCATCGTAATTTATGCGCCGGGCGGGACGTGTTTCGTCGGACGGTGTGTGTCAGTTGGGCTGCGCCGCTACGTGTACGGGCGCACTTTGATGGCGGACGGTGTTGCTGGCTTGCCGGCGGTGTTTGGCCTACTTTTCGCATCGTAATTGGGCGGGCGTGTGGACTGCTGCGTGCCGGCGGTAACTGGTGCTTTTTGCATCCGCCAGCACGGCGGTTGTGCTTCCGCCCGCCATCGTAATGGGCCCCAAAGTGAGGGAAAAGTTGAAAGATATGAGGGAGATTGTTAGAGAATGAAATGTAAATAAATGGATAAATAAGTGAATAAGGGAATATGTACATACAGATAAGTAGGGAAAGGAAAAATAAGGGTAAAAATAAATAAATAAATAAGTGTAACTAAGTAGAAGAATACATAGATGGATACTAATGTAAGTATAAGTATATAATTAAGTAGAATTTAGATAAATATAGATTTATACAGCTATAGAAATAGAGATAGGTATAGATATAGATATAGACTCCTTGTCCAAATATAAAGAGGTAGAGGGTAAAAGTAAATAAATAAATAAGTGTAACTAAGTAGAAGAATACATAGATGGATACTAATGTAAGTATAAGTATATAAATAAGTAGAATTTAGATTAATATAGATTTATACAGCTATAGAAATAGAGATAGGTATAGATATAGATATAGACTCCATGTCCAAATATAAATAGGTAGAGGGTAAAGATAATATATGAAAGGAGGAAAAGGGTGCTTAAGGGTCTTGAAGAAATGGGTTCCATACTTGTTGGAAAATGTCCTCTTGATCTTGAAGTCGGTATATAATACGTTCATGAGACGCTGTTTGAACCATCGCTACAAGCCATTCTTCATTCGAGGGAGGGTTAGTTGATTGACAATGTCTTAAGATACATATTTTAGCAGTAGAGAGTGCAGTGTGTAAAAGACGACGTTGCGGACGTGTAATGGAAGGAAGAGTTCTAAAATCATGCAATAAAGTAATAGATAGGGTAAGTGGAAGACGAAGGGATAAAATAGTTTTCTGTAGTGTGATCCCTGTGAAAGTCCAATAATCCAGTATGGAAGGACAATCATGAAGTAAATGGGGAAGATCACAGTTAACTTCAGAGCATCTCCAACATTTAGAATGCGACAATAATCCTACTTTTTGTAATTTCAAAGGTGTCCAATACCAGTCATGCAAGATTTTAAAAAGACAGAATTTCAAGCGAGCTTCTCGAGTGCCTTTATCAAGATCTACCAATATATCCAACCATACATTATCTTCAATAGTAATGTGTAGACGTTCCTGCCATTTCATTTGAAGTACTTTAGCAAGTGGTTGTGAAAATAAGTGAAGAGTTAAAACACCATACAAGCCTGACTCCTTTGTGTCGTCCCCATACACAGAGATAATCCAATATTGGTGAAGGGTTTAATATCCAGGGGAGAGAACCTAAACATCTTCTTAGACAGTGCTGTAGCTGTGAGGATTGTGGTATTTGATGTGATGGGAGATCAAATTCTTCATGAAGCAAGTCAAAGGATTTTAGCTCCCCATTTGATAAGACCTGATCAAGTGTATGAATGCCACATGATATCCAAGTACACCATTGAAGTGCTTTACTATTTATTCGAATACTTTCATTGTTCCAAAGTGGAGCTTTGTAATGCAAGCGGTACGAAGTTTGTACGAGCCGATGTGCTCGATGCCATGCTTGATAAGTAGCTTGCATCACCGGATGTGGAGGGGAAGAACGTGGATGTCGAATACCATAAAGAAAGTTAAGGCCATCGTTTCGATTAAGAAGAGAATGTTCTATTTGAACCCACTGTGGAGGGTCGATGGAGTTTGGGAGTAAATAAACTAATTGTGAAAGGTGTAAGGCTAAGGAATAATGTTCCAGAGATGGTAAACCCAAACCGCCATAAGGGCGTCGAGCCATTAATTTAGTAGCAGCTAAGCGAGGACGGATAGAACCCCAAACAAAAGACCGAATACGAGTATCCACTCGACGTAATGTAGATAAGGGGATAACTATCGGGAGCATTCCCCGTATGTAAGTAAAACGAGGTAAGGTGACCATCCTAACAGCCTGTACCCTTCCCCACATAGAGAAGCCTAGAAGAGACCATTTAGCAAAATCAGTTTCCATTTGTGTTATAAGGGGATTGAGATTGTCTGGGACCATATTGGATAGGCCTCTATTAACTAGAACTCTGAGATATTTTAATTGTGATGATGTCCAACAAAAAGGATAGCCATCTATTGAAGCTTTTGTGGTACCAGGAGAAAGTGGAAGAGCCTCACTTTTATCCCAGCTCACTTTGTAACCAGAATGAATTGTAAAACTGTCAATAATTTCAAGTAAGGCTGGTAAGGAGCATGGAAGATCTTTAAGCGTAAGAAGAATATCGTCGGCGTATAGATATAATTTAGAATCACCGTTTGGCATAGTTATGCCTTGTATTTGTGGTGAGTGTCGAATTAAAGAGGCAAGAGGTTCTATTGCTAATAGAAATAAAAGGGGAGAAAGGGGACAACCTCGACGAGTGCCTCTACGAATTTGGAAAGGGTCTGAGAGAAAACCACCACAGTTAACCTGAGCTATTGGGTTATCATATAGAAGACGAACTTTGGAAATAAATGAATCACCTAGGCCAAAGCGTTTCATGGTTACAAACAGGTATCTCCAGTCAATTCGATCGAATGCTTTTTCTGCATCTAATGAGAGAGCAACAGCATCCTCTGTCAACTCGTTTGCAGTCCATAAGGTATGGGCCAGGGTTCGAAGGTGGTTCCTAGATGAGCGACCTGGAACAAAATCCACTTGTGAACGATGTATAAGAGAAGGGATAACTTTGCGGAGGCGTGCTGCTAAAATACTTGCAAAGATCTTAACATCAGTATTTATTAATGAGATGGGTCGATAACTACTACAAACTAGTGGATCTTTGCCAGGTTTTGGAATGACTGCAATTAATGCTCTATTAGAAATAGGACCAAGTGAATCTACTTGGACAGCTTCCTGAAAAGCAGAAAACAAGGTGTCAACTGTTTCTGATTCAGTCCATTTATAAAATTCCGCAGGGAAACCATCTTCCCCAGGGGATTTATGATAAGGTAATTTGGTAATGGCTGCAGTTATTTCTTCTTTGGTAATATCTCCATCAAGGAAGGTTCTACCCTCCTCTGTAAGGGAAGGAAGGTTGATGTCAGCAAGATAGGCGGCTAATTTTGATATGTCGGGAGTATAAAGATGTTTATAAAAAGATGCAAAGGTGTCTACAATTTCTTGCGGCTTTGTAAGAATCTCACCCGTTTCGCCACGTATTGCAGGAATGGCCATAGCTGCTTCGCATTGTTTCAGCTGAGCTGCAAGCAATCGACCTGCTTTCTCACCTTGCTCATGTTTCAGCTGAGCTGCAAGCAATCGACCTGCTTTCTCACCTTGCTCATAGTGTCTTCCCTTAAGGCGTTGGAGAGCATATTCCGCTTTAGAAGTATATAAGTTATTAAGCTCCATTTTAGCAAGTTCTAGTTTACAACGGTTGGGTATCGTAGGGTGGGATGAATATTGACGCGTTAGGAAAATTATTTGAGTCTCCAACTCAATACGACGAAGTGACGCCGACTTATTGGCTTCTGCTGCATCTCTCATTAATTGACTAATTGACCACGAATGGTTGCTTTAGCAGCTGCCCAAACAGTTCTATTAGAAAAAACTGAAAACTTGTTAATGTTTAAATAATCAGAGAGGTGGGAGCGTAATAGGGTTTTACCTTTAGGTGGGCGATACCTTTGAATATTCAGACGCCATGATTTACGGCCTGGAGAGGTTAAACCTAATTCTAAGGCAAGAAGAACAGGCGAATGGTCCGATATTGCAGCTTCCAGGATTTGGGAATCGGTTGTGGTAGCAATTATCGAGTGTGAGATAAGAAAATAATCTATTCTGGATTGAGTGCCATGGGTAGAAGAGAGGAAGGTAAACTCTTGATCGTATGGATGGCAAAGGCGCCAGTGATCTATTAGTCCATGATCTGACGTTATGTCGTCTAATAAAGCTCTATTCCCTTCATTACATTTGTCTAGGGGGCCTGTTCGGTCTAATACAGAGTCACAGGCCAAATTCCAGTCACCACCAATTACATATTTGGATGCGCCTATTTCTATCAATAGCCGATTTAAACTAAGAAAAAAGGAACGTTTGGCTCCTGTTGGAGCATACACGGAGCCTACACAAAGGATCTTGTCTCCTATTTTTAGCTTTGCAAAAATGTATCTACCCTCCGGGTCAATCCAGGTTTTGATAATCGTAACAGGTAAGGATTTGTGAAGTAGAATAGCCACTCCACATTTCCGTGGTTGGGTATCATTAGAAATAGGCTGTGTCGTTAGACCACAATGTATAACTTTTCCTACCCAGTCTTGTCTTAGTTTAGAAGATTCTAAAGCATTTAGATGAGTTTCTTGTAAAAGAGCAATATCCGTCTTTTTAGTTTGCAGGCAGGATAATTTAGATTTTTCACAGCCTGGTGGGCAGAAAATCTGGATTTTATTAAGGACACGGAGGCTAAGATTATGCAAATCTCCTTTATTGCCACAACTCAGCAGTAACAATGAAGAGAATATAGAACTTTAAACAACATTCCGTTATAGTATATAGAGCATGAGCACACATCCATCTTCCTTCTTTGTCTTAGTCCGGTGCTGCGAACAAGAAACATAACTTCGAAATGACGTGAAGGATTTTCTTTAAATAATAGTTATCCATAGGACGATTTATTCTGGAAGAAAAAGAGACACAATAGGTCAAAAGGAAGAAACCCAGGGAGGGTTAACAAAGAGGTGGGATAATCTTAGCCTCCGTGTCCTTAATAAAATCCAGATTTTCTGCCCACCAGGCTGTGAAAAATCTAAATTTTATGGCATGACACGGAGGCCAACATTATGCAAGTTTAAAGTGAATTAAGCACATTGTCAATCACATTATTGATTGGTCTAAAATAACATTTTTTAAACATACTTTCATTTGACCAGTCAGCGGCTCTAAGAATATCTTGGAGTCCTCCTCCTAACATAAAAGCTTTAGAAGCCGATGCGCCTCTGAGGGAGTGTGCACCGAAGATAGACACATCGACACCACTCTCGCTCATCACTTCTTTCACCCATCTTGCAAGCGTGGGAGATGAAACTGCTTTATGGGGAAATCTGTGAGAGATCAGAAGTTGAGATCCAACACCCCGCAAAGAGGCAGTTCTCTTTTCATACTCTTTTAGGCATTTGACAACACACAAACTTTCATTCGAAGAGAAGAAGGGGTAGAAAATAGAAGATGACATGGTTTTGGTCCTTTTCTTAAGATAAAAACAAACTCCCTCAGGTTGGTAAGCTCTGCTAGAAACATCTAAAGCCTTAACGTCAGAGGTTCGTCTAAAAGAAACTAAGCAAAGCAATACAGTAAGTTTGTAAGATATACGTTTAAGAGAAAGGTTAGCATTGTCTCCCCAAGAGGATATAAGTTGTAAAACATTTCTTACGTCCCATAAGGCCGTATATTTAGGGGTTGGAGGATTAAGAACTCGCATACTTCTCATAATTTTCTTTGTTAAAAGGTTTTGTCCCACCGAGACGCCATCAACTAAGGAATGACCCGCAGCTATTGCTGATCTATAGACATTAACGGTTCTGTAAGAAAGACCAGAGGCAAACAGTTCCGACAGGAAATTAACTACGTGAACTAAATCAATTGAAACGGGATCGTAGTGTTGTTGAATACACCAGCGAACCCATTTGTTCCACGCCAGTCGATATGCCTTCCTTGTTCCAGGTGCCCAAGACTCAGATATGAGTTGGAAAGCATCCTGCGAAAGCCCTGGGATTTTCCATTGTCGCCTGAAATCTTCCATGCCGTCAAGGTCAATAGACCCTGGTCTATTAGAGGGTGAGATTCGCCCTCCGGACCCCGAAGTATTTGCTTGAAAGGCGGTATTAGGATTGGAAAGTCTACAGTCATCTCTAAAATGACCGGGAACCATGCCTGCGACCTCCAAAGAGGGGTTATCACTACCATGTTCTGTAAGTAACGACGGGCATGTAAGAGAAGACGTGGAAGCATGACAAACGGCGGGAAGGCATAAGGCTTTAAGCCTCGCCAGTTCTGGAGGAAGGCATCCACCCCTGATGCTTGAGGATCCGGCTTCCAGCTGAAGAAGGTCTTTAGCTGGGTGTTCAGTCTGTCTGCGAAAAGATCTGTCCCGAACGGACCCCATCTGTCCTGTATTATCATAAAAACTCCTTCGTCTAGTTTCCAGTTGCTGGAATCCTTGAAATTCCTTGAGAACCAATCCGCTACGCCGTTGTTCAAACCAGGAATGTGCTCTGCTGTAACAGAGAGTCCCTTGTTCAAGCAAAAGCTCCAGAACCTTTTCGCTATTTCCGTAAGACCCTTTGAATGTGGTCCCCCCATCTTGTTGACGTATTTCACTGCAGAGACATTGTCCATGCGCAGCATTATGCAACATTTCATTGAATTCTGAGTGAAACTTCGAACCGCGAAAGAACCCGCTAGTAGTTCCAGGCAGTTGATATGTAGCTCCTTCTCGAGTTGAGTCCAACGACCCCCTATTGATGAGTCGCCACATGTGGCACCCCATCCTTCTAGGCTCGCATCTGATTCTATTATTAATTCTGGGGCTTCCCCAAAGATGGCCCTGCCATTCCAGGCTTCCGCATTTTTCAGCCGCCAGGTCAGTTCCTCCTTCGAGTCTTGGTCTAGACATGTCATTTGAGAATAGGAGAGATTCGTTCTGAGAGCTTTCGCTTTCAGTCTCTGAAGGGCCCTGTAATGTAGAGGTCCAGGAAAAATTGCCTGGATGGTCGAAGAAAGGAGTCCCAGGATCCTGGCCAAGAGTTTCAGGGGAAAGGATTCCACTGATAGAATCTTCCTGAGCTCTCTCCGAAGTTTCTTTATCTTTTCCCTTGGTAATTTCAGTTCTGCATTGAGTGTGTTGACCATGAAACCCAGAAATTGAGTTTCTTGGCTTGGTATTATACATGACTTCTTTGTGTTTATTACGAAGCCTAAATGTTGAAGTAGGCGGATAGTAAGATCCGTGTGACGAGTTACCGTCGATTTGGACTGACCCATTATGAGGATATCGTCCAGATAAATAATTAACCTTACGCCCCTTTCCCTTAGCCATGCTACTACCGGGCGCAATACCTTGGTAAAACACCAAGGGGCTGAAGAAAGCCCGAAGGGGAGGGTGCAAAACTCCCAAAGTTTTCCTTCCCATGTGAATTGGAGGAATCTCCTGTGTGGGTGCCAAATCGGGATAGTTAGATAGGCATCCTTTAAGTCTAGACGTGTTAACCAGTCTCCCTTTCTCAAACGTCCCTTAGGAGGTATATTCCCTCCATTTTAAAGTGGTGGTACGTTACCCATTCGTTTAAGCTTTTTAAATTTATGACAGGTCTCTGTCCTTTGTTTTTCTTTTCCACTAGAAAAATATTGCTCACAAAACCTGTTTGGGAGCTCTCTGTTATTGCCCCTTTGGCTAACAGATCTTTTACTTCTTGAGAGACCATATTTCTCTGTTCCCGAGAGAAGGTTATTTCTTGAGGTCTCTTTGTTTGAATGGGGGTATCGAGGAATTCTATTTTGTAACCCTTGACTGTATCTAGAACCCACGGGTCTTGTGTTATCATAGTCCAGTTCCCAGAGAAAAGGGCTAGTCTCCCTCCCACCTTTATAGGGGAATCTAAAGGGTCTTTCAAGGTTCTTACCTGTGGAGAAACCTCTGTTTCTTCTCTCTCCCCGGAAGGGTCTTGTGCGGTTTCTCTGTCTTGGCGGGAAGAAAGATTGGCCTCCATAAAAGGATGTCTGTTGGAATCTTGAGCCTCGTCCCAGAAAGGGTCTAGAGGATGATTGTCCACGGCCGGGGAACCGACCCCGCATTCGCCCGGCCCTTCCTAAAATTTTGTCTTGAAAAATACTTTTTGATGTCGCGTTGTGACTTCTGGATAGAACTAAAGGCGCCAACATATTTAGCCATGTCGCGAATAAAGTCTTCTCCAAAGAGGAGTCCTTGAGAAGAGGGTCCTCCTTCTTTATTCGCTAACTCAATTAGTTTTGGGTCTATTTTCAGGAGAATTCCTTTTCTCCGTTCATTAGAAATAGCAGTATTAGCATTGCCAATCAGGCAGATTGTCCTTTGGACCCATTGGCGTAATTCTTTGGGGTCTATAGGTGTCCCCTCAACATAGGCGCTTTCGGCTAGTTCAAAAATCTTGGTTATTGGGCCAATTGTGTCCAAGAGGCGGTCTTGACATGATCTGAGGCTCTTGTCAATCCCTTTCCTAGGGTCTTTGGCACCCTTGGCTATAAAAGCCACGACCTTAGGGTCGAGTTCAGGGGTCATAGCGATTTTGTCGGGAAGGGATGGGCGCGGGCACTCGGATCTCAGTTTCGATCTGACTTCCTTAGGGATTTCTTTCCTGAGCCAGAAGGTAATGTAGTAAGGGTTGACTGTTTTGTAGTAATTATAAGCTTCCTCTTTTTTTTATTTTTTTTTATCTAAAAGCGGGCCAGAAGGGAGATAACCTCAAGGGTTAATTTCCTCAGGCAAAGGGGTTAATTTCCTCAGGTAAGCGAAGGAGCGTAGCGATAATATCCGGGAGTGTCCTTTTGTCTAACAGCAGCAACTGCCAATGTTGCCTGCTGTAGTCATGGCAACCACGCACGTCTCTAGCGTGCGTGGTTGTTTTTAATGGTCTTTTCTCTAATCTTCGTCCCCCGCATAGGGCGATTGAAAACGCATCGCGGAGGGGGAAGAAGAGTCACGGTATGCTTTGAGGAGCCGGGAGTGGACGAAAGTGAGTAAGATGAGGCCGGGGCGGGCGCACAAGACAAGACGGTATGTCCGGTAGGGCTTGGGGTAATTGAGGTGTGGACGCGCAAGGCTTGGTCGCGTTGATAGGGCTGCTAGGCAACGGTGAGCGATCGCGTCTTTTGAAGGGACGCGTGCAGAAGGAAAGTGAAGTTAAGCAATTAGAAAATTCGGCCCCGGTGGGGCCACGGAGGAAATAGATTATAATATTCCACGGAGAGGAAAGAAGAAGAGCGCAACAAGGCAGAATTGAAGGGTCTAAAGACCCACGGGGAAAGACACAGAAGAGTCTAAAGGTCTAAGTAAACAAGAAATTGAAAAAGGCATTTTCAAACAAGAGACATCGCATAGTAGGGTCAATGGGACCCAGTTATGCTATAAGCAGGCACAAGCAGGCAAGCATATGCATTGTAGAAGCACGAATAAAGTGAGGGTACTTATCTTGTTGAGCAGCAGCAACAAAGAAGGAAGATGGATGTGTGCTCATGCTCTATATACTATAACGGAATGTTGTTTAAAGTTCTATATTCTCTTCATTGTTACTGCTGAGTTGTGGCAATAAAGGAGATTTGCATAATGTTGGCCTCCGTGTCATGCCATAAAATCCTTTTTTCCATTTAATGAAATGTGTGAGGTCATGAACATTCCATGAAACGATACGTAGTGGATGAGAAGTAAAAGGGACACTAAATGCCATGTGTGCGTTAAGATGTAAGGATACTAACTTCTGAGAAAGACAAGAGAATGGAAGAGTAAAGATGAAAGAGAGAGTTCTGGACAAGGAGGAAGAAGAGGTATCAGATAATTGTTAACAGATATTAAGATAAGTGATAAAAAGAAGTTGATAAACTAGAACTAAGAAGGGATTAATAAAGGGAAAAAGAAAAAAAGAAAAAGAAAAGAAAAGAAAGAGCAAAAGAAAATAAGAAAGATGGAAAAATAGAAAAAGGGTAAGTATACTACGTAAAAGTGATACAGTATTTAAGGGGATAAAACTGTTTCCTGTGGATCTAAACGTTCGAGCTATATGTGCAGGGGGAGCCCCATCTAGCAATAAAGTGGGTGGAAAGAATATGATAGAGTCATCATATTAATAGTAATAAATAATACATAAAATAATACATGTGAGATCTTATATAGTATAATGGCGATAATAAATATCGGACACAATCATGTTAAGATAATATAACAGCTAAATAATACAACAGTTGTATAGTGATATAGTTTAAACGCTATCACAATTAATTAGATAGATGAGATGAATATTAGAATAGTGAGATATACAAAGCATTATATAAATAGAGAAATACTTAAAAGAAATTAGAATACGATAAAGAGAGGAATAGAAGAAGAAGGAAAATAAAGAGATGAATATATAAAACAGTAAATGCGAAATCTTAAGTGGTATGATAATGGTAATAAATACTGGATATGAGCATGTTTAAGTAATAGAACAATTACATTAAGCAATATAATACACTAGAGATATAGTGATATGATAAGGTGTTACCACAACTAATTAGATAAATATTAAAACATCAAAGTAACATAGTAAGTAGTGTAATGAAAAATTAATAGATGGAAGAAGAAGAAAAGCAGGAAGAAGAGAGAATTGGGGTAAGACGTCTAGACCATACAAGTCTATGGAGTTCCAGAAAGTAATGAAGAGGATGAATATTTTTACATTTTAGCTTAAATATGCTAGTTCTGAATTCATATTATACATAAAAATTCATAACATTCAAATTATAATATAAAATGACAAGATAATTTTAATTCTATTATGTGCAAATGTAAGGAGATAAAGGAGGGAAGAAAAGATTTAAGAGAAGGAATATAAAAACAGCGTAGTATAAATAATGAGAAAGAGGAGAAAGGGATAAAAAGGAAAGGGAAAAACAGAGCGAGAAATGTACAAAATAAGATATATGAAAAATTACATAGTATAATAATGATATTGAATATTAAATGTAGTAAAGTTTAAATAACGTGACAATGGAATTGAATGATTTAAATAATAATGCAATATTTGTATATTCGTACAGTTAAATGTTTTTCACAAATGATTAAATAAATATTAATACATCAAGATAATATATTAGATAGTGTAATGGAGAATCGATGAGTTAGAAAATAGAAGAGAAGAAATGGAAAGAGAAGAGAACATTAGCATTAAACGTCTTATATTAATTTTTAATTCATAACATTCATACTATATGATAAGCAAGAAAAGGAGAAAAAGAAAAACGTAAGAATAAAAGAACATTAGCCCTTAAGTGTTTAGGATATATACGTCAGTGGAATTTTATAGAGTAAAGAAAGAGAGAAGGGAAACGTTTAGAATTTAATACTTATATATACTAATTCTAAATTCATAATATTCCTAATTGGTTGCTATACCGGAAAACTATAAATATATTCTTATCATAACTTTAATATTAAATAATTAAACATTAAGTCAGGATTCAGGGCTCACCCTCCTCAGTACATGAAGGAGATTTTAGAGGAGAATGTGACTTGTCTCTATCTCTATCCTGCGTAAGAGCTGCCACTGCTTGAAGAACTTGTGATCGATCTCCAATGGAATGCACAAGTCGATCTGGGTCTCTTCCTCTACTATTGGAACGACCTGTATTGCGTCGAGTTCCACCAGAAGACATCTTGGAGTTTAATGAAGGAAGTTGAGATTTGAGCTCTGGTATAGACACAGCACAATCCATGTTTTGAGGAACAAAGTTCTCTAAGAATTGTCGAAGATCATCTGGGTTAAAGAATTCTTTAGAAATACCATCTTTGGTGATTCGTAGACGTGCCGGTTCAAAGAGGCCATATTTAATGTCTAATTGATGTAGGCGAGGTCGAAAAGAGAGAAAGGCTTTACGGCGATCATTCGTTTCCTTTGAAAAGTCTGCTGCTACACGGATTTCATGACCTTCAAATGAATACGGGCGTCAGCGATCAATTGACGAGCCTGTTCATGTCGTAAAAAACAAACAATGAGTGTGCAAGGTCGTATATTTTTCTCTCCTTGAAGTGGGCCAATGCGATGAGCCCTCTGCATCTCCAATGGTGGATCAAAGTTGAGACCTGTGATTTTTGGAAGAGTTGTTTTGAGAAAGGATTTAGCATCTGAACCTTCTATTCTTTCTGGGAAACCAAAGAAACGTACATTGTCTCGGCGGCTTCTGTCTTCCAAATCTATAATTTTGCTTCGAAGGAAAAGAAGTTCTTGATCTTGATCCGGCATGTTGTTAAGACGGTTCTCTACAACGACAACTCGTTCATTTAGACCTTCAAGACAATTTTGAAATCCAGCAATATCCGCACTTATGGATTTAGTATCAGTTGCTAGGGTAAATATGGACGTCTCCATGCCCTCTAGGTGTTGTCCTACTGCTGATATTTCCTGAAGTATGCGGTCCATAGTTGGGTCTGGAGCGGTTGCCATACTAGAATTAGGTAATTTTTGAGCTGAAGGGATGATATTTAAGGCTTCTGAGGTGGAAAGGCCCTGATTTAGAGCTTCAGAGTACAGGGGCTGGTTGATGGATTTATTGTTCGCTTTACCAGATGGCATCTCTTATTGTTCTCTTTTTTTTTTTGCTCTCACTATACAGGTAAGTAAGTTTCTTAATTCCCTTCCTCACTTGGGCATATGTCGCCTAACCAGAAATAAAATAACTTTTTGACTTGTTAAGAACACCAATAGTTCAGACACATTTGCTGACATAGTGTAATAGTTATTTCAAAGAAGTGTGAGATCAAGGTATAGTTGCTGAGGAGAAGTACTGATAGTAATACTAAGAGCAAGTCCCCTCAGTTGAAAGCGCACTCTATACTTTCTCAGTTCAGGTCTAGGCAGTACTGAGTGATATATTGCAGTATTGAGTCAACACTCTTCTTGTTATGGAACAACAACAGATAACAGTTCAAAGTCACCTCAGGTACTTCAAATGTGTGGTAGCAGCGCGTTGAACACAAAAGCAGTTAAAATTCAATCAGCTCCTCTTTAACCATACAGCACTGCCTAAGCCTTGTATATTCCCCAGTCAGCCAGGAAGACTTCACGTAGCAAGGAACAATCAAGAGAATAAAGACTGAGCTCACTCGAGTGGCGCATCTCATCACTTGAAAGAGCCAACTACTTTAGTAAGAAAATTTCCTCAGGCGCTTTGTCAATCAGGAAGTGCGCACAACATATCAGGAAAAAAGGAGCTTATTGCAGAGCCGTATCTCAACACCTGAAAGATCCAGCCCTATTTATAATTATAGTATACTCTCCTCAGGCTGTCTCATTAATTATTAATTAGGTGGCGCGCACCGTACATAATGAAAAAACAGAGCGTTTTGGCATCAGCCGTGTTAGTAGTATAATAAAATCTCCTCAGGTGTTCCTCAGCAATTAGAATTAGAGCGCGCTCACCACATAGCGAGAGAAAACTGGGCTTACTGCAGGTCGCACCAAGTCACTTGAAGAGGTCCATCCGTTTTGACATGAAGATCTCCTCAGGCGCTCTCGTCGGTCAGGAAGCGCGCACTTCACAGCGAGGAAGCGCGAGTTCAGTCAGCCGTATGACGTCCATCTCAGGGGATAGCGGCCGATAATAAGAACACCTCCGCATCAGATGGAGGGATCACTTCTTGCCTCTAAAACCGCCACATTAGCAAGTCCTTGCCCTCAGACAGCTTTTCCTCGCCAACGAGCCGCCAGCCTCGATGTAGAATGTTCCTTACAGCCGTCCGGGGCTCCCCACAGCGCAGAGCTCCAGGATCAAGCGGCCATCTTGCATCGTGGCCATACCACGCCCTCTCAATTGCATTTCTGTGCAAAGGTTTACAATTGAAAGTATATTTTAGCTGGTACAGGTAGGTAAAATATACTTTCAATTGTAAACCTTTGCACAGAAATGCTCAATTGCATTTCTGGGCAAAGGTTTACAATTGAAAGTATATTTTACCTACCTGTACCAAGTCCTGCTTGGTTCTAGAAATAAAATACAAGTATATCTTTTTTATACTTACCCAATTGGTCTGGATTCAGTCTGGGGAGTGTGTGTATCAGTCTTGATTGAGGGAATACAATAAATGCTTAACACACCCTCTGGATAAGCCTAACTGCTCGCCCACACTACCACAAGGAGAGCTGTTAGTACTTACCTAATTTAGCCTCTGCTATACCTCTGGGGACTCCCAGGACTCTGTGCACACTATACCTTACTTTGGTATAGTATATACAGAGCCAGTTTCCTACACCGCTCTTGCCCTCGGCCCTGCCGCCACAAGCCCTCGCGGCCCACCCCCCTCCAGTGACTCTTTCCTGGTCCCTGCATTTTCCGCCTCCCAGCTGTCCAGCCCCATCGCATATTACGTAATGGCGGGGCGTGCCATAGGCAAGCCCGTCTGCGCCCGTCCACGCCTGGATCACGCCCAGCTCCACGGACCCTGATTCTCGGACCTTCCACCGATACGATGCCAGCACCCTCCTCGCCCTCAACGCTGGATGCCACCCCACCTCGCATCGCCAAAGGACACGCAAGGACCCTTCTCCTGCCACAACTGCAGCTACACCCTGACCCACCTCCGCACTCCAGCACCCCCGCCGCCCAATCGACCAACATTGGACCCGACTGGCTCAGCTGCATCCTCCTCAATGTGCGCTCCCTCCACAAACACGCCACTGAATTCTGGGACCTCCTAGACTCCGCCTCTCCCGACATCGCCTTTCTCACAGAAACCTGGATGAACCCCCGCTCTGGCCCAGGCATCGCCACCGCCATCCCCGACGGTTACAAGATCACCCGCAAGGACTGCTTTACCGACCCGGAGGAGGCATCGCCATTGTCCACAAAAACACCCCCCGCCTGACCACCCACTCGGATGACCCAACGACTACCATGGAACACCTACTTTTCCGGATCCAGATCAACCCCAACACCACCCTCTGTGGCACCCTCATCTAAAGACGACGTGGCCCCCGACCGCCCTTCACCGAAGCCATCATCGCCCCCAGGCTCTCGCATGCACCAACTACATCCTACTCGGTGACCTCAACTTCCACCTGGACAACCCCAACGACCAGAACACTGCATCCCTTCTGGAGAACCTCGCCAACGTAGGACTCAAACAGCTAGTCACCGCTCCTACCCATACAGCAAGACACACACTCGACCCAGTCTTCTCTGCCAGCGAAAACATCACCTATAGCCACACCACCAAACTCCTTTGGACCGACCACCACTGCTTGCACTTCGCCTTCACCAAACCCACCATACACCATCACCCCCACCGCCCCCCCGGCCGAAGCTTGAACAAGGTCACCGAAGAACAGCTAACCACTTCTCTCAGCACTACCACACTGCCGACAAACACCAACGCCAGCTCCGCAGCACATAACCTCCACCGATGGATCTCCAAGTGCGCGGACACTCTGGTACCCCTCAAGAAGGCTCCCGGCAAGCAACACGCCAAGAAAGCAAGCTGGTTCACCCCCGCCCTCCATGAGTCCAGACGCAACCGGAGACGACTAGAGAAGATATGGAGGAAAACAACAAAACCCCGGAAACCCACAGAGCCTTCAAAGCCGCGGTCACCACACTCCTCAAAACCACTAAGAAGACGGCCCTCCAGGACAGAATAAACGCCAACGCACACAACAGTAGAGAACTCTTTGCCATCGTCAAGGAGTTCACCAGGCCCAACAGCAATACCACGGATGTCAAACCCTCCCAAGACCTCTGCGACAAACTCGGCACATTCTTCCACCACAAGATCAGGCTTATCTACGACAGCTTTAACACCCAAGACCCTCCCACCAAGCCCGACACCACTACACCCAACCACGCCGCACCCCAACAGATCCTGCACAACTGGACCCCGCTCAGTTCTGATGACACTCTCAAGACCATGAAGAACATTCACTCCGGAGCCCCTTTCAGACCCATGTCCGCACCACATCTTCCACAGAGCAGCCACAGCCATCATCCCCGAGCTCCGCCGCACTATCAACTGCTTGTAGTGCTAGGGGCACTCTTATGGTCTGACACCACGGGATGACCTTTGACTACCATCATTTTAATTGACTTTGGTGTTTTACTTTACCCTAGCATGAATATACGACCTCCTGCATATGCCTTGTTTCTCTTGAAGGTTTCTTTCTTGTAATCTTGCAGTCTTACAGTGGGAGCTGTCACAGAGTAGAACAGCCTTGCCAAGAACAGAACGTGTGGGATATGCATTTGAAAGCATGAGAGAGAGAGAGAGAGAGAGAGAGAGAGAGAGAGATGTGTGGAATGTACTTTTTGGTCTCGAAGTGCAGTGTTATGAGCAGTGGTGCACAAATGTGCATTGTGTTGTACATTGAGAGATGAAGTATGTGATGCTATAGGCAGTGGTGCACAAATGTGCATTGTGTTGTACATTGGGAAGTATAATGAAGTTCTTACTATTGGCTTTGACATGGCCTCATGTCACCCTGAATTCTGACTCTGCCTTGCTTGAGCTTTTCTGCGCGCACAGACAGGCCCCCAGAGTTTTTGCAAGTTGTTTGGGTTAATCACGTTCAAGGTTGTTTTGTGAGAGATTGTTTAATGTACCCTGGAAGGCTTTCGTAAGCTTCGTTAAGATAAAGGCTGGAACATGTGAGAATGTAGAGGGAACGTGGGAACTCCTTTTGCCCTGGAATGCTTGCATGGAAGGTGGCCAATTCCAGTAAGTTTCCTTGGCGCAGAGGGAAAGACTCTCGAACTTTCTAGTGTGTTTTGAGACTATAAAGCCGGAGAATCTTGGCAGCCAGTTTAGGAGCTCACTTGTGGAGTAGATGTACTGTCACAAGACGAACGGAGCTTGAGTCACGGTCGAGAGTCCATTGCTTGGCTGTTAACGGGCTCCTCCAGCTTGAGTTGGCAAGGACGTCGAGTGAACGATCGGGTGAGGTGATTTGTTTCTGACTAGTGCCATTGTGATGTGTGGCCAGTGGCTGTGGTCATTTGAGGTGTTTTCTTTGTGATGTGTGAGTGAGTCAGAGTGCACATCCAAAGTAATCATTTGATGTATTTAGTGTATATAACTTTCTGATTTCTTGCAGGACGTCCAGTATTATTTGCTGCTTGTTTATTCATTATTATTGTTCATGCATTTAACTGTTACATTTGCCAAGTGTGTTATTATTGCTGGCATATAAATATATATATATCTCTATATACATTTGAATGTTGTTAATTTGGCATCTGGGAAAGCCTTTCTGTTAGAGAGCATTGCATAAATAAAACCCCAAGCCTTATTCTAAAAAGAGAGTCTTTGCATTTTGTAAATTGAAACCCCTTTCTAGGTGTTGTTGTGTTTTATTTCTCCTGCTTCGTCCTGTTTGGGCCACCTTGTGGGAGTGGTATTTTGAGGGCGAGGCAAGACACTGCTCCATAGAGACCGCCACCTTCCCTGATGACTGGAAACACGCTAAGATCAACCCTCAACTAAAGAAACCATCTGCCGACCCGACAGACCTCAAGAACTTCAGACCCATCTCCCTGCTCCCCTTCCCAGCCAAGGTCATCGAGAAGGCCATCAATGCCCAGCTCTCCGAGTTCATCGAAGCAAACCACTTCCTGGACATCTCAAAGTCCAGCGCCAGGAGCAACCACAGCACCGAGACTGCACTCCTCGCCACCACCGATGACATCCGCTCCGTCCTCGATCCAGCCAAAAGCGCAGCCTTCATCCTCCTGGACCTCTCGGCCACCTTCGACACAGTCTCCCACTGCACCCTAATCAAGAGACTCCACGATGCTGAAATTTGCAACAAGGCCCTGGACTGGATCCACTCCTTCCTCACCGGACGAAATCAGCGAGTCGGACTTGCCTCCGTTCCTCTCCAAACCCACAGAGATCAACTGCAGAGTTCCCCAGGGTTCCTTCCTCTCAACATCCACATGGCCCTCCTCACGACCATTGTCAGGAGCTATGGACTCAACATTGTCTCCTACGTCGACGACACCCAGCTGATCATCTCCCTCACCGATGAACCAACAACCGCCAGAAACAACTTCTACAGAGGAATGAAGGCCGTCGCCAACTGGATGAATAGCAGCTGCCTCAAACTGAATTCGGGCAAGACCGAAGTCCTCATCCTAGGAGCCTCACCATGGAACGACTCTTGGTGGCCCGCCACTCTGGGACCCCCGCTCACCCCCACAGACCACGCACGAAACCTCGGTATCATATTTGGACTCCTCGCTCACAATGAACCATCAAATCAATGCAGTCATCTCATCATGCTTCCACACGCTCCACCTGCTTTGAAAGACTTTTAGATGGATCCCACAACTCCACGCACTCATGAGCAGCAGACTCGACTACGGAAACACACTTTACGGCAGCGTCACCCAAAAACTCCTCAGAAAACTTCAGAACGTTCAAAACGCCGCAGCCAGACTGGTCCTTGACATCCCCCTCCGCAGCCACATCTCCGAACATCTCCGAGAACTCCACTGGCTTCCAGTCAACAAATGGATAACCTTCAAGCTCCTCACGCATACCTACAAAGCCCTCCACGACGCAAGACCAGCATACCTGAACCACCGCCTCTCGTTCCACATCCCCACCAGACACCTCCGCCCAGATGGCCCTGGCCACCATCCCCCAGATCCACAAGACAAGAACCAGAGGAAGATCCTTCTCCTACCTCACTGCCAAGACCTGGAAAACCCTGCCAACCCACCTCAGACAATCCCCATCGCTGAACCAATTCAGGAAGGACCTCAAGACCTGACTGTTCAACTGAATACCTTAGCGCAGATGAATCAGCAGCCACCCCCCTCCCAGCGCCTTGAGACCCTCACGGGTGAGTAGCCACGCTTTGCAAACCCTGATTGATTGATTGAGACTACCCACCCACCCACATTGCCACCACTGTGCTTCTTTCTCCTGCTGTCTGTCACCCTCAACCAATTCACCCTTCTCCAAGCTCTCCTCGTCATAGTCCAACACCATGTCCTCTAGAGCAATGACCTCAATACCTCTGGCAGCGTTTGCCACCGGCCACTGCGGCCTGACCATTTGTTGGATACCCATGCTGCACTTCTGTCTGAGTTGAGGGGCTGTACCCTGCCCTCCGAACTCCACTGATGATGCAGGACACCAGGCCCTGGGCAGTCCGTTGCCAAGGGTCGTACCCTCCAGTCTGTTGTACCTCCAAAGTCGTTCTGGACCTTCTTAGGGCAGTGATCTTGTTGTACACTGCTGCCGTCTAGCTGGCCGTACTGGACCAAGCCTTCTCTTCCCCTCAGGGTCTTGGAGCCGCACTAAGCTCCCCTGAGTCTGCCATGCCGCCGAACCAACCACCCTATGAAAAAGGAAAAAAGAAGCCTGGTGTGCTGGTACCTACTTTACTTCTCACCGTACTCAACCCTACGTCTGACAGTCACCCGCTACTATCTACCATCATACTCACACCTGCTGTTCTCATTTCACCCCTTGCCCCTGACCAGCTGAGCCGTCGCGCTGCGTGGGTCCCTCCACCTGTCTGATGGTCAACCCTGGCATTTACCCTGGCTGCAGCTCCAAGAATCCTCCCTTCGCTAAAGAAATTGGTGCCGGGAGGGCCCTTTCCCCACTTCCTGCTCTTTTCCACACTGTCTCCCAGGGGTCTTGCCCTCTGCCTGCTCCCCATGCCTACTGCATCTTCGACTACCGCCCTAAATGAGCACCTGGCCTCCCTGCTCTTTCACTTCCAGCTTGTGCCTGCTAATGCCAGCAGCTCCTCTCCTTCAGCCCCCCTCTCAGCCTTTCCCATACGAGGCTCTGACGCTGCGCAGCTCACAATTCCTTTCCCCCAGTCCCTCTGCCTCTAGACGCTGACGCACGCACGTTCAAAGAGGCCCCACTCCCCCTCCTCTTAATTGCACTAAATTGGAACCGTCTCATTAAAGCTGTTGGCTCCTGCAGCATTAGCGTTTCCCCTCTGGGGCTCCTATGTGCTCAACTCCAGCCTGTTGTCCTGCCTAGCAGGCAGCCCGGGCTCCAACTCTGCCCCGCGGCCTGCCGCGGAGCAGCCACTCCCTCTTATCTCAATTTCCCTGCCACTGGGGGTCTGGCACGGTGGCGAGCAAGCCAAAACCGCTGCCGCTAACGCCGCTGAGGCCCTACACAGGTGGCAGCCTCCATAGTGCCATTATTGGCAACACACCCCACCCACACAATGACAGAGTATGCATGATGAATAAATAAATACACAACACACTTTTGTTTTGGAAAATATTGCTGCAGGTTTATTCCATACAAAAGTATGCAATATGGTGGGTTATCTTACGGGCAATCCAAGGGCAGGCAGCTGTAACCAACCTATGCTGCCCTGCCCGCCTGATGAGCCAAGCACTGTGGAGAACCCAATCAGTGCTACACCTTATGGGGTGATCCCCTTTACGGATCACGTGACACATTGGTCCCTTATTACTCACGCCCCTTTCAGGGCGGAGCGTAGCAAGGCAAGCCCCCGGTTGTTCAGGCCCACAACCGCCCGAAGGACTAGCGGGGCACCGACGCGGTTTTCCAGGAACCTGCCATGAGGCTCCTGGTATTTGGCTCTGGCACCCCTATTGTGCCGCGCAGAGGTACCCTTATGTACCCATCTGCATCCAGATCGCCCTGTAACTCTGCCTGCAATGACCAAAGAAAACATTACAACGTTCTACGTACTTTGCCTGCCAGCCCCACGCCGGGTAAGCGGTAGGGTGGGAGACGGCGTGCCCGGCGCTACAGAGGACACCATGATGGCCGGGGGAGGCATAAATACCCTCCCCACCTGCTCGGCGCGCCGGAAGTGACGCGCCTAGTGCGCCTAAGGCAGGGGGGGGACTCCTCCCTGAGTCCCGGCTGCATTAGAGGGGGTGGGTTAGTGTCCAAATGGCACTAAAGGGGCCGCCCTCTTAGGTGGCCCCCTACGTGGGCCGCAGACAGCCGCATAGTGCCATTATTGGCAACACACCCCACCCACACAATGACAGAGCATGCATGATGAATAAATAAATACACAACACACTTTTGTTTTGGAAAATATTGCTGCAGGTTTATTCCATACAAAAGTATGCAATATGGTGGGTTATCTTACGGGCGATCCAATGGCAGGCAGCTGTAACCAACCTATGCTGCCCTGCCCGCCTGATGAGCCAAGCACTGTGGAGAACCCAATCAGTGCTACACCGTATGGGGTGATCCCCTTTCCGGATCACGTGACACATTGGTCCCTTATTACTCACGCCCCTTTCAGGGCGGAGCGTAGCAAGGCAAGCCCCCGGTTGTTCAGGCCCACAACCGCCCGAAGGACTAGCGGGGCGCCAACGCGGTTTTCCAGGAACCTGCCATGAGGCGCCTGGTATTTGGCTCTGGCACCCCTATTGTGCCGCGCAGAGGTACCCTTCTGTACCCATCTGCTTCCAGATCGCCCTGTAACTCCGCCACAGCTCTGGAGGCGGCCCCCGTCGTCGCCAGAGCCCCCCACCAAAACAGCTAATTTCTCACCTGCAACCTCTCATTTCCAGGGCCTCCTGCAAATCCAAAAGGAAGAGATCCATCCCTACTGGTGATAGATGGACTCCATCTTATCAAAATAACCTTTAACATTAGCTTGAATCATGGACACAATCCTGTGCACACGTAATTGGGATAATAGATCAAAGCAAAGTCTCAAAGGTTGCCCAATGTAAGATCGACATCAGTAGAGTATATCAGGAATATTTAATGATGCAACAAAGAAAAATGACCAGCTGACATGTTCGTCACATGGGAATGTTCCGTGACTCTTCAGGGCTAGAAGAACGCTAGGGAACGGCAAGCCGGAAGGCAAGTGACAGGCGGGTGCGCCTGGAACTATGAGGATGAAGACGTCCGTCTCTCGCATGACTTCCGTATCCGGCAGTCATGCGAGAGACGGACGTCTTCATCCTCATAGTTCCAGGCGCACCCGCCTGTCACTTTGCCTTCCGGCTCTGCCGTTTTCCTAGCGTTCTTCTAGCCCTGAAGAGTCACGGGAACATTCCCTATGTGACGAAACACGTGTCGGCTGGTCATTTTTTTCTTTGTTGCATCATTAAATATTCCTGATATACTCTACTGATGTCGATCTTACATTGGGCAACCTTTGAGACTTTGCTTTGATCTATTATCCCAATTACGTGTGCACAGGATTGTGTCCATATTACTAGTGTGGGTTGTTGACTCACACAAATTACGGGGTTATTGGGTATTTCCCCGACCTGGCAGCACCGTTCACATACTCCGGCTATTGTTACATAAACGCGTACGAGTCTGAGCGCCTACTCCCTGTTGTACGAAAAACCCTAATTAGCTTGAATCATCTCATGTCTGATGAAACCCAGACCCCACTGGTCTGTAAACTTACGCATTGAACTGTTCCGTCTCTTTTGGGAATGTTCAACGGCCTCCTCTGACTTGGCCCCGTGCCACACTCTGCGGGGGATCATCTCAGACCACCAGAGCTCACATTGACCTATGTATATTGCTGATCTCACCTAAGTCAGCCTACATTGCTTGCAACAATGCCCCACTACCCATGGCAGTGAGGTCGTTGCCTCCTAAGTGGATCACCAAGATGTTAGGGAGACCTTCCCCCCCAGCCAGTCTCTGCTCCAATCTGTTCGGAGCTGCTCCATCTCATTCCGGGGAACCCCATCCAGACAAACTGCGTCTGGGAAAAACCGCATGGAGCAATTTATCCTTCTCCGGGAAGTGCAACTGCCTCACATTACCTGTAGGAATGTGATGGCCTCCCAGGAGGGAACTCTACTCTTACCATAGCTATATTACCCTTGAGGCTAATGTAGGCTCCCACCTCCTGCAAACTGTAGTTGCAATCCTCCAGTATTTTAAGTGCTTTAACACCCTTTTCCCCAATTTGTGGGGCAGCAGCACCCTTGTAGGTGACTGCTTCCAGCCTATCAACTGGGGCTACCAGGGCAGAGAATATTGTGCTTATCTGAAGCAACCGAAACCTGCCCGTAGAGCAGGGTGCCCATACTCTGTTGCAGTTGCACAGACATTTGCACCGGACCCTATGGCTTGCTTAACTAAAGCTCGATCCCGTGACCCTTGGAGCTCAATCCAGCTATAGACCTAGTTCACTTTGTTATCCCTGGAATGATTGCCCTCCACCAATTCAAGTCCGCATTCAGCTTACCTTCTAGTCACCTTAAAATGACCAGTGGGGTCATGTGTATATTGCCAACGATACTGTTAGAATCTAAGGTTCCCAGTTTCGAGTCCTCTTGTACTTGCCATGAATCCCTTATTTCTTACAGAAATTACACCTGTTCGGTGGGAAAGGGGGGTCAAACCTTAACCACGGCTTTACCCTTCAGGCTAATGTAGGTTCCAACCTTCTGCAACCTGTAGTTGCCGTCCTTCTAGCACTGTATGTGCCTGAACACCTGTGTCCCCAATCTATGGAACAACAGCCCACTTGTTAGGTGACCACTCCCACAACCCGCCTGTCTACTTTGGCTATCAGGGCGATTAGTTTTATGCTTAACTGAAGCAACCCGTAAACTGCCCATGGAGCAGAGTGCACCTATTTTGTTGCGGTTGATCCGACATTTGCACAGTCCTTTTTGATTGCTAAATCATGGCGCACAGGAATGTTCATAACTAGGAGTATGTGACAGTGAGCAAGTGTGTCCTCATGCACTTGCCATGTATCCCTTATTCCTTATGGGAATCTCGCCTGCTCAGTTCCCTCAGTGGTCAAACCCCCTAGGCTTTCCAGGTTTGTGATTCTGTCTGATTTAATCCAGTGTGCACTGTCTGCAATATAGTGCCTAACATTCAGGATCGACTAAGCCCTTCTTTACCCCCGTACTAGATTATTCCCAAATTTGGGGGTTCACACTGCCCACCCTGTGCAGCCCCAGCAGTGGAAAATTACCTGCTCCGTTAAATTTTAATTTTCTTGAACACTGAGTGCCAAATGCTCTTTTTACACAGTAGCCTTTTGTGCTTGACACCTTGTTTCCCCAATTATTGGGACAGCAGCACAATATGTTGTCTGACTTCGTCCCCACCCAGCCTGGCTAATATAGCTATCCGGGCGGGGCATTTGAGCTTAACTGAAGCAACATGTCACCTACACTCAGTTCTGGAGTGCACTTACTTCGCCCCGTTGACCAGACAATTGCACAGACCTCTTGATTGCTAAACCTGGTGAACACATTAATGGTGTCAAATCTGGTTTGAAAGAATATATGTATTGTGCCCACTATTGGAGACACCTCACCCTTTCGTGGAGTGACCACTTACGCAGCTCACCAGGCTTGCTTAACTGCTGTCCGATCACAGATGCACAGTACCTGCTATCCAGCTGTGACCCTAGATGCTTAAACCAGCAAGAGTGTCGGAATCCAAGATTCCCAGATTCATGTTTAGCTGCAGCCCACCTTCAGTGGATCCGCTGGGACCCCTCTGCATCCCTGCAAATGACCTTGTTACTTAATACCGCCCCTTAATGCCCTTGCTGTCACTCAACGACACATGGCAACAAAATTGCCCAGCAGCCTGGTGAAGAGGATTTTTGAGCCCAACGTACCCCAGTCTGTGTTTCCAGCATTTATCCTTTATAGGGGCTCCAGTTCGTGTGAAGTGTGTGTCACTGTCCTGGCAAGGCATACCCAATAGCCTGTCCCACCTTCGTGACTATCCCGTCATGGAATATGTGACAGCAAGCCAGGGAATTATTGAAAACCCAGCCTTAGGGTGGCTAGGTTTTCAATGCTGCCAGGCAGGAGTGCCATCCCTTTGCCCAGGCAACTCTTTTGATCTAAAAGAAACTTGTTTTTATGGCTGTCGCCTGAAACACAAACACCACCTTTGACTGCAACAGCCCCTCACACCTCACTGGCATGAAATTAAGTTGAAGGACAATAGTCTTTAAAACACTCCCTTTAAGAAATATTCAAGGTCAACAGGGCAGGACTCTGCATATCAGAGCAGGCTCAATCCGGTGGCCCCCTGAAAGGCTGGGGCCTGTGTCCAAAGCCCAAAGCCAGCATATCTTGGAGCCCTCGTCATGTTAACATTTGCCGATGCCCACGAGCTGAAGCTCTTCACGTCGTCATCGCCAGAAGACGACACGCCCGAAAGGGCCCGAGCACACCCTGGCTGCGGACCCTCAACCCCTGCCACCACCGCCCCCCACCTGGAAGCAGCCTGTGGATACCGGGGTCCGTGAGGTCGCGCACCCTGAAGAAGGAATGCCAGTAGGGTGTAAGTGCAACCTGCGTGCCATAAGTGAGGTCCTGTTTTGATCTAAAAGAAACTTCTTTTTATGGCTGTCGCCTGAAACACAAACACCACAACACCCGACGAGGACAGGGAGGCAGAGCACCATCCTCCCGACCGCCACTGTCCAAAACCAACGAGGACAATCTGTCGCTCCCCGCCGCGGGGGCTCCATGCACTCGACGCCACACCAGCGACCGGGCAAGCCGCCACGACCTGGTGCGCACCCCACCAACGCCTGCGGGACGCACCGACGAACCGCGCTGTGGGGAGAGACGCAAAATTTCCCAAAGACAAAGAGTTGCACCCAGTGCCTCTGCGCTAGCTCGAGATACATACACCCCGGTGGGATCGGCATCCTGCCAATGCGCAGCAAACCTTCGGCCAGACTCTCTGCTCCCCCATCTTACGCCGGACCAGGCGAGCCCCGAGGCGGCTGGGACTGGACCAATAGTCTTGACATGAAGCACCACCAGGGGAACTGCTGTGACGACACCGCCACACTCTATCCTCGCTGCCTGGCAAAACACGGACACACAGACCTTTCCGAAATTACAATTACAACCTCGTGTGCCTAGCAACGCCCGGACGCATCACGCAGTCCAGCAAATAGAAATGCCGGTGGTGACTGGAGACTAAACCAGAAACAGACAAGCGTCACTGACACTAGGGCCGTCACTAATGCAGTAGCTAGACAATGCGCCGGTGGAAATAGGCTAAGATTTCCCACCTCCGGTCAGAAGACCCAGAAAACGTTGATTTTGTTGGACAAAACAGTAGCGCCACCGCTTAAACTTTGCAAAACATGCGAGAAGGCTTCGGGAACACGAAAGCCATAATTGTCTCATTGTCGACTCACCGCATCACTGGCCTATTTTAAAACCACTGCAAGCCGGGCAGCCCCTGGTACTGTACAACAAGACCCGTGTACGGTATTCTATAGGCCATACAATTCATAGCTCTGATTGGTTGGAGCATCGTGACCCTTACTAGCCGGCCCGGCTAATTGTAACCCTAAAGACGGCGCGACTTGCCACATTCCCGACTCATGGACCCCACCCATAGTCCAACCCATGCAAACAAAATGAAAAACCGGCTGCAAATTGCTCCTTTAAGTGGCAATCCCATAAGAAAATAGTGCTCAGATTAGAGTTGCGCCGTTCTTCCTAAATAAACTACTTCCGCATGCCTGCCAATTGGAAGAGGCCAATGCTTCTCAAATTAAGTGAGTAGTCAGTGGGCTACCCTCTAACTTATAAGAACTACAACTACAAGTAATACTTATTGGGCGATAGTTGCATAAGTAAATAGCAACAACCAAGGCTCCGCAAGCTGGAAATTGGTGCTTAGCTTAGGGTGGTGCCGACTGGTAATCTACGGCTTCTGTCATTTACAGGAGCTGCCCACCAAAAAGTAACACTACACCTGCCAGACCGACTCATTGGGTGATAGTTGCATAAGTAAGCAACAACGATGGCTCCGTTGTGCGAATATTGAACATGCTTCAGTTATGAAATGATGAGGCCAGGTGTTGAGCCGATGCGGGGACATTTTGTTCCCCAGTGCCCTAGCTGGCTGCTCACACCCTTAGGCCACATCTCTCCCTACAACCTCTGCCCTGGAACCCAGGCTCTTGCCTTCCGGTTGCCAGCGTATTTAGCATCTAAGCATAATTTCTGTCCCTGTCGCATACTCCGGCCGATGCCTACTGACCCTTGCCACTGTGTCAGACAAGAAAACTACCCCGCAGCTGTCAGATCGACCTCGGGCCCCATTATGTCTCCCAAAGCTCCCGAACTTTCCCGGCGCTGCCGCAGCCCAGAGCTCCCTTAATGCCTGCGGCCCGACCCGTAGATATTGCAGCCCGTGGGGAGTTCTGCCTGCAGGAATTACCAACGCCACAACCAGCTGCAGGACTGGCGGAAAATGCCTGCTCCGGAGCCACAGGGGGGAATGGCGACCACGCCGCGGGCCCTCCCCATGCACCGCTCCCCATGTCCCCGCTACCTACAAAGCAGACCATCCCCTGGTGGACGCAGCCACCTGCTCTGCCTGAAAATTATACTCCTGACATCAACAAGGGAGGGAAAGGGGGGGAGGGCAGTGCTGCCAGCTCCGCCACAGGCCCCACGTCTGTGAAAGGGAGCCATGCATTGTTTTGTCCAAAGTTTTATATGGCGCGGGCCCCCTCTGGCCCCCCGTGTCTGCCCCGCAAATGGTGGACCCTAAGCTCCAAAACACGGACCCGACACCAGTGGCAGGGGAGGGGAGAGGGGGGGGCCGACCCGTGCTGCTCAATGCCCCCCCCCCCCCCTCCGATGCCCTCTCACCAAAGCCGCACCCACCAAGGTAACCAGATGCCTGCGGTACACCGGGACCCAGGACCATGACACGGAGACGGCCCAACCAGTCGGAGGGCCAGGTCTGTGAACTGCCCTGAGCGGGCCCTAGAAAAGCGGGAGGATCGTAGTCTGAATTGGGTTATGAGGCGCCATTACCCCCGAGACGGTTGGCTGCTGGCGGGGCCAGATACCCTTGCATCCATCGGCAATGACGCCTCAAACTCCGGCTGGTGGCAACACTCGCCCTGCTACTCTACCTCGGCACATTGCCCCCCTCGCCCGAGTAACCTTATTCGCGATAGAGGCGGGGGGGGGCAGCGGTGAACTCTGCTAACACGATTGCCCCCTGAGCAATTTTTTACACACAGAAAATGTATAGCGCTAACTCACCCCGAATGGATCGGAGCGCTTTACACGAGCACACATTCATTTTTGTGGGCACATGGGGGGTGGGTGATTTGAACTCGGTTCTTCTGCTTCAAGGACTGCAGCTCTGGCCGTTACGCCACGTCCTCTCCCCGTTGTGGGGACCTAAGAAGAAAAACAAAAGAGCTAGACCGGGGGATAAAACTGGTTCTGAGAAGAGTCTTGGCGGGATTTCCGCAGCCATGCCTCCAGTCTCTGCCCACATAATAAAAGAGATAGCCATCGGTGTGCAGCACAGCAGTCTGCCAGAATCCAAGGTAACTGCGGCTGTCCGCGGCCCCCGCAGGGGGCCACCTCAGCAGGGCGGCCCTTTAGTGCCATCTTGGCACCACCCACCCGCTCTAGTCTCTGGAGGGGTCTGTGAGCCCTCTAGCTAGGTCGCCGTGACGTCCTTCCTGTGCGCCGGGGGGGGGGGGAGGGCATATATGCCTCCCCTGCCCCTCCTGGCGGTCTCTGTCTGCCAGCCACGCCGTCTGGTTGGTGGTGCTGCTGCTTGGTGCGGGTCCCGGTGTCCTGAGTTCGGTTGCTCTAGAAGCGAGGTGAGTTAATCACCCTCCCCCCCCCCCCGCCCTCCACGTAGGCCATTGCCGGAGTGGGCCCCCGTCCCGGTTTCACGCTCCCTGGTCCGGCCTCGTAGGAGGCCCTCTGGGTTGGTGCCTTCGTTCGGGGTTGGGACGAGGGACTGGGTCGGGGCTGGGCTTAAGGGGGGGTTAAAGCTTCCCGGCCTTACGCTGCTCAGGCCCGTCCTAGCAGCGGCAGACGACGGAGCTTCTTTAGCTCCTCGTTCCACCATCCAGGCACAGCCCGGTCTATCAGTAGTCACCTGAGTGCTCCAGTGTCGATGCTGCAAAGGGCGGCAAGCGGAGCAGTGGGCCATGCTTGGCCTTGCAGGTCTTTGTCCCCCTCGCTGGACAGCATGTGTACACGCTATCCAGGGAGGTCGCGCTGTTCGTCTGCAGCGACGAAGAGGAGGTTAGGGGCTTGTCTCCCTCCGGGTCCTATCCTTGGGGTTGAACCCCTTATCTACACATCTTCCCCCTTCTCCCCAGCTTTATTCGGAGGCTCGCCAGAGGTCCGATGGGGAATGTGTTCGCCGGGCGGGGATCAGGCGGGGTGACACTCGCGGCTGCGAGTCTAGCGGGCTTCACTGTGCCGGCGCCCCTGACGAGTGACCTCGGTGTTGACTCCCTGCAGAGTGCTATTGTTGGGGGGCGCGTCGTGCTTCCGCACCCCCCCTTCTTGCCCCACCCGCCTTGCCATCAGCATGACGGTGTCTTGCGGGTGGTGAGCGGGGTGCCATCGGGAGCGGCCGGGCGTTGCAGCGGGTCCGGGTGGGCTCAGCCGGAGGGTTGCACACCGGGCAGGGTGCCTTTGATCATCTTGCGGTGTAGCGCTTGGCCCCCAGGCATGATCGGGGTTTCAGGTTCCACCCTTGTGGCAACGCTCGTTCGGGCCGGTGGGCGGGGAGATCACCATGGAATGCGGAGAGCCGGCAAGGCACCACTCCCACCCCCCCCCCCCTGGCAGCGGCAACGCCGGTCACAGGGTCCGCGTGGTGCAGGGGTGCCAGTCGGGAGGGGCATGGGTTCTGGGAGGCCGTTTGCACTCCTAAGGAGAGGGGCCACGCACGGGCCTTCCCCGCGCGACGCTGCTCACGGGCGGCGGGCTCGCGGCCCCCCACTGGTGGATGACCCAGTGTATCACGGGCCGGGCGAGAGATCACATGCAGCCTCGGGCGATACCTGTGCTCAGGAGGCCTATAGTAGAGGCAGGGCCGACTTTGGCGCGGGTGGCGCCTGGTGCGACGGTCACTTTGACGCCCCATGTCACTAAGAGCATGGTCTTTTGGAGTGGCACGGATACTGGCAGGCACGGAGCATGCGTGATGTCGGCATGTTCTACGGATGTAGAGGGAAGCAGCTTCCACTGTCTGCATCAGGGTGGCCAGGGGCGAACATGCCACTGTTCCTTGTGCCTACTCTTCCATCACAGCTGTGTGTTCCAGACGAGTGTGCTTTGTCGCGCCCCCGGGCATGGGCGGCAATGTGTTGGGGGCTGCAGAAGGGGGGAAGAGACTCGACCGGCCGTTCCTCTGGGCAGCGGTTTTCCGTTACAGCAAACGACTGGGGTCCAAGGCGCTGCGTCCAGGGTGCCGGCTCCTCAGGTGGGCGGGGTGGAGCTGTGTGCATCTCCTTCCCCGTTGGGCCGGCGGGGCAAGAGTAGGTCAAGCCATCAGGGGCTCCCCCTCCTAGCTACAATGCAGTTGTCGGCCAGGACTGGGCGCGGTCCCGCATGCGTGGTCCCGGGGGCTGGGGCTGCTCCACAGCGCTGGAAGTGCCTTAGCGAGGTTGCACTGCCCAATAATATTAAATGTATGGAATCGGTGCATGGATGCATCAGATCATTGCTCGGTGGTACTTTTAAATAGTGGTTTTAGTAGAGCTTCATACTATGTAGAATTGCTAAGCGTGTTGCTCACTCAATTTAATGCAACTCTATTCAGTAAAGTTGGCAAATTGGAAGGCTGAGCCAACCCCTTCCAAGTTAAGAAATCTTGAGCGTACTGAATGATGAGCGTAAGGTTACTTTTCGAGCGCTACTGCTTTTGGATGCAGACGCCTCAATGGTAATTTCACAGCACCTAATTTTGATCCGAGGGTTTCTAGCGCCTGGCAGGTCACCGGCGCTTATGATTGTTACCACATGGGTGCGCTGTTTGTGCGATTTGGGTGTGATTTGAAGATGTAGGACGACGGTTGTTAATTCAGTGTACATTGGAAATAACTAGTGCCTACCCCAGAGCTATTCTTAGAGCTGTGGGGGCCCGAGCGGTCTGAATTGTCGCATTTATAGGAGTGTCACGGTTGATAGTTGTGCGGGCACTGTTTTGAGTTACGCCATTGACGCATGTTTTACAAGTCAGGAAGGGGGCGCCCTGCTTTAGCTGAGGGGTACTAGCACTGGGAACTCCGGCTTCGGCGTATGCATGTACTGCATCCTCGGGGTGCTTCGGGTACAGGACGGCTGTTCCTCTTGGCACTGTTGCCAGCGCTGCAGGGGACTTTGGCGCCCGCAGTTGCAGTAAGGGCATTCACCCATTGGTGCGGGTATTGTGAAGGTGAGGCGGACATGGGTTCCCCGGTGGCCCCCCCCAAAATGTGAGAAAACAGCAGAAGTTGGTGGCGCACAGGAGTGCCTGTGGGACCGACTCAGAGCGGGCAATGACGTGGCCTGCCGGTGGGTCCAGGGTATGCTCACCTTTGAGAGAAGTGGTGTTGCGCACACCAGTGCATGACAATGGGCTACATCGCTTGCGGGTTTAGCGCAGGCACTCGTTTCCAGCGCGAATAGTACTGCCATTTCGGGCACACCTGTGTTGGGATGTTTGTGGACTTGGGTTCTCGCAGCGACTACAACGAGATAGGTACGGTAACGGGGGTGAGGTAGCCTGTAGTGTTTGCATGTCCAGGCGTTGGCTGGAGGTGTCGTGCGATTCATTTGTGGGCTTAGCTGGGCAGGCTACCCTGCGCCTGGGTTTTAACAGACTAGGACACGCTGTAGCTCAGAGGCAGAGACTTTTGCATTGGGTGTCCACGATCCTCCACAGCGAGGCTCTAGTGCTGGCGGCGCCTGTCAGTTCATCTTTCGGTAAACGTTGCATGAGGGCAGATTATGCGATGCCATGTAAGGAAGAGCCTTGTTGATGTTCTTTAACAAAGAAGAGTCTTTTGGGGTGCCATATGCACTAGGCTTCCTGGTGCACTGTGTCAAACGTTACTGTAAAATGGAGGAGAAATATGGGAATGGGGTGTCAACCTTCTTGGTCTATGCAGTCTCAGCGAGAGGGGACAAGGTGCGATTAGTTGATACAGCTTGTTTTAAGTCTCTTGGCTTGGTATTTGTTACTGACTCATCTTTCGGTTTGAAGGGATGAGTTGCCAATATGGGATACACCCTTAGTACCCCCTTTAAGTTTGTTACTCGGTCATGCCCAGCTTGTTGCAGTTAGGCGGGACAAGTTTCTGAATTGTCGGTAAGTGAGTGTGTTTGTTAGGGCAGAGTTGTTAGTATCTTCCCCTGCAGACTATTACTCGCTGAGAGGGGTAGTCGCCTCATGCTGTCAGCTTTGCTGGCGTTTGTTTGCGAAGGACTTGGCATCAAGCACTCGGAATATTGTCACACATTTCAATATATCCGTTCAGTTCTGGGAGTCTGAGTGGCAGGGGTGAGGGGCGCTGTTTATCTAAAGCCCCTTCGTTTACGCCCGAGGTCGTATGACCGGATCCCCGCGCAGGATCACAGGTGTTGGGTGCTCTGTTGTTGTATACTCTGCGCCGTGCTGAGTCGCACTTTGCTGCCTGCAGGCAGCATCAGTAAATTTCATCCTGTTGAGATCAGGGCCAGTTGGGGGTTAGTCACTTCACTTCTTTCTCAGTCCCACCTTTTCAGATCGTAGCATTTTCACTACGCTACTCCACCAAAGCCATGTTGGGCCTTAGTTAGCTTAATCACCCAACTAGCATTGGGAAAGCAAATAGGACTGGCTTGTAAGTGTAGTGTCAATTGTGTAGTACTTACCTGGTCAATACTCTTACAACAAGGCCATAGTGGATGCTTATTTACCATAGGCGACCAAAAACCTTTCTCCAAATCAATAGTCCTTGCTTGCTGCAACACCAGAAGTTTGGGGTAAATTGGCAAGCGAGGTGTGCCACGTGTGGTTGGCTGGCTGCCGCGCGGCTTGCACAGGGGCACGGCCTGCCCTGTCGTCTGGGGTTCGTGGCGTGCGCCCCCAGCAGTCTTGTGTGACTACGGGGAGGCCATAATGGCAATTTCGGAGATGTTGTGGTGTGGGCACCTTGTTGGGGGTTAGTGGTTTGTTGGTCTAAGGACTGGCCAGTGCGACTTTCTGCGCTCAGGTCGGTGAGAGCAATAACTTTGGTGAATTGTCTTGGGGGAGGGGTCGGGGCACAGAGACTCTGGCCGTCCCATCCCCTTTGCTTGATCAGTGACATCCTGCACCCTCCTTCAGCGGGGATTATTTCAGGGACGCTACATAGGGTTCTAACTTGTGGTTTGCCTTGCCTTCGTCCTGTCGCTGCCATATTGGCGCCCCCCCCACCTGTTTTGGGCAGTTCCAGATGTTGTGTGCTGGCAATTGGGTTGGAGCCAGAGTAAGATTTTGCGCATGAATGGAAAGCAACGCAATGGCTTAGCCGGGCGCTCTACACAGCCTCGTGGTGGTAGACTGGGCGGGCCATAGAGTGGTGCCGCTGCACGGGGCGCAGACTTCAGGCAGGGCTTTCCTGTGACCACCTGATTGTGGGTTTCGGAGCTTTGGCTGCATCAAAGGACCAGCGGTTTTGCTAGGGGTAACTTTGACTCAAGGAGGATATCACAGTGGATCGACATGCCAAATAAGTGTACAATGCAGGTCTGTGGGTCACTCTGCTGGCTGGGTGGTCCTTTATGGCATAGCATATCGGCCATAATTAGTAGTGGGACCAGGAACAGCTTTACAAAACGATGCTGTAGATTTCCCGGGGAATTCCTCATTGGCAAGCTTCAGGGATAAGGCCCTAACCTTTCTCCCCGCGAGGGACCATCACTAATTGCGGACAAGTAGGCGAGGTGCACACTACCCCCAGCGAGTAGCACAAGAGGAACGGGTACACGTGTAGGTGTGACCTCAGGACGCCCTGCTGAGCAGTCCAGGTCACACCACAGAGGGCAAAGGCAAGGCCTTGGCCCCTGATGGACCAAGTTTCAGTTTAGTCGTGTGGGAGTGGGGCTCGCAATCTCGTCGCGTCTTGCTATGTCTGGTCCATGCAGCTAAAATGTGCCCTATGCAAACAAGGGCAGGGCACAGGTCACCTCAGTCCAGACCTATTCACCCTCGTTTTTGCCAGGGCAGCAGGTGGGTTGTGGTAGTTGTCATCTAACAAGTGGACTGCGATGCAAAAGTTTGGTAAACACTGCGTTAGAGGACTAATGACGAGGAGGTATTATAGACCATTTGGCATTCCCAACATCCAGACAAGGGCAGGTACTTGCTCATAATGTTCACCTCCGGTTCCCACAGACTTGTCTGCCGCCTGGGTTATCCTTCCATGGGCCAGAACCAGAGACTGGAAGGGGCATCTTCTGCGACCTGTGTCCCAAATACTTTGATTGTCATCGCTGGGGTAGATGTACCATGTAGGGCATGGTTACTCTTAAATTGTCCCAAAATCTGGGGGGTCAAACTGGGTTGGAGCTGTAAGCCTACAGGCCTTAGGAAGCATTCAGCGTCCCGGCAATCCAAGTAGGGCAGTTAGCGATACATAGCATCAGCAACTGGGTAACATCCACCGGTTATTCAGCGACTTCATGCCCCGGGGCACGCGCGCTTCACAATAACACAGATCTTCAACCAGAAGGGTGCCAAGTAGCAAAAACCAGAAATAGGTTTAATATATGTGTGTCTCTGGCCTTACGGCTGTGTGGGGCCAGTCTCATTTAGAGGTACGCCCAGGTGAAATTGGGCACTTAAGGTTCGCATGACCAATGCGGTTTGTGGCATCTCTCAGCGGACCCACTGAAGGTGTACTGCAGCCAAAATGAAACTGGGAATCTAGGATTCCGACACTTGCGGGTTTAAGCATCCAGGGTCGGAGATGGTTAGCAGGTACTGGCATCTGGGATCCGACGGCAGTTAAGCAGGCGGGGTGCGCTGCGTAGGCGTCAGTACACGAAAGGGTGAGGCGTCGCCAATAGTGGGCACAATACATATATTGTTTCAAACCAGATCTGACGCCAATAAGTGTTCACCAGGGTTTAGCAATCAAAGGGGCTTGTGCAAATTGTCTTTTCAACGGGGCGAAGTAAGTGCACCCCCGTACCTAGGAAGGTGACATGTTGCTGCAGTTAAGCTCGAATGCTGCGCCCGGTTAGCTATACTAGCAACGCTGGGTGGGGACGCTGTCAGCCAACATAGGTGCTCCTGTCCCGATAACAGGGTGTCAAGCACAAAAGGCGACTAGGTTAAAGAACTTTTGGCATGTCCAGGATTCAAAAAATTACATTTAATGGGGCAGGACATTTTCCGCTGCACAGGGTGGGCAGCGTGAACCCCTCCTACCGGGGAACAATGGGGCGAAGGTAGGACTTAGTCAATACGGAAAGTTAGGCACCAGATTGCAGACAGGGCACAACTGTATTGAAGCTGACAGGTTAACTAGCCGGTATGCCTAGGGGTTTTCACCTCAGGGAGCTGAGCAGGCGAAATTCCCATAAGGAATAAGGGATGCAGGGCAGGGGTACACCCTTGCTCAGTGGCTGGCCCAAGGGGGGGTCACCCCCCCCATCCAAAAATTTCAGTGATACACCTAGGGGGCAACGACCTCATTGCCATGGGGAGGAGGTCGCTCAGTACAAGCCATGAAAGCTGACTTAGGGGAGATCAGCAAACACATGGGTCAATGTGAGCTCTGGTGGTCTGAGATTAATCAGAGCGGGTCGTTGAACATCCCTGAAAGAGTGAACAGTTCATGGCGTAAGTTCGCAGACCAGAGGGGTCTGGGTTACATCAGACACAAGCTGATTTAGGCTGAAGTCAAGGGCTATTGTGATAGAGATGAGGGTCATCTATCACCAGTAGGGAGTGATCTCTTCCCTTAGATTCGCAGGAGGCCTGGTATGAGCGGTCGCATGTTGAAATGCGCTGTTTGGTGAGTTCAGCAACTGCATGGGTCAATGTGAAGCTCTGTTGGGCGGAGATGATCCCCGCAGAGGTGGCACAGAGCTAAGTCTGACGAGGCCGTTGAACATCCCTGTAGAGGCATCTGTTTATGGCGTAAGCTCGCAGACCAGAGGGGTCTGGGCCCCATCAGACATGAGCTGATGCAGGCTAATGTTAAAGGCTACTTTGCTAAAGATGGGGTCCATTGTCACCATTGCCATCCAGGCGTACGCCTAGGTCAGGTTGACTAACTTGGGGTGCAATTGTAACAGGTGGGCATGGATACTTTCCACTGGACATGCACGAAGCCTTAGAAAGCAGGTTGCAGGTCGGAAATGAGCTGTCTTGGTGGGGGGCTCTCGCGGCGACGGGAGCCGCCTCCAGAGCTGTGGCGGAGTTACAGGGCGATCTGGAAGCAGACGGGTACAGTAAGGGTACCTCTGCGCGGCACAGTAGGGGTGCCAGAGCCAAAGACCGGGAGCCTCAGGGCAGGTTCCTGGAAAACCGCGACGGCGCCCCGTTAGTCCTTCGGGCGGTTGGGGGCCTGACCAACCGGGGGTTTGCCCTGCTACGCTCCGCCCTGAAAAGGGCGTGAGTAGAACAGACCAACGTGTCACGTGATCTGGAAGAGGATCGACAAAGGTAGCACTGACGGGGTGCCCCACAGTGCTGGCTCACCAGGCGGGCGGGGGCAGCATAGGTTGGCACAGCTGCCCCGCCCTTGGATCGCCCGTAAGATAACCCACATATTGCATACTCCTGTATGGAATAAACCTGCAGCAATATTTTCCCACTACAAAGTTGTCTTGTGTATTTATTCATTGCATGCTCAGACAGGGGGTGGGAGAGGTTGCCAATAATGGCACTATGCGGCTGTCCGCGGCCCCCGCAGGGGGCCACCTCAGCAGGGCGGCCCTTTAGTGCCATCTTGGCACCACCCACCCGCTCTAGTCTCTGGAGGGATCTGTGAGCCCTCTAGCTAGGTCGCCGTGACGTCCTTCCTGTGCGCCGGGGGGGGGGAGGGCATATATGCCTCCCCTGCCCCTCCTGGCGGTCTCTGTCTGCCAGCCACGCCGTCTCCCGCCCCACCTCTTACCCGGCGTCCTGGCTGGGGGACAGGGTATCCTGAATGTTTTAATGTTTTCCTTTTGTGTTGCAGGCGGAGTTACAGGGCGATCTGGAAGCAGACGGGTACAGTAAGGGTACCTCTGCGGCAGACCGGTACAGTAAGGGTACCTCTGCGCGGCACAGTAGGGGTGCCAGAGCCAAAGACCGGGAGCCTCAGGGCAGGTTCCTGGAAAACCGCGACGGCGCCCCGTTAGTCCTTCGGGCGGTTGGGGGCCTGACCAACCGGGGGTTTGCCCTGCTACGCTCCGCCCTGAAAAGGGCGTGAGTAGAACAGACCAACGTGTCACGTGATCCGGAAGAGGATCGACAAAGGTAGCACTGACGGGGTGCCCCACAGTGCTGGCTCACCAGGCGGGCGGGGGCAGCATAGGTTGGCACAGCTGCCCCGCCCTTGGATCGCCCGTAAGATAACCCACATATTGCATACTCCTGTATGGAATAAACCTGCAGCAATATTTTCCCACTACAATGTTGTCTTGTGTATTTATTCATTGCATGCTCAAACAGGGGGTGGGAGAGGTTGCCAATAATGGCACTATGTCCATGGAGCCGCGCACGCTGCGTAAGCCCAGCTGGGGGTGTCTGAGTGAAAGCAGACCAGGACTTTTAACCCGTGTGTTTGCAGCTTACACTTGCGCACAAAACAAACACAGGATACGGCATCTCGGTTTCAAACCCCCGTCCCCCATTTCCCGAATGTTATCAATTAACGGTGAACTGTGAACCAGCCACGGCTCCTCGCCGAGCAACAGCCCCCCTATGCCGAGAACAAAAAAGGGGGGGGGGAGGGCGATTGGAAAATTACCGGGGCGTGTGGGGAAAAGGTCCCGACTAACCTTCAAACCACTTGGTTCTATTCAGGACCCGACGCGACCCCCATACAACGGCGTGTGGGGGGGGGCACTTCACACTTACCCGCAGCCGCAAACCAACCGGCGGGTGCATGTAGTGGTGACGCCCGCCCGAGAGTTTTACCCCTGCAATAGCAGCACCCGCCATGCATTTGTTGTAACTTCAAAGTGAATCGACTTTTAAATTTTTATCCCACACATGAGCCCCATTTACATCACATCCGGATGCAATTATTCTTCTATTCCCCCGATATTGCAAATGTTAAGCTTGAACCTGCATCTCAGGCTCGAAAGGCGGTAGCGCTAACCCTACACCACAACCGTGCCTCAGCGTGACATGCCCCGGCCCTACCGAGCTCCGGCACCCCGTAAAGTTGAGAGTGCGACCGAGAAAGTTGCCCTACTGCCATGACATAGCCCTCGACAATGCCGTGACTGGGGTCCGAACCCAGGTTGCTGCAGCCACCCCACAGAGTATTAAGCACTATAGGATCACGTTGAGCTACTTGAGAGCAGGTAGACCCGTGAGGGGGGGGGGACCGGGGTTCTGGTCAGATCACCCCACTTGTACCGGGCCGTTAAGCTCGCAGGCCAACCGTACCGACCAGCAGAGGATTGGCCCATGGTCCCATGCCCCTGAGTCTACCAGGCGCCAATGGACGGCCATCCCGAGCCCACGCCCCCGTTGCCCACGCATTCGCCAGGAACTCCCGGGAGCGGAGCAAGCCTGAGGGGGGGCGGTATACCCATGACTTCCAGAGACGACTCACCGTCAGTATTCCACTGCGAGTGGCTCAGGCCCGGACGACGCGCGACGACCCCACACGACGGAGTGGCTGGACGACCCCACACGACGGCGTGCGCGGCGCAACAGAGGACGCCAGGATGGCCGGGGGAGGCATAAATACCCTCCCCACCTCCTCGGCGCGCCGCAAGTGACGCGCCTAGCGCGCCTAAGGCAGGGGGGACTCCTCCCTGAGTCCCGGCTGCATTAGAGGGGGTGGGTTAGTGCCCAAATGGCACTAAAGGGGCCGCCCTCTTAGGTGGCCCCCTGCGTGGGCTGCGGGCAGCCGCATTCACTGCACTTAGGAACAAAAAAATCGAGGTGACCCACCTCCGCCAGTAAGCGCCTTGCATGCGCCACCTTTTCTACGCCCATCATGCTCTGATAATAAAAGACATTAAACACTCGAAAAACTATTCGATCACACGCCTTGCTAACCCTTAAGCTCAAACAAAAAAATGCCCCCCCTGCTGACAGCCACCATGTTACCACTATAAAATGGTGTCTGGTATTGTAAAATGGCTGTCTTTATACCCTTGGGCTATGCTATTGCCCAAACCAAGCCCAAAACCTGGAGCAGTCTCTTGACTGTTCCATTCCCCAAATTATCCCGGGGGCCGATCTCCCCCTGGTCAGCTGCCCCCCAAGACCCCATTGTAAAATAATAAGTGCCAGTGCCCAAAGCGCTGCTCAGACACCTGCGGCCGGTGCTATATAATGTGAGGGTGCCGAATACCAATGGTGTGTAGTCCTGATTCCACCTCGTGCTCTTTAGTTCACTGCCAGGCACTCTCTGTCCCGTTATCTCACTCTTAACTGTCTCTTTCTCCCTGTTTGACGGATTATCCGTCTTTCTCTCCCTCCATCTCTCCGTTTTCTGGGTTTTTCCCTCTTTTGCTCTCGGGAAATGTCTGATGAAGAGAATTAAGTGCCTGTCCCCAAAAAAAGTGCAGTTGACCCCCACCTGCAACAGTTAAGCACTGCATGCGTTCCTTTGCTCACAAGCATAACATGAAAAAACACTGGCCAAGACCAGAAGAAGCTTGCCTCTTGAAACAAGTGTTGCACTGTGAGATCAGTGCAAGCCTCCCTCAAATGCAAAAACAACAGTTGATGGACAGAATGCAGAACAATGTCATACATTCACCCCAGTACAGAGATCTGGGCCTAAATCCATCGTTTTTTTGCTCACCATGCCATTCCAGTTTGAACCCAGCCATATGCAAATCAGTCTTGACCCTGTGCCTCATGGGAACAGTCCAGCCCGAACTGCCAAGCCAGGTCCTCCCTGGACTGGAAACAAGCAACCTAGGACCGGTTTCGGGGTTTCACCCCTCTTCAGCCAGGATAGCTTGATTCCAGTGGCATGGAGAGCACGGGACCCACGTCTGGGCATACCCGTCCCACTCGGGGTGAATGTTTGCCAATGTGTAGCATTCCGTCCATCATCTTGTGTGTTTTGCATTTCGCCCTAAGTGGGAAGGGTATGCCCAGACGTGGGTCCCGTGCTCACTACGCCACTGGAGTCAAGCTATCCTGGCTGATGAAGGCTGATAGACTGAAACCGGTCCTAGGATGCTTGATTCCGGTCCAGGGAAGACATGGCTTGGCAGTTCGGTCTGGACTGTTCCCATGAGGCACAGGGTCAAGACTGATTTGCATATGGCTATGTCTGAACTGGGGTGGCGTGGTGAAGCAAAATAACGATGGATTAAACCAAGATCTGTGACTGGGGGTGAATGTTTGCCAATGTGCAGCATTCCGTCCATCATCTTGTGTGTTTTGCAAGCCTCCCTCAAAGCCATGGTACAAATATGGTGTTGGGCAATAACAGATAACGCCTCCCTCAAACACAACACATAAAAGGCATTGTAAGTCTGATTCAAGTTCAAGGAACAATTACAGCATTAGGGTGCACTAAGACTAGCTTGCCTCACATACCACCAGTATAACATTGGTCAGCAGTTATGTAGTCTTCCCGATTATACATGGAATTAGAGCACCATTGGCCAGAAATATGAAAGATTTCCTCACAGAAAACAGACAGTAGTTCACACACTCACACACGCACACACACACACGCGCGCACACACACACGCGGGCACACACACATGCGCGCACACACACACACGCTCACACACGCGCACACACACAGCAAGAAGCAATGCAGGCTTCCCTCACATATGTAGAACAGGATCAGCATCCTTACGGCAGCAGTCCAAGTTAAATAGCCACACACATAAACACAAACACTCATTAGGTGGAGCATTAAGCAACAATGAAAGGTCCCTTGACAAATACCACATGAACACACACACTCATTAGGTGGAGCATGAGGCACGAGGCAGTAGTGAAGTGTCCCTTGACATATAGTATAGGTATAGGATGGTCAGTAGCAGTGCAAGCTAAGATTTCCTCGCATTGAAAAACAGGTACTGCACTGGCAGCTCACACAATAGGCCGGGCACAAACAGCTTCAGTGTTCAATTCCTTCATCAACAGAGCAGATACAAAATACATATCAGTATTGCAAGGGCCCATAATAAAGCGCCCAGGTAAAGGACAAGTAGCAGTAGTGCCAGCTTCCCTTATCAACAGAAAAGGCACAAGCGTAAATGCAAGCTTCCCCAAAACTCTGCTTCATCCTATCTTGGTAGCAACAGTCTGCGGTACATTGTGTATTTCAGGGGTTTATACATTTGAACTGCATAATGATGTAACATTTCACTTTTCAATAAATGCATTAAAGGTCAAATTTTTTTATTGTTTCAGTTAATTAAAACCATAACAATACAACTACTAAAACGGAGAACTGCAATAAAAATTTTGTTTTCCTAAAATTCATAAAAATCTTTTGTTTAACAATTATTAACACCCAAGTTTATATAGAAATATCATAGTTCAGTCGATTTAATTATTAATAAAATGCAGACGTTTTCAAAGTACGTAGTTTGCAGTTAGTAAATCCGGAGCATTGATTGACTCGTAGTCCGCTATATATAATTGAAAATGTTCCTCACAGTGTTCTTGCATTGTTCTCCATTGTGTTCGGAAGACCCTATCTACCACTGACCAGTCTGTCTTATTTGGTGTTAGGGAACAACACACAAGATTCTTTTTTTAATGCTTGCGCATGAACGGAGAGGAACTTTATTAGTTGGCAGTTTAATGAAGTGTCTGTTGGATCCAAGCCCGCTATAATTGCCGATCTGCAAGTCCTTATACCTCTAATGTTCATGGCGTGTTTTAATAAAGTGGCTCGTGCTTGTGATAATTTAGGACAGATGCAGACTAGGTGGACAAGGTCCTCTTTGTTGCTCCCACATAGTCTACATTCTTTCGACCCTTTGTAGGCCCAAGTTGGCTGGTCCGCAATGGACGGCAGTTTGCCTAGACGCAAGGCCATTAGTAATAAATGCATTAGATTTCACACCTAGGTGATTATTTAGTGTGTGGCGGGCAGTACACTGTTTTGCCAGGGTAGTGAAGGCATGGGCTCTGCTTCCTTGGTAGACTACAGTACGTCATATTTAGAGATATCTGCCTGTCTGGTGGAGATCTGTATGCCTTCAGAGAAACCGCTGCAATGGCAGCTCTTCTGAAAGCACTGTAAGTTTACAGAGAGGCTGCCAAGTTTCAAGCAGCTGCTCAGCAAACATATTTGTTTTTCAAAAACAAACTCCCAAATCATGAGATTTTTTTTTTTTTTAGCTAAAAAACTAATTGACCCGACACCCTGGGAGCTTCTTCCTAGAGTCTGGGGGCATCATTGTACATTTGTTTTTGGTTGGGACGGCCAGCCATTTCCTGATGGTCCTGAACAGGAAAAAGGTACATCATAACATCCACCCTAAGTAGGGCAGATGGAATCAGGTATGTAGACTGATGACCAAATGTCCATTGAACCGTCTGCCTAAGGTTTCTGCCAGACGAGCCAATGGGAGTTCTGTTGGCTGAAACATAACAGTTTGCCTGACTCTCCCATAGAGCAGGTGGACCGTCTGTTTTGTGTACTGGGTGTACCAACATGTATGTGACAGAATACCCTGTCCACTAAACTCTAAACCCCCATAATTACAAACTTTAGGCACAGGGAGATTAGGGGATTTGCTTAGAATCATGCGACTTTGAATCAAGTGCAGTACCCCAGATTAAAACCCAGCTTCCTAGGTTTCCATGTCAATTGTTTAACCCTAGAAAAAACCTCCTCCTCAACCCGTCATAGTCCATTGAGTCTCATAGAGATTGCGAGACCTGACATCCTAGGTGAGGTATCCCCAAAACCTTTTTCCTTCACTCCTTCTGTTTGCTGAATTCGTTTTTGTTGGCTTTAGGACTCTATGTACTGTACCACTGCTAACTAGTACTAAAGTGCTTTATGCTCTCTCCTTCAAGCATAGAAAAATTGGACTACACATAATTGGATCTTTAATTTACCTGTAAGACCCTAGTAAATGGTACCACATGTACCCAGGGCCTGTAAATTAATTACTACTAGTGGGCCTGCAACAATCATTCTGCCACCAACTAAAGTAGCCTTTTAAAACATGTCTCAGGCCTGCCACTGCAGTCTTTAGAGCAGTTTTCAACTGCCATTTCAAAATCGCAAAAACAAACTTTTTCCAGGCCTACACTTTCCTTTTTAGTATTTAGTAGTCCCTCCTAAGGTAGGTCCCAAAGGCTCATAGGGAAGGGTGCACTGTTTAAAAATAAAAAAAAAGTAGGACATGTGTACTTAAGCTTTACATGTCCTGACAGTGAAATGCTCCTCAAGACGTTTTTTCACTGTTGTAAAGCCTCTCTCTCCCATTGACTAACATCAGGTTACCTTATTACATTTAATAAGTGCTAACTTTGGATTGGGAACAGATAGAGATATGCTGTTTACACTCAAATGAATTGTAATTTAAAATCCTCTATAACATTAAAGTCAGATTTCAAGTTACAGTTCTGAAAATGCCACTTTTAGAAAGTTGGCGTTTTCTTGTCCCAACCATCTGTGCCTTCTGCCAGTGCCTAGGGTCACATGCATGTGAATGGCCCCTTCTGTTCGGGTTTGTGTATTCCTTCCAGACAGTGACACAAAGGGTGCTTAGGTGTGGAAAGATTGGGCAATCCTGGCAGGATGAGTGTGGAGAGGCTGTACCCAGCCCCACTTACACTTCAAAGGACTTTGCTTCCTGCACAAACAAAGGAATCTGACCCCAGGCTTGCCCTGCCTTCTGTCACCCCCACACAGTTTGGAGCCTTGACAGGAGAAGAAGAACTTTCCAGAACCAGATTTGGTGGTAGAACCACCCACACAAAGGCTGGCACAAAGTATAAATATTAAACCTCCAGAGCCACTCTTCAGAACACTCCTGGACGTGTGGAAGTTACAGAAGAAGGACTGCCATGCTGTTGTGCTGCTTGAAGGACTGCCTTGCTGTCTGAGATGAAAGACTAGACCTGCTTGCCTTCATCCCAGTCCATGCAGAGTGACTCCAAGGGTCAGGTGGCTGATCTGTGTGAGCTACAGGAAAAGAACAAGCTTCAGAGGCCTCCCTGCAACTTCCCAACTGACCTGCTGCAACTGAACCTGCTTGAGCCCTGCTGCTGGCCTCTGCTGAAGTGAGTCTTGATAATCTAGAGGTACCCTCCAGGACGGTCCTGGACCCTTGGCTGGCATCAGAGTGTACTCTTTCCGGTGCAAGTAAAGACGTTCTCATCTCAACCGACGTAGCACAACGCAACTTGACGCAGGACCTTGCATCACTGCCACTCGCAGCTCTTGCGCATCACAATGCAACCCAAAACCGGACTTTGCATTGCAGCACCTCACAGCGCCTGATTGGCTGCTTCATCGTACCTAACACAGCACTGAGCAGCCTCATGCAGGACCTCGCATCTCAACCACAAAGACACAAAGGTACAAATCCTAGCGGGCCGAACTTGGTCCTATACCTGGCTTGCACTCCATTGTGGTTGGTGTGAACTTGGGACTTTGTCCCGGTCCTGTGCGACCAGATAAACACAGTTGGCGATTTGTGCTTTCTAGTGCTATTTTTCACTGCAAACTTTAAATAGTCATAACTCTGGTTCTACTGACTGGATCTTTGTCATTCTGGTATCATTTAATTTATTAAAATGTACTCTATTTTTTTAATTGGATTGGGACTGCAAACATGTGCTGCATAAATACGTTACACATTACCTCTATGTTAAGCCTGACCGCTTGTGTGCCAAGCTACCAAGGGGGTAAGCACAGGTTAATTTAGTGACTTTTGTGGTTCACCCTGCCAATGATTGTTATTGTTGCCTGAGTGGGGCTTCCACCCTCCACCCCCCAACCAATAACCCAGTTTCTTACAGCCCTCAGTTACCCTATTGCAGCCAATTGCAATTTAGCATGCAGTTGCTTTTTTTTTAATAATCAAGTGCACAAGGAGGAGCAGCATTTCAGTCACTGCCGATCGTAACCAGTTTTTTCATTTGGGACACTCAAGTTCCAGAAATGGGGAAGGAAAAAACAGGGATGGAGAAAGTGTTGTATGATTAATATTAAATGTTTTTCCTCAGGTATGCTGGGTTGAGTACAAATATTGTCCAGTTTGGAAGTATTTCAGACAGGTGAATAAAAGTGAATTACTTATGTTCTGACATTTCTTTCCACTAAATCAACTGCCAGAAGGCCAACTATACATAGTATGCTGACTATAAAAAGGGGGATATGATTGCCTCAGGCACAACCGAGTTGGGAGAACTGCATGGTGGTACAACTCTTGGCAGCAGCATTTCTTGTGTGCACTGTGGTTAGTATGTCATGAGGCCTGTGCTTTGGCGTTGTTTGAACACTTGAAAGAGCAGGGTGGTTTTTCTGCCCACAGAGCACTTTCCACAACTTCACCTGGCTGGCATTATGTTTTTGTGTTAGGATTGAAAGATTTTGGTAGAAGTAGTCAAGACAGTGCGACATTTTATGACAACTGACCACAAGTGGGAGCTAGTCACATTGTCAGGTTTCATTTACCTGTATGACATTTATATTCATCAGTCCTTCATTTTGGGGTGGATCTCTCTTTGGTTTTACAAACAAACATTGCAGATGAGAAAAAGAATAAAAAAATAAATTGCTGATGGTCTAGTGGCCGATGCGCCACCAGGAAACGAGGTTCAATTAGCAGAGCCTACGGAGGCTCCATCAGTGGAAACCATGAGGCTTGCCATCTCTAAATAAGGTGGGGGCGGAGAGTTTGGTGAGGCAGGCGAGCTGCCAATATATGACTGTTTGCCTGTTCCACCAAACAACAATTAACCCCCAAATTCTAGAAACCTTTGGTGACGAGATATAACCCCAATAGTTTTACAGTGCCTTGGAGGAAAAGCGCTGCAATTGTATAAATAATATGTGCATCTCTGGACAACACAATCCAATGGGGAAGGGTTGTGTGTTCTCAGCTCTCTTTGGCAAACTTCGAGCCTCAATCCTTTTGCTACGGCTATGTTTACTGTCCCTGGTCAAAAGAACCTTGCAATACTTATGTTCCCCAGGAGAATTTTGGGGCCTGTAGCCTGTCACCAGCTGGACAATGTCAACATTTTTGGGTGGTGTGGGTGCCCAGTGGTTCATAGAAGTGACTGGGAAACTGCAATTTTGGGTTAGCGTCCAACTATAGTATCTTTGTAATCATAAGGTGTAAATGGTCAAACTGGATCTGGAATTAGGGGACAAGCCTCAGCCAATGGGAAATATTGATAGGGAAAGATCCTCCCTGTCCTACTTCAGCTGGGAATGGGATGATATGTGTACCTCCAAAGTCAGGGATGGTCCTGAGTGGGTAAGGGTGATGAGGGCTCACCACACTCACAGTACTAGAATGTTTCCTACAGGTCCTTAAATATCTTCACTTAAAAGTCAGCTGGGCTGAAAACTCCTTCTCACCTCCTGGAGATGATCTCTACAGAGGCTTCGGTGAGTTGGGCTTTGCTCTGTTGTATTCCGCTTTAGGTGTCCGTATATAGGTTTTCCTGAAACATGTCCTTATATAGGCACAA